>RJWH01001586.1:75572-287706 GCA_004363575.1 Solenodon paradoxus
GAGAGACAGAGGGAGAGACAGAGGGAGAGAGAGGAGAGAGGAGAGAGAGAGGAGAGAGAGAGAGAGAGGTGGGGAGAGAGAGCAAGGTGGGGAGAGGGTTAGGGAAAAGGGAAAAGGAGAGGAAGGGGGAAATGGGGTGGAGCAGAGATTGGGGTGGGTGGGAGTGGGAGCACACAAGTGCCTGCAAGCTCTCTGGTGTCTATTTTATAAGGACCATTGAATAAGGGCCCCATCCTTATGACCTCAATTATTTAACCCTTAATTATTTCCTAATAGGCCCTATCTCCAAATACAGTGACTTTGGGGATAAAAGCTTAAACATGAATTGGGGCTGAGAACAAATTTAGTTCGTAGCAAACTAGGAGTAGCAAACTATCTTTTCAATGGCAATTGTTTCCTTGACCTACTGGCCTCACCATACCTGAATAATAAAATCTGCATGTTAAAACATGCCCTACCCCTTTGTCTCTCTATGTGTTTAGGTCTCTAGTAGAGAAAGATCAGTTGCTTATGTAGTTACAGGAACAGCTGAGCCCTCTCCCACATTCTTGGCCAGTCTGAGTGGAAAGCAATACCAGTTCTTCAGCATTTGTTTTCAAATTTACTTTATCTTCGTGTTTGCCTGGGGAGCTTGTTAATTTGCCTGGGCTTCACCTTGTAGGCTAATTATACTTAACAGAAGGAATCCTGGGAATATGCATTTGTAAGAAACTTTTAAGGAGTTTCATTTTAAAAATGCAGATATCTTGGTCAATGCGTTAGAGAATCTGAATATTATCAGGGTCTAAAGAGAGCAGGAATTTCTTTTTTTTTTTTTTTTGTTAGGGGGCACCTCCCTCAGCCCTGCGAGCAAGTCAGAGGACAAAAGAGGCTGTCCATTTCTGCTCAAGATGTGGGCATGGCCAATTAAGATTAAGCTCACCTTGCAGGGAAGCTGTATTCTGGGTCCCCGTATCCAAGATTGTAACTGGACAGAGCCACCAGATGTTACCTGCAATGCTGTCCACTGCAATGCTGTCCACTGTGGGCTCTCCAAAGAGTCAGTCTCAATGATGACTTGCTTTCTGCATCAGCAAGGCTGTTTAACAAGGGGGAATGTCTGCCCTGTTCTCTTCTCTATTTGAGAGAACAGAGCAAAGGGTATAAAGTTCTGAGCACTGTAGGCCTCAGTTGCCTCCCTCTGCCCTGCAAGCAAGTCAGAGGGCAAAAGAGACTAGCCATGTCTGCCCGGGAGGTGGGCTCAGCCAGATTGAAAGTCTGTCTCACTAGGGTCCTTTAGAATGAGACTAGTTCATTGCCATCAAGTCATCATGTAGGTTTGCTGAAGGCCTCTAGAAATTGTCAGGACCAAGACTTCTGACGTGCAGGCAAGGGCCCTACACGTCTCCTGGTTTGTGCCCATCCATCCCGAACCTGTTTCAGGATTCAGAGTGGAACTGCTGAGAAGCAAAAGGAGCATTATTCAGCAATCTCTGCTGCTAACCCGAAAGACTTTATCTGCTCTATGGACCTTTGGGATTTTAGAGGGCGTGCTTCACCCATCACCCTGTGCGTCTTGACTTTTAAGGTGTATGTGCACCCCCTGGGGAGCTGTTAAAGTGCATATTCTGACTCAGCATCTGGTGGGGCCCAGGAATGTGCACCCCCAACCAGCTCCCAGGGGAGGCCGCTGCTGCTGGGCCCACACTTGGAGGAGGAGTCAGCCCCAAAGCACTTGCCCAACACAAGCGCTCCTCCTTGGGTCCTGGGGAAGCGTGTCTGCTGCGTGAAGTTGACGGAATCCTCTCAGCAAGCAGCAGGGGAGCCAGTGGTTCCTGTGGTCGCCAGCTTTCAACACTCACCTGTAGGGCTGTGGGCATGGCTGGAGCCCCTCATTAGACTCCGGATTTGTCAAAACTGTTGGCGTGACTAAACCCTGTGAGCAAAAGGGTACATACAAGCACAGGGAGTTGTAGGGGAACAAAACTCTGCCACCACTGAAATATGTCTCTTTGGCAAAAAAATGTTCACAGAAGGGGCTTTGAGGACTGTGTGGAGGCTGCAATTGTATAAGGCATTTATATGGATAAAGGAAAAATATCTCTTAGTGAGGGCGGCCCCCTCAAGAATCCAGGAAGAATTAAGCCATTAATCCCTCGAGAAAGCAGGACGTCAATCTGCTTAAAGACCATTTCTTTATTTTCTGGGCCCTTTCTCCTCCTCCACCCCCGACCCTGCTGTGTCTGAAGGTACTTAGGGTGGAAGCTAACACCCGTGGCAGGTTACTCAGTCTAACTGGGTTTCTCCCCTGCATGCAGGAGATACACATGTTATTATTAAAGGACTTGCTTGGGTTTTGTTGTTTTTTGTTTGTTGCTTGCTGCTTGTTGTTGTTTTTTCTTATCTGTTTAAAGTTTATTGATTACTTGCCAGTCTAGAAGAACCCAGAGGGGCACGGTAAGATTTTCCCTTGCATCTTGCCCGTAGCATTTCCCCAGGATCAATATTATTTCCCCAGGATCAATAAATACCATTCGGTTGAGCTAATTACCCTCTAATGAAGAGAAGAGTCATCATTTAAAATCCCGGTGCATTCACAATTCTGTTTGTCTTCTGCCTCTTGTCTTCTGTTTGTGGGCATTAGCAAGATGCAGGAAAAAAGCAGTGAACACGTGGATACTGCGCACTGCAGAAGAACAAATTCCATCTTGGGAGAATGGGTGAACAAACACAAAGACCACTCACTAGCCTATTGTTGCAAATCTTGTTGCAGATTCCATGCATTTGCAGAGAGAACACAGTGTGTGGAATTCCCTGAATCCCCCATAAAGGATGGTGACAGTGTACTTACTTGGAATTCAAGGAAATTGAAAGGAAAACTCCCTCCAGGTACCTGGGTTAGAAATGTATGGAGATTTTTTGTTTTGTTTTTTTAAAGGAAAGGTACAAGCAGGAATGAAAGTGAGTAGGCAGGCAGGCAGGGAGAGGAGGAAACATTTTATTTTATTTTTTTTAGTTGTTCACATTGGTTATTCCCCGCCAGACCTGGAAATGCAAATCCAGGTCTTTGGGATTATGTGGACTGTGCTCCTTCAGAGGTGACTGACCTAGTTGCTACTCCACCAGGGTGTGCCAAAACATGTGTGGTTTCGATCTTAATAACGTCAGCTCATTTGTATCCTTAGGAAATAAAACATTAGACCCGGGACTAGTAGTATTTATATTATTTATGTGGTGTACAGGCAGAGTTAGCAGATGCTAATGGTGAATTTGTTAACCTAGCAACCAGGCATAGGTTTATTCCCCAGGGAAGTGACCTAAATTGTACGTATTTACTAACTTAGGAACCTTCTGGAAATGAGTCAATACTGTGCTTAGTTCTTGGCCAGGAGAGTCGTTCTGCTGCACAGGTTAACTGGACACTGTGATGAGGACACGTGTGCTTCTCCTGGTTTTTTTGCTGCCTTCTCATCAGTGACAGCAGTGCTATAGGTGCAGGTGTGGGATCCTCCTGCCTCTTAGGAGGGCCAAGGCCCTGTAGGAATTGGTAAGGGACTGCATGAGCCTCTCCTTTCATTCTAGGAATGTGATCTGAGTGTTAACAGGTATAGGGAATGAAGTCACAAAATTAGTGAAAAATAGGATTGAAATTTGGGCAAAGAATACTGGAAGTCTGCTCAGAAAGCTGAGAGATGGAAGTTTCTTTGAAAACTTTGGAAAAAAAGAAAAGGAAGGAAGGAAACCTCTGTTCAACCGAGAGATGACTGGCTCAGGGGTAAGCAGATGTCAAAGAAAGCATCCCTTCCCCTACCCTTCTGCTCATTCTTAGGAGTCAACAAAAATTTCTAACTTCATTACAAGGCAAGAACTACTCTGGGGATAAGGGAGAAGTTGAAGAATAAATTGGCTGGAAAGGCTCCTCTGTTTATGTAATGGTATGACAAGGGATCCCAGGAGAAAGGCACCTCCCTCTGAGGAGGAGGCAGTTGTGTTACCTCGTTGCTGAGTCAAGTGGAGACAAATGCATGAGTTCAGTTCACAAAGACTGTCCCTGACACACACAGTTGTAGATTCAGAATCTCTGTTCCTAAGGCAGAGTAGCGAAGAGGTCGGGGGCAGTGATTTAGGGAACTAACACCATTGTTCTGATGATGAAGAGGACATCTCCAGATAATCAGAAAAAATGTCAATTGATAAGGAAAGTTGATATTAATTTAAGAAAAAGAAATTCAGGATGTCTGCCTTGCCTATTGAAAATAATTCTAAGATTAACCTGAATGGACAATGATTTAATCAGGGTAAAGAATGTGAGGTCTCACCGGATCCCCAGGTATGCCAGTTATTGTCAGTGGGGTTTAATTTTGGCCTATCCATTATAAAGGGAAACATATCTGGCTGCAAAACTTACCTTTTCAGCAAGTATCATCTTCCCAACTCTGTGAAGCATACAAATTAAATTACAGAACTTGACAAGTGAACACATTTCCTGCTATTGTTGACTTTTGGATTCCAGATAATCGGCTTTCAGAGTAAGACTTACCATTAACCTATGTACTACACCAATACAAGAAAACCTCCATAGTCAAGATTTCAAAATGTAGTATTTGCAAAACGTAAAATTGAACATCTTCACTGTTTTTACATTCAATAGTGTTAGGTACATGCACATTGTTGGGCAGCCAATTTCCAGAACTCCTTTCATCTTCCAAAACTGGAATTCTGTCCCCATTAAACAACAAATCTGCATTCATCTTATCCCCTGACATGGAGCCACTATGCTACTTTCTGTGTCTGAATTTGACTACTTTAGATACATCATATAAGTGGTACTATAGTATATTTTTTATTTTGTCAGTGGTTTATTTTATTCAGCATAATGTCCTTAGGCTTATCTATTTTGTGCCATGTGTCAGACTTGACTTCCTTTTTAAGGCTGAAAAAGACTCCATCACGTGTTTGTGCCATATTTTGTTTATCCATTTATTCCCTAATGGATTTTTGGGTAGCTTCCACCATTGAGCTATTGTGAATAATGGCGTTAGGAATATTGGTATGCAGAGATCTCTTTCAGACCTTGCTTTCAATTCTTTTGGTTATACACCCAGAAGTGGGATTTCTGAATCATACATAACCATTCTATTTTTAATTATTTGAAGAACCTCCATGTTGTTTTCCATAGTGGTTACACTATCTTAAAATCCCACTAACAGTGCACAATTTTATTTTCTGGGTTTTCTTTTCCATAGCAGCCATGCTAATGGGTCTCTCAGGTAGTTTTCATTTGCATTTCCCAAATGATTCGTGATTTTGAATATCTTTTCATGTGCTTGTTCAGATAAACTATTCATTTTCCTCTTTGTTTTAATTAACAAAAACACAAAAAAGGCAGGAAAAGGGAGAAGAAAAGGGGAAACCCTCTCTACCACATTGTCTCAACCCCTTGCTCCTTCTCTATCTTCCTTCTGGCAAACTGAGTCTTGCTGTCATAATCTAAATTTATTTTAATTTTATTTTTATCAGTTTACTTGCAAAAAAAAATCCATGATGATCAAAATGCCACAATTTTAAACAAATGTGTGTCAAGTCTTATTGAAGATTGAGGTAAAAGGGAAAATGTACATATTTCATTTTTATTTTTGCAGCAAAGCAATTGAGTTTACTGAAGAAAGTACACTTTCAGAGATGATAGTGGGCTGTGCCTACAATGGGAAGCAGCACCCGCCACTTTATTCCTTGAGGTTTATGTTTCACTGGCCCCCTTCTTGGGCCCTCACCTGTGGACTAGTCTTACTCCTGGCTCTGGGGATGATTGACAGGTGTGCTTCTATAACTTGGTTCTTACTGCACATGTTTTTACCCATGAGTACCTAAGCGAAGGTCATTTTGGGGTGGAGGGTGGACAAAACCACAACGTTGATTTTATAGTAATTATCCCTACCAGCTACCCAACGTTGCTCTAGGTCAGTCTCCGCTGGTATGCGCATGCTCAGGAGCTTGGGGCTGACTCGAGGCCATTGGAAACGTTTCTGTGGGGAGGAAATAACCACTTCTCCTGGGGGGAGGGGGGGGACGACATTAGCGCCACCTGTCAGTATCCGCCCTGAGCTCAAGACAAGCCAGCTAACATTCCCCCTGGAGACTGGGAACCCTGGAGTCTTTCAGGTTTGGGGCAACGACTCATCTGGCTACTTCCTGCTGAGACCAGGAGGATTTGGGTCTAGGGTCTCCACTCCCTTACTGACTGTCACTCAGGTAAGTTCTTTCTAGCTGATGCCCAGGCCATCCAGGGTGGTATACTTGGTCTCCACAGGGGTAAAGGAATGGTATTCTGCCGACACAGGCAGGGCTATTTGCAGATTTTCTGCACGCGAGAAGCAACAAATGTAACCAGCTGGCTTAGTAGACAAGGACCAAATATCATTAATCTAACAAGATTGGGAGGGAGGTTACTAGGGGTATTACCAGCGCGTCCAGGACCAAACAAGTTTGAAGCCCCACGAGTCTTACCTTTCGGGGTTTCCCTTCCCCCTAGTTTCTGATGCTCTCTTAATGATTTACTGAAAATTTTGTTGCATACAGTAGGACTAGTGGACATAAAAAGCAACTTCCTTCCGGAAGCATAGCACAGCTTCCCCCATGAGACACCTTTACTAGGTCTAGAACTCGCCACACCTGCTAAAGAATTCAGTTGTCCTTATGTTACTCTTACATCAGTGGCAAGGCTTTAGTTCTATGGATACAGCCTTAGTAGTAAGGATAAGAGTTGAGTAATCCCGCAGTTCCAGTTCCACTAGAGTCTCCACTCCTAGGAGGACTATTAGGGATAAGACCCCATCACATCTAGGTTCCAGGGGGTGGGGCGGGCTGGGGTTGACTAGAACCAGTAGGGGGATACTTGAATCTGTAAAGCATATTTCAGGTACTATATAGACTAAAATGCAGTGTATATATTTTAATTTATTATTATTTTATTTTTATTAGTGTAATTAATTTACAATACTCGTACGTTTCAAGAGATAGATTCATACCTCAATTTGATTTTTTTTTATTTTGCTCACTAATTGAAAAATTTTGAAACATTACTGCAGTTATATTATTTCAAATTTAAATATTTTGGAAACACAGTCATTGCTCTTGCAAAAATTTTATAGTCATTCATCAAAAATGCTTCCAAATTTACTTTTATTTATTGTAACTTACAACTCACAATTGAAAATGAGATAAGGAGAGAAGAAAAAAAATTTTAAAGGAAAGGTGCAGGCAGGCAGGAAGAGAGAGGAGTAAGAAACATTTATTTTATGTTTATTTAATTGTTCACACTGGTTGCCTTGCCTACCACCTTTCCACCAGAGCTTCTGGGAAGAAGAAAAATTTGAAAATATTTTTTGATGAATTTGCTTCCATTTAAATCAGGAAAGTAAAATTATATAAATTATTTTGGATGTAATTATAATATTTAAAATTAATGTTGATTTTAATTGGAGATTTCTGATATTTTTACAATTACTTTGATGTTCTGGAAACAATTGACCCTTAAAGATACATATATAGGGAGGTCTAATTTTCCTCTTTCTTCAGACCCAGTAGGACTCCACATGGCACTGCTCACCTGGCCTTTGCCACCCTCTGACCTCACCTCACTACCTGCACATTTGTTTTTGTTTTGTTTTGTTTTGTTTTTTACACTGTCTAAATAATGTTTGCTGTCTCTTGAAGACAACACACTCGTTCTCACTTGATCCCTTTGAGGATGTATCTCCCACTCCTTTACTCTGTTTCTCTGCCCCTTCTGTGTATGCGTTACCTTTCTGAGAAATCTTTCCTGATACTCTTTTTCCCTCTGCTATCTCAGACTGCTTATCTGCTGTAACATATAAGCTACAGATAGGACATCTTTTTAAGTACAAATTTATTTTTATTGATGTATCATTCATTAGTTTACAGTAGGATATCTTTTACTAGTAGTTTGTGAAGGGTCCAGAAACAAGAGCAGGTAGTAATCTCTCTCTATCTATGTCGCTATATGTAGGGTGCAGTATCTCATAATGTCTCTCAGGATCTCAGCCATCTGCAACTCCTGAAGCAAATCTCTAATATCTCTAGAAAGGATTCGCTTCTAGATTGAATTTTCATTCTCAATTTTTTGAGGAATCTTCCATAAAGTTTGCACCAATTTGCCCTCCCACCACCAGTGTAAAAGGGCTCCCTTTTCTCCACATCTTCACTACCGTTTATTGTTTAGAGACATTTGGATAATAGCCAGTCTCACAGGTATAAGGTGATATCTCATTGTTTTGATTTACATTTCCCTAATAATAAGTGAGGAAAAATATCTTTTCCTATGTGTGTTGGCTCTCTGTATGTCTTCTTTGGAGAAATCTGTCCAATTCTTCTGCCCATTTTTTGATTGGATTGTTTGCTTTTGTTACTGAGTTTTATGAGGTCTTTATATATTTTGGATTTTAAGCCCTTGTTAGATGTATGATGTGCAACTATTTTCTCAGTCAGTTGTCTTTTTTTTTTTTTTTTTTTTTTTTTTTTTTTTTTTTTTTTTTTTTTTTTTTTTTTTTTTTTTTTTTTTGGTGATGTTTTCTTTCACTGTGAAGTTTTGTAGTTTAATATAGTCTTATTTGCTTACTTTTGTTTCCCTTGCCTTAAAGTTGAGTCCTCAAAGACCTTTCTCTAAGGCTGATGTCATGGAATGACTTGCCTATGTTATCTTCTAGGTATTTTATGGTTTCCAGTCTTACATCCAAGTTTCTAATCCATTTTGAATTAATCTTTGTATATGATGTCAGCAAGTGATGTAGATTAATTCTTTTGCATGTGACTATCCATTTTCCCCAGCACCATTTATTGAAAGAACTTCCGTTTCTTCATTATATGCTTTGAGTCCTTTATTACAAGTTAACTGCTATGTATGTGTGAGCCAATTTCTGGTGATTCAATTCTGTTTCACTGATCTGTGTCTCTGTTATTCTTCTAGTACCATACAGTCTTGATTATTGCTTTGTAGTAGAGCTCAATGTCTGGAAGTGTGATATCTCTAGTGGTGTTCTTTTTTCTCATGATTACTTCGGCTACTTGGGTAGGATTTGTTTCAGGACTGCAAGAGGGTGATGGTAGTCATCAGCCTTCATTGGGTACCCAGGAGTTGGCAGGACTTGACTGGGTGAGTCAGAATCCCTGTCTCCTAGAAGCTGGATGCCTGTACCTTGCACTGTGTCGACTTCTCACCTTTCACTTCCAGAGATGAATTCTTGCCTGAAATATCCTGCTTCCCTTCAGCACAGTCTCCTAGCTAGAGATAGTCTATCAACCTCGGATAGGATCCCTTCACTGGGGAGAGCAGGGTGTTTGGTTTAGATTTCGGAAGGGTGGAACATTTGATGTGGCAGACAGTGTCAATTTGAAGTGGTAACTATACTTTCCTCTTCAGAGGCATCCTTGCCCTTGACTTTGCACCCAGAGTTGGCTGGCTCCCTGCTCATGTTTACACTTGTGGAGCAAGGAGTAGCTAGCACACACCATCCTGTATTTATTTATGTGTATGTCCTTGCTGCTTTCACTGTTTTTCATGGGCTTGCCTCTGCTGGAGAGGGGCAAAAGAGTACCTACTAGATTACCATCGGACCCAAATGATGCTAGTTTCCAGTGCTCCTCTGAACCTTCAGCCCCCTGAAATTTGGCTTACCTTCCATGTTAATGAGTGTGGCTTCTCTTCATGGTTTCTGTGTACCCCGAAATAGTCATCTCACCCATCAGCAAAAGAAAGAGGGCTTTTGCACTTTACTGAATTCTAGACATTTTCCTTTGAAAAGATCAGATCCAGAGCTAGTCAACATTTTCTCATTTCTTGCCTGGGGGGTCTCAGTCTCTCCTCTCACAGAGACTTGTTGGACATGCCCCAGCCACCTCACTGGTCACAGGTTAAGGAGTGGACCTGATGTGCAGGTAATCTCGGCATCTGGCTCTTTGGGAATCTGTGTTTTGCACCCCTAGAACCTTTAAACATGGCAGCTTCACTTCACTTCACTTCACTTATTTCACGGCCGTCTTCACGTGCCCTGGTGACAGGGATTTGGTTAGGGCTGCTGCAATAGTCCTTTCTTGAGAGTCTGAAATAGAGGCCTGAAAAATCATCTTCTGTGTTCCCACTTTAACAATTTTTAAAATACGTTATATGTCACAATGATATTATGAATAATTGGATTACATAAAATATGTCATAAAATTAACTTAACCTGTTTCTTTTTACTTTATAAAATGTGGCTACCAGGAAATTTGAAATGACATATGTGACTCGCATTATATGTCGATTGGATAGTGCTTCTCTGGAGCCAGACTGGCCAGGCTTGTCACTTATTAGCTGTGTAACTTGGGCAAGTTATTTAACCTTTCTGTCTCCTTTTCCTCAGCTATAAAATTGGATAATAAATTATTGCTATTATATTAGCTGTGTTAAATGATGAAGAGGACAGAGAGGAATAAGGCACTGTCCCATGTTCAAAGAACCATTTTGCTCTAAAATCAGGAACCCAGGCTTTAGAGTCAGTTCTGGGTTTGGATTTGTCACTGCTGAGTGATCTCGATTAAGATACTTAACTAAACTGAACTTTAGCTCCCTTATTTATGAATGGAGATAGTGATGTTTACATAGCATGGGTTGATTAGAATATATGTATGTGTGTATACACATAGATATGCCTATATCCACACAGGGTTATATACAGTACCCAGGCGTAAGAGTCTTCAGACTCTCTGGAGACTGAGGAAAGACTGACATACATGCTCCCTTCTATTTCTAATTACTGTCCTCTGAAGCCTCACCATTTCTTTCCGAGAGCAAAACATATCACTGAGACTCCCCTCCAATCCTGATGCCATAGGTCTTGTACTTGGGGCTTGGTGAGCTTCTTGGACTTGTTGGTTTTTATAGTTTTCTTCAAGTTGGGAAAAAAATCAGCCATTATTTCTTGATCACAAAGTCCGCAGATCAGCTTTAGTTTAATTAATCCAGGGATGTAGGTATGTGTGTATCTCTCCCCTCTCATGACAAATACTATACGCACAAGATTCAAGCCAAACCATAAGGCCCTGCTACTATCTTTCCTTTGGCTAAAGCAGATCAAATTCAATATCCAGTTGGGGAGATTTATTCCATTCAGATTGTACAAACCATCACAATCTTTCGTTCTTGTGTAATTTCTTTCTGCATTCTGGGAGATAGTGTTTACTGCAAAGTGAATCATCTTTGGAATCAGATCTGAATTCAAAACCTAGTTTTGTCACTATTAATGTGAACTTAGGTAAGTTATCTGACTTTTCTGAGCTATGTTCTAGCAGTTATGAAAATTGGAACACTAGCATCTACTTTATAGGATTTTGGGGAGAATTAAAGCATATAACACACATGAAAATGTTTAATCAGAATTGTCATTCAATTAATGTTTGTCTTCTTTTGATATTCCAAGTGAACTTTTATTGTTGAAGTTGATTTTGTACAGCAAGATAGTTCAATCAGCTCTGATGGCCTCTGTCATAAAGATCATTTTTAGAACAGTCACAATACTAACCAGTTTGTGTGCATGTATGTTGTTGGGGGAGAATTGGCGTTTGGAACTAGAAAATGAATAACATACTGTTGAATTGTGTCCCACTGCTGAGAAGATTCATTTTCACAATTGACCCTAGGGGTAGTTAGTCTTTTCTAGAGGAAATAAACAGTACTTGTTTTTGTACTAGAATGACTGCATAGGATTAGACAGTGGGCCCCTATCTGAGCATGACTTTTACCCACTTGCTCATGGTAAGAGAGGCTTGAATGGTACAGGAATATTGCTAAATCAGACGTGGTAATGTTTCAGTTCTCAGGATAGGGGCTGAGTAATTGCTGTCCTTGGAGAAAAAACAAAACAATGGTTGGTGCTTTCTAGAGACTCTGTCTTTGAGGGGAAGAGTCCTAATCCTCTTGGGAGCTATGACTCAGCCTGTGAAAGCCCTCTGAGGGGGCTATTTAGTGGTCTGGGGACTTCTTAGGAAGGAAAAATGCTTCTGATCTCTTGGATTCAGAACACACTTCATCTTTGGTTTTGGTTCTGTCTACAAGTTTTATGCTCCCAAAATGTAATTAAACTGAAATAATAACTATGAATTAGTAAAATCATGTTAGAGTAAAAATTTCTGCTGGGGGCCTGGCACCAGACTGAAAAGAACTCGATCATTTTGGCCTTGATGCAGCTAGGCTCAGGATCCGCTCATCGTGAAGCTGACAGTGGTCTTATTTTAGATGGCCTATGATGTCAGCTCTTCAGATTGCAAATCGAAGGTGCCCCCTGGTAGGACGTGTACCCAGACTGAAAACAACAGAGCTCTGAGCGCCTGCTTTGAGCCAGAGCCTTATACGTTAAACCTGAGGAGGAAGAGGAGGAAGCCAATTACAGACCGCTGGGAGCACAGATTTAATTTTAGCATGGTTTCTTAGAAACAACCCAAAGAACCAAGAGCCCAGAACCAGCTCGTGGAATCAGGAGGTCAGGCATCTTCGCTTCTAGGGTCTCCCCACCCACCCGCTCGCATGTGGACGAGCCCCTGCTAACTGTGCAGAACTGACAGGTAGAGTTCGATGTGCTCATCACCATATTTTGCTTATGGGACAAGAGAAAACCTTTGCAATGAAATAAAAGGCGTGAAAACAGACACAGCTCAGAAATATTGCAGGTTTGGTTCCAGAACACTGAAATAAAGGGACTCTCACAATAAAAGGAATATTGCAATAAAGTGAATATCGCCATAAGGCAAGTCACAAATTTTTTGGTTTCCTAGTGGATGTCAAAGGTATATTTATGTTATTCTGTAGTCTGTTAGGTGTACAATAGCATCGTGTCTAAAAATGTACATGCCTTAATTTTTAAAAAATATTTGATTGCTACAAAATTTCTGAGCATCGTGTGAGCCACAGACCTTCAATCTGTAAAAAGAAAAAAAGTAAAAAAGCAATAGCCGTGATGTGTGATGAAGTAACCTGCAATAAAATGTGTTCAGCCTGTAATAGGAAAAGGTGATGTTTTTCTTGGAGTGTTTTTGTTTGTGGCCAATACTCCTGGCAAAATGGTGTTGGAAAAATCTGCCCTACTCCATTCATATAATATTCTTAAATCTAAAAATTGCATAATTATAGCTATTAGTTTAATTCTACTTTGGGAAATAGCACTTTTTTGTGTGTTGGTGCTAAAGAATGCATGGATTAAAGCTAAATATTAAGAAACCAAATGTGATTTACTTTAGGAAACATTCAGGCTGTGATGCTTAAAAGAAAAAATAACCACATTGCCTTCTTGGAAGTCACTTGTGGTCTTTAATTCGATATTTAAGGTGCGCAGCCAGTCACTCAGGCCTGGCAGGGCTTCTTTGTTTCTAATCTCCAATTTCATTTAGATTGGGGCCTGCTTATAGCTGACTGACAGCAGGGGTTGCTCTCAGAGGTCTCCTTCCTTCTCCCTAGAATCCTCTTGCTTCAGTGGATGGAGCCGGAGCAGCTGCACTTCCCAAATTGTTACCACATTGCAGTTTACAAGGTTGAGAGACTTTAATTATCTCCAGAGTCCCACACCTTCTAATAATGAGTTGCCTTGAATTTCTGACTTCTGCTGTGAGACAGTCGTATGTTAACAGGCGTTGATTAAATGCTTTCTGTGTGCCTTAGAGTCTCCCTAGATCTGAGGAGGAGACTTGGGAGTGATGACACATTCCTCTTCAGGAAACGCTGAATTCCTGGAAGTGAACTGTGTTTCTCCTTGCTGATTGAAAAGTTGCTCCTTCCCACCAAAACCGCCACCATCTGCATTTGGAACTTACAAGCTACCCACCTGGGAATATAAAAAAACAGACAACTCTCCACAAAATTCACAGAACACCAGAATGTGGTGGGGAGGGCCTGTGGGCTGGCCAGGGTGGTCGGGGAGAGGGAACAGGGGCAGGAAGGTGGTGTAAAGGGTTCTAGAACTCTAGTGACAGGTGTGGTGTGAGATGCACACAGACTGAGGTGCGAATTCAGTATCCTGAAGAACACATAGCAATGTAAACAAAAGAGATAATGAAACAATTTTAAAAAAGAGAGAAACTACCCACTTGCACCCCTACCCTCTTAGTCTCTTAGTTCACACCTTCATCTGATGTATGTGAAGGCCTCCTTTCCCCAAGGAGGGAGTAAGTCCCGTCAAGGGCAGGAAAACACCAAATTCCTTCTTCAGACAGGGCTTCCGTCCTGCTCTTCATTCTAGTCTCAGCTCCTGGCTGCGGTGCAGAGCCCCTCCAGCGTTCACTCTGCCTCTCTTGGCATTGTCGCTGGCCAGCTCAGCCCAGTTCTTTGGTTACCAGTATGATCTTGTAGAATCATGCTGTAATAATCGAGTGGGTCCAGGCATCCTGTGTGACCTACCAAAATATGCAACAGAGAAATCTCTCAAAAATCCTTTAAGAACTGAATTATTAGGAAGAAAGTGCTAATGTAGATCTGATTACATTTGAATACACTTGCTCTGATTTCAAGGTGAGAGATCTACTCCACATTTGTTATGTGAAAGTTAAGTACTGTGTTCAATGCTGGGGATACAATGAGGAAAAAGGAGGTCCCTCTCCTGAGATGCTTTTGTTCTAAAACAGACTGTTTGGAAGTATATACCAGGTGTCAAAGATGTACTGGGGGAGTGATTACCAAAACGGACACACACAGTTCTGTCTTCAAGAATGTCACAGTTTGACACAGGAGACGAACATGCAGAGAGTGGAAGCCCAACAATTAAGTGCTCTCAGCATTAGCAACCCTGTCAGGCCTGTCCTGTGGGTGATTGTCAATCCAGTGCAGGTGGATTACAGCTAAACCAGCAGATGTGTACTGCTACTCATCAGAATGTCACTTGAGGCCCTGGCCTTGGGGACACCACTCACCAGCAGTCATCACCTGCATATCAGAATTATAGACTGGTGGTTCCCATCTCAGTAGAAGATGAGTCTATAAACCTCTTAAGAGAAAAATGACCAACACATAGCCATTGAGGAGTGCTTACATCCATCCTGCCCTGTGATCATTTGTGAGAATACACAAGGACAGTGTTCCAGTGTGGAAAGAGTGTGGGAGCTTTGGAGACTGACCCAAAGTTGGATCCTGACTTCACCACTTATTAATTGTATGACTTTGGACAATTTCCTTAATTTCTCTGAACCACAGTTTGCTCATCTTGTGAAATGGGTGACAGTCCCCACTTGTGATTATCCTAAGAGTAAATGAGTAATATTACCCTCATGGTAAGTACTTAGTACATTTCAGTTTCCCACTCTTTCTCCTTTGTGCACTGCCAGGAAGCAGTCATTATACAATACATCTAAAATAAAGTTTTAGAAAAGTAGAATGTTAGGAACCATATCACGAGAGGTAGCCTGGAATGGAACTCTAAAAATGGTATGCCAGGGACTCCCCAGTACTTTGAAGTGGAAAAACAACTCTGACTTCTTTGAGTATTTCCTTGGGGGGCAGAAATAGGGATATCAGAGTATTTGAATTTTGTTCCCAGAAATCACTCACCTTTATTTTTTTTCTCCAAGAGTACTTTGGCTAGAAATGATTTACCTGTCTGTCTTGTCTAAGTAGCATAAAGTTTCACAGACTTTGTTGAATAAGAATCACTGGGATGCTGTTAAAAGTGTAACATCCTGGAACTTTCCCTTTAGTGTGAATCTGGGCTATGGCCTAGAAATCTGCGTTTTATAAGCAAGTCAGGGGGCTCTGATACAGGCTCTGAGGACCACACTAGAGTGAAGCTTCCAAAAATATGGGATTATTTCCAGTTCACTGTCTCAGATGTGACAGGCATTTATGGAGTTCTGTAGAATACATGAATGATCATTCTCCAAGATGTCCCATTGGAAGAGGATATTTTAAAATAAATGACCTCCTGATTTCTTAATTCCTGATTGACCTGGCAGAGCCAGACCCAGACCTCATTCAATAGCCACATGATTCATTTTCACAAAAACAGGCTTCTGCTGAGGACAGGAGGTTGACAGCCGGAGGATGGGAAAGGACCACAAACCAAAGACTGCATGGGTCTGCAGGGGATGATCTGGGATTTAGGGATACTGAGGGTACATTTGTTTCTGGATTGCCCTCTCCCAGGGCTACATGAAATTGCTCTGAGACTAGTGTCACACCCAGCTGCTGTTCTGGTCACTTCCATCTCCTGCCCTTGGGATGAATAGCACTTCAGATATTTAAGGGAAACTTGCATAGCTGCGGCCATAAGGATCTAAAAGGAAATGACCTATGGCTTCAGGGCATATCATTGTTAATGTCTGGAATACCAAGGGCATGGTCATCTGCTCCAGTGATGAATCTGTTACATATCATGCAGAAGACTCTCTGGAAATATTGGGGATTGTCAATTATGTGTCAGGACAGGTCCTTGAGGAAAAACAAATATTAGAGGCTCGATAATTGTTTCTTCATAAGAGGAAAAGTAAAGACAGAAAGTTAGGAATTCTTACCGAAAATACTGGATTCTGTGCTAGGTGCTTGGAGGATACAAATAGAGACCTTCCTATACTCAAGATGTTTGCAGTCCAGTGGGAAGTCAGACCGTGTAAACGAGCAATCCAAGACTGCATGCTGATACCAGTGGAAAGCTGCAGACCCCACCCCCAGTCCTCTGCACTCCACACTGCAGACCTGGCAGCCCGCACTGCAGACCCACCGCGCTGCAGACCCACCGCACGCTCCACACTGCGGATCCCGCACTCCACGCTGCTGAGTGGTGAGCTGCGCTGGAGCCGCGTTGGAAGCAGCTGCTTACTGAAAATAAAGCATCACATTTGTAAAGCATGGGCTTAAATTTGACTATCGGATTCAAGGTCACGTACATACTGAGTCACCATCGCTGACTGTTGCTTGTTTGTGTTCTTTGGAATTGGACGTTGGCATGATAGGCAGCCAGCAATTGCATATACAACAGGCTGTGTCCTGGCCTGAAGTTGTGTGCTTGGACGTGCCTTGAATGGAGGTGGTGCAATGGGTGGCTGTGAGTCCCCTGAGAGTGAGGGCTGTAGGAGGAGAGGGGCCTGAAGTACTCTGGCCAGGTTCACGGTGGCAGAGTATTTGAGGACTCTGATGGGGAACCTTGAGCCCTTAACTTCAGTGGCAGCTTAGGAGTTGGGGTACTACTCACAGCTGTGCCCACCACCACATAGATTCACGACTGGACTTTCTTCTATAGTGAGACATGGAGGACCTGACAGGAAGGTGGCATTTTCCAGCAGGTGGGCATGGATTCTGACACATCAAAATGTTTATGACCTGGGTCTCATTTCATTGAGAAGTTGATGAAAAAGCCTCTTAATGTGACATATCCCTTAGCTGATGTCAGCATTCTGCGAGCCTTCACACTGTTACCACTGCTCGGGGGATGTTGGGTTGGAAGATCTGTCTCTCTGAGGACCCATACTTTGTGTCTGTGCACAGCAGACCTAGACTGGCCTAGATGTTGATAGTCAAGATCCACAAACTGATGTGCCCTTGTGGAGTAGCGAATTGGTCAACTGCCTCTAGCCGAAGTGCAAGTCACATACATCCCAAGACCCCGGTTTGTGTCTTGGGCTGGAGAGAACAGCCAGATGTACAACTAAATAAAAATGAAGTGCTTCTTCCTCCGCTCTCTTCCTGCCTGCCTGCTTGCTCGCCTTCATTCCTGCCTGCACCTTTCCTATATATAAAAAAAAAAAATCCACAAACCGTCGCTGTCATTTTGTCTCCTCTCTGGTTTAGCCTGGAGGATTTCAAAGTCAAAGGCCTCTCAGAACGCTGGGATTTCCTGTGCCTTCTCCTCCCTCCTCTTCTATTTCCAGTGAGACCATGTCTCAGCTAAGTCCATTAGAAATGATCCCGATACAAACAGTAACCCCTCCTCACGGCCTGTGATGCAACTCTACATTCTCAGTATTTTCATGGCCCTGTGGTTTTTCCTTATTCATTGGCTGGTTTCTATTTTGAAAGCCAAGCTAGTTAAATGGATAAATTTAAGTAGTTTCGTTTTCTGATCACTGGCTTAGGAATCTGTGACTGCCTAATTGTAATATATCAACAGTGCCCTGATGATCGATGACCACCTGCATGGGAAGCATGTTTCTGGCTGCTGCTGCCCCTGAAACACAGTTTCTTATCCCTGGGACATCAAGAGCCAACTGTAATTCCTCGAAAAATTTTCCTTTGATGCTGACCTGTGTATTGTCTCTCAAGACATTATTGACAAGTCTCAGGAAATGGAAAGCCTTGACTCATTTGAAACATTTAAAAAGAGCGAATTCTGCTACTTAACACCTCTGTGCTGCAGCAAGCTGCTGGAAGTCGGTCTCGCTTTTACAGCCGTCAGAAGGTCCCATGGGCTTAAGGTTTGCATTTGGCAGCCGTGTGAGGTATTTCTGGAGCTCCAGCATGGAACTGGATACACATCACACTTCACTCCATGAGCTGTTGATGGCTACAAAGCCATGGTGGTCATCCATCTTTGTCAGGGTTTGTCACTGGCTGCTTTATGAACTCAGCTATTAATAACCCTCTCACTTGATCTGGCCAATGCATCAGAAGGCCCAAAGCTCTGGTGTCCCTTTACTTCTGCCCTGCCCTTTTGATTACATTTTAAAAGTCAGACACATAGACTCAGGCGTGCCCTGGTCCATTCTGTTGCTTTTCTATCAGTCCTTTGGGCCTGGGTGGACACATTTCCTTCGGAAGCTCAGAGACTGGATTCATTCTCTGTGGCTGTAGTATCTGCGGATTATTATTTAACAGGCTTGGTAAGTGTGACCTCATCAGCAGCTGGGGGAGGGGACTTCAGGGCCCCACTATATCTGTCTGTCCGTTTCCAGGGCAACAAGTCAGAGAAGCTGAGTTAGTACAGTCACACCAACCTGGGTTTGATTCCCTGCCCTGCCACTTACTGATGTGGACAACTCACTCTGCCTCCTTTTACTCAGCAGCGACATGGGGACAGTAGGATTTGCCTATAATGTTGTGAAAAGAAATGAGAAAAATGCTTTGGAAGACCCAAGTGCAATGCCAGACACATAACGAATATGCCTCCAAAGATACTTATCATTAGAGAATTTGGACTCAGTGTACACTGATAGTATCAGTCAATCTCAGAGCCAACTGTTTACAGTGTGGAGCTGACATTAAAAAATAAACATTTTATTGGAATGAAGTTTTTAAAGTAGAGGGACTATATCTGTTAACATTCTCATCTATAGAACCATGTTAGAAGCAACTCAGGAGCAGGCATTTCCCTGTAGCCCTCATGATGCCTTGAGCAGAGCCAGGTTGTGGGCTTGTTCCAGCAATGCCACTGAAAATGGGTGGGAGACTTCTGTTGCTCTTGGAGTCACAGCGGTCTTCTGTGCAATGGCTTTTGACTGAGAGCCATGTGAAAATCACTGTCAGTTCACCTGCATTTGTAAGAAAGAACACAGAGATGATTCATTCCCCCTCCAGTAATATATTACAAAACCACAGCAGGGCCATTGACCTTGACACTGTCAACATACCCACAGGATCCTTATACTTTTGTAATCAGGCCCCTTTTTCTCCTATTTGTACACCCTCCTGAGGCTCCAGAAACTGTTCTTTTGTTCAGCCTTGCTTGGTGAAAGCACAGCCTCTTTGCTGTGGAAAAGGAGGTCAAAGAATTATTACATTTGGGAAAATAAAGACTTTTGAAGGTGGTTTCAAAGAAGCAGGAAATCTTAGTTAAATTCAGAAAGGATTAGGGGTTGTTCCTGTCATAGCCTATGCAATTTCCCTTCCTTACCTCAGTCTCCCAGCTTCTGTTAGGTGCTTTGAGCATTTTTATTCTTTGTTTTACTTGAGTGTTATCAATAATGTGTTTAAAAATGTTCTGGCTGCTACAGATATTTCCTTTACGAGGTTTTATTGTACCCTAACGTCTGCATTTACGATATTTTGTGGTAACAGCACTTCTTAAGAGAGCTCAGTTCTGAGCCTCAGAAAGAAGTTAGTGGGGAAAGTAGAACCTAATGTTCAGAAAGGTTCTAGAAATTTGGCTGGGATGTTTGAGGCTGGTTTCTCATGCTTTATTTCCCTTCTTAGGGGCTGGGGTCAGAGAAGATGTGTTTCTCATTTGGAGGGAACTGGAGGAAGCCTGTAGTACTCTGGCCCAGGTGCAGAAGCTGGTGACCGAGCCTCTCAATTCCACCGTGGCCACAGTAGACTGCGGTGGGTACTGCTTATGATCACTGGTTGGGGATGGATGGCTGTCCAGGTGTCTTACCAAGAAGAGAGCCTCAGCTCAACTGTGAGGAACTCCTAAAAAGAACTTTCAAAGCTGTGCTGTGGGCAGGGGTGGTGTATATGAGTGTGTGTGTATGTGTCTTTTCAAAGCTGTGCCGGGTGTGTGTGTGTTCATGCACATGTTGATGCCAAAGAAAAAACAGAGCTGGACAGCAGTTAAAGCACTAAAATCAGAGTCTATTCAGGAACAATTCAAGTGGGTATTTATATAGCCCAGGAGTGGGGTGTGAGGCTGGTGGATGGAAAATTACTAAGAGCAATCAGGGTAAAGGGGGATTCTGCTACACCAACTGACTAGGATTCTTGCTGAAGGCAGGCAGGAGTGGTCGCCTGGGGAGAGACGGAGTCTGATCCTATATAGAGAGTGGAGGATTCTGAGTAAACTAGTTTAGCAGGACTTTTGCTGTAATTGGGGTCTGCAAAGACAAACACTGAAATCCAAAGGTCAAGGTCTACTTGAGAAGAGGATTCCAAGGAACCCTATTTTGAAGTCAGAAAGACCTAAGTTCTAAATCCTAAATCCATCATTTAATTAACCTGTTAATCTCTTGAATCTTAGATTATTCTTCTTAAAATGATTATAATATCAATCTCAAGGGATTATTGCATGTTTTGTATCAAGCAGATAGTTGATAAATGTCAACTTTTTCTTTTTTCCTACAACTAGGGAGTTTGTATATTGATTCTCTTGTCTGAAGTCTTGAGTTAGTACAGGATTTTCCTCTGTAAGGCTCAAGTTTCATTTAGGTCACCCTGGTAATGATAGTAGGTAGCATAGCATATGCATGTCAGGTGCTGTTCTAAACTCTTCCCAAGTATGAGCTCATTAACTCCTCACCACAGACTGAGACAGGTGCTACTGTGTTTTCTTTAGCGTTATGTAACTTGCCCAAGGCCACACAGCTAGAAACAATAAAGCTGGGATTTAAAACCTAGTTCTTCAATAAAATCCTCCACGTCTGGCTCCTGCCCCAGACATTTTGATTTAATCCATATGGGATGTAATCTGGACTTTGGAGTCTTTGAAAGCTCCCCAGGCGATCCTAATGTGTGGCAAAGTTTTGGAACCTCTGCCAGGCTGCCTCCGGGTACCCTGTCCATATTACAGAGGTGTCAGTGTGGGAAATGAGCAGCGAGGCAGGGCTGCCTGGGGAAAGGATGCCATTGAAGAGGAAAAATGGGGAAGGGGACGTGTGTAAAGGGAAGAAGATGTTGAAGGCATGGGCGCCCTTGCCTTATGTGACTTGATCAATTCCTGGTGGCAGTGACTTTCCTGTGACTGGATGTCCTGACTTGGCCTGAAGCAGCAGCAGCTGCAGTTGCTTTGCCAAGGACACCAACCTGGGTTCTTCCCAAGGAAATCAGACGTGTTTGGGGAGGCTGCTCACTGATAGTGACACTCTCTCAATGTGAGCCTAGAGTCAAGAACTCAGACACTCCTCTGTCATGCTGAGAGAATGAAAATGAAGCCAGGGGGACACAGGCTAAAGTCAGCATCCACACTAGACAAAGAGAATGGTGGGCCTTCTGCTAAAATATTTATTTGGGGCAGAGCTATGAACTGAATTGTGCTCCCTCCTCCCAATTCATATATTGAAGCCCTAACCCAGTGTTTCTGTTTTTGGAGATAGAGCCTTAAGGAGATAATTGAGATTAAATAAAACCATAAGGGTAGTGTCCTAATCTGAGAGGACTGGTGTCCTTACAGGAATAGGAAGAGACACCAGAGCCCTCTCTGTGTGTGTGCACACAGAGAAAATCTGTGTGAGGACAGAGAGAAGGTGGCTGTTTACAAGTGAGGAAAAGATACTTTCCCAGGAACTAACCCTGCTGCCGCCTTGATCTTGGGCTTCCAGCCTCTAAAACAGTGAGAAAATAAATTTCTGTTGTTTAAGCCACTTAGTCTATGGTATTTTGTTGTGCCAGCCTAAGGAGACTAGTACAAGGTGTTTTTAAGCTTGGGGTAGTTAGTATAGAGGGTTAACAGAAAGTTTTAGCTGTTATTCCTGAAGGAAACAGAAGAGCTGTTGGCCTCTGAAATCAGTAGAGGAATTGATCATTATTCTTTTGTTTCCCTCTAATAGATAAATACACATATAGACTCTCAAAACTATAAACCCAAATAACTCCACACATAAATTGAAAGAAAAAAAAAAAAAGCTTCCAAATGTATCATTTCTATTTAAAAAGGAATATTTGGTCAGGACTTTCTACTGTTGGGTACCCAGTGAAGTTTTTGTAACATCGCTTTGTTCCCAGAGGTCATATGTAGGGTGTCTCCCTGGCTCTATTACCACCCATGGCCTAGTGTTATTAGTGTTATTGAGGAAAAGGTTGTGCCTTGAGTCTGTGTTGGCAGCACTCCCCATCTGATGCCCAAGCCCTGCAGCCAGCAGAGAGAGAGCAGTGCTCTGGAGAGAAGAGTCAAGGTAGAAGAGATTAGCTGGGCTACTGTTCCATGAAGAACCTTAATTTGAGTGAGACAAAGGCTCCTTCCTGAGCACAGTAACGCCTGTGGCCCCCTGGGCTGGTTGCACTGGTTCAGGGACCAGATGGCCCCTGTAACTACAGGGTTCAAAGAGCAGTTGATGACTCATGAGCCCTGATGCCTGGATGAGAAGATGGTAATGCAGACACTCTGGTCACTGATAATTTTGACCTCTTTAATCATCAAAAGCAGCACGTGAGGATTCCTTGGGGGGCAGGTGGGGAAGAAACTTAACAAAAATATATGAACCAGTATTTTTAAGGATTGTGCAGTAATGAATGCCAGTGATCCCTGAGATACAGGGAGAAGGCAAGGTGAGCAATACGATTGTTCTATTTGCTTTGAGTGTGTTTCCAGGTCAGAGGCAGGGAGAAGGATCCCAGGTGGTACACAGCCTTCCTGAGACTGGGATTGGGAGACAGGGCTAAGAGTCCACGGAAACCAAGGATCTAGAGTTCATAGGACAAAGTTCCAGGAAGGAGAGAGGTGTAAGACAGAGAATTCTGAAAATCTGTACAGGTCCCCATTGAGAATTTGACTCAGTACTGATCAACTCGGGATGTAGAGAAATTACCTGAGGCTGGGGAAAAAAATGCTGAAAAGGAATTGGAGCTCACACATGGCCAGGAGCAGTGTCTGTTCTAGCTGGCCCAGTGAAAACTGAAAAATTCGTGGGACACTAGGTAGACTCACTGGGAAGTTCTTGCCTCTGAATGGGTAATGACTTGCTTTAAAATGAGCCCTGGACCCTCGTAAGGAGCCATCAAATCAACACATTAAAGGAATGGGATCTTTATAGGTAACAACTAGATTTCAGAATAAATCTTAAGAGGATTTATAACAATTCAGAAACATCCAGTACCCAGCAAGGTACAATTCACAATGATTGGCATCTTCTCAAAGTTTTCTAGTGATAAAAAGAAGCAGCAAATGTTTCCTTTTTTGATCAATCAATCAAAACTGACTGAGAACTGACACAGACATTAGAATTGACAGAAAAGAACATGCAAACAGTTGTTATAACTGTATTCCATCTGTTCAGTTAAGTAGAGACAGGGAAGATATTTTTAAAAGTTACATATTGAACTTTAGAGATGAAAACTTTTAGGAAAAAAAGTATCTTCAACAAAAGCATGCCAACTGGGGCCAATGGCTGACTAAACACTTCAGGAAAGAAGATCAGTGAACTGGAAGACATAGCAATAGACACTACCTGAAGTGAGAGACAGACAGACAGACAGACAGACAGACAGACAGACAGACACACACGCACGCACGCACGCATGCACCCAACATAATCACAAACCAAAATATAGTGAAAGAGCCTCAGTGAGCTGTGGGACAACTTCTAGTGGCCAAAATATAAGTGTAGGTGAAATTCCCAAGAGGAGAGGAGGGGGAACAGAAAAATGTTTGAATAAACAAAACTTTCCAAATTTGATAAAAAGTATAAGATCTCCCAGAGATCTAAGAAGTTAACTAAATGTCTAGTACAACAGGAGAAACTATACCATGGACATCATAGTCAATTTACTCAAAAGCAGTAATACAGAGAAAATTTTAAAAGCAACCAGATCCTCCCCCACCAGGCCCCACCAAAAAAGGCACATACGGAGCAAAGAGCATGATGGCAGATTTTGTGTTGCCAGTGAAAAGACAGTGGAATGGTATTATTTTTTCTCTCAGTATCTTAAACTGTCACCCTAGAATTCTGTGTTCTACAAAAACAAGGGCAAAATAAAGACATTTTCAGACATAAAAACACAAAAAGGGTTTATTATTGGCACATCTGCACTACAGGTAATGTTAGAGAAAATCCTTCAGGCAGGAGGAGAATGACACTTTTAGATGGAAAAAATGGATGGCCACATACACATACATAAAGGAAGAAGGAACACCAAAAATAATTCTATGGCTAAATGGGAGGCTTTCCTGTTTAATATCTTTAAAGGACCATGTTTCAACAAAAAAATCACCACAATGTACTGTGAAGCCAATAACATATAAATAGGTAAAATATGTGACAACAATAACATAGGAACCAGAAAAGAACATTTTTCATAATGTCCAAAGATGGAACTAACCCAAATGTCTACTGACAGATAAATGAATACGTAAAATGTGTATATACAATGGGAAAATATTCAACCTTAAAAAGAATGAAATTCTGATACATGCTGTAGCATAAACAGAAGAGATTATGCTGTGAAGTAAACCAGACACAGAATGACAAATATTGTCTGATTCCTCATGTATGAAGTACCCAGAGTTCCCTGTATTATACTTGCAGAGACATAAAGTAGAGCAGTGATTACCAGGGGCTAAGGGAAGTGGAAAATGGAGAGTTATCATTTAATGAATACAGAGTTTTTCTTTGGATACTGAAAAAATTCTGGAGATGGATAGTTGCACAATGAATATATTTAATACCACTCCAAAGAATTGTTAAAATGGTAAATTGTGTTGTATATATTTTACCCCAATTTAAAAAAAGACACATATGTACACACAAACACTAGGAAGGATAAATGGAAGTAGCTTTTGGAAGAATCTTATGTCTTGTCTGAAGTGGTATAATAGCAGTTGAAGTTAGACCATGATAAGTTGAAGATATGTACTGTAAACCGAAATAACCATTAAAATGACAAAACAAATCACATGAGGTGAATAAAGGAAAGTCACTGCCTTCCAAGAGCCCCCAGGAGAAGGGGGCTGGGCCTCGAATTAAAGATACTCAATCCAAAGGCTATCAGAAAAAGAGAACATAGAACAGAGAGGACCAATAGAAAACTAATAGCAAGATTATACACATAATCTTATGTAATAGTAATAATCCAATTGTCAAAACATATTAGTTTGCACACTTTAAGTGTTATAGTTTATTGTATATGAATTCTGCCTTAACATAGCTGACAATAATTAAAATAGAGGAATGTGGGTCTCTCTTAAGGTACTGAGGTTTTCAGACATTGATGTTGGTATGTCTGAGCATTTTCTGTGTGTGTTCATGCCAGGTATAATTCTCAAACAAGAGGATGGCTTTTCTCGTAAAATATTTAGGAATTTAATGGTGAAGAACACTTGGTGATGTGGTGGAGGGCAGGGTGTGCTGACATATATCTGAGGAATGGGGAAGCTGTCCATATGGGGAATCTATACATATGAGTTCATTTTAATTTGTAAAACAACATTGCTGCAATAAAATACTCAAAAAGTTTTAAAAAATGTAGCACCTACTGTATGCCAGGCACCATATACAATCACATGAGATGAATAAAGGACAGTCACTGCCTTCAAAGAGCCCTCAGGAGCAGGGGGCTTGTCCGGCTTGGGAAGATGGACAGGTCCCTTTGCCTGGAAAAGCAGGTTCATCTATCTTGGGGTCATTCAAGTGCAGGTCATCTCTGAAGGGGGCACCACCTTACACGTACAATTGGGTGCCTGGCTCCCCCACCGCAGCCACCATCATCTGAGTGCTTCCTCCAGGCTCGTTCTTTAGCTTCATTCTCGCCAATTACCTGTGAGACAGCTGAGACTTGTCACTCCCTCCTAACACTAGGTTCAGAGAGGTTAAAGAATGTGTCTAAAGCCACAGAGTGTGTCCATAGCAGAGCTCAGGCTTGAATCCATCCCCAAAGCATCCCAGAGTGGAACCTGTCATCTTAATTTAAAAAGATAAAGCATTAAAGAATGTGTCAAAGTTAAGAGGTTTTACCTTTCTTTGTATGATGCTGCAGCTTAAAATATTTCAGAAACACTTTCTTTGGAATCACCTTCACAGCCTTTAGTCTAATCATGTGTAGTCATGCCAGGACTAGACTCCAAATACTTGGTTGTTTCAGAATATCAAACTTCAGGTAAAAGACAAGGAAGGAGGTGGGGCTAAAGGCTCATTTAATCTCTGCAGGCAGTTCCAAGTAGGAGCTCTGTAGGAGTTTTGAGCTTGTGTTCCTAAAGTACAAAGGTTTGGAGTTGAAAGATGCTAATACTGACTCTTCCCATTCCTGTGTGACCCTGGGCAAGATATTTACCACACCTGCCTCAATTTCCTTACTTGCAAAATTTGGATGATAATAATACCTGCTTCATGGGGCTGTTGTAAGAATTAAATGAAGAAAATACATGTAAAACATTTAGAACTATGCTGGCACATAGTTATAATGTAATGATTGCTTAAGGAAAGGCTTAACCCATCTATAATCTTTCATTTATTGCTTATTTTATGTAGCTCTGTGCTAGATGACGAGTATAGTGGTGAGTAAAACAGACATGTAGTGGGCTCACATAAAGCAGGAACTTGTACCAATCTTGCTCAGTGATGGTAGAAAATCAGATGTCCATAGCAGTGTAATTACCAGTGAGGGTAGTGTGATTCAGGAAAAGTTTGAGCACCTGAGACATTCTTTGAGGTCAAGGAAAGCTTTATTGACATTTGGGGTTAATAAGGTTGAAGGGGTGAGAATGAGGGGAGAGTGTGTTCAGGCAGGAGAGCAGCCATACATAGGTCCCAAGGCAGGAAAAAACTTGGCACTGTAAATGATTGGAAAAGATGAGTGTATTTGGAGCCAGAGTTCAAGTTAGCAATTGTTTTTTTTGTTTTGTTTTTTTTAAGGAAAGGTGCAGGCAGGAATGAAAGCAGGTAGGCAAGTAGACAGGAAGAGAGAAGAGGAGGAAGCATTTTTATTTTTCATCTGTACATCTTGGTTGATCTCCTTGTCCCTGGACATGAACCCTGGTCCTTGGGTTATATGTAGACTTTGCTTGGCTGGGGGTGGTGGACATAACCACTGCTCCAGCAGGGCGTGCCAGCAATTGATTTTCGATGATCCTGGAAAGGTAGACAAGGAGCAGATGATGCTGGGTCTGGAAGCTATATATGCAATGTTAGTTCTTAATTTTAGACCAGTGAGAAACTATTGGAAGATTTTAAGGGAGTGATAAGATTAGATTTGCACTTAGAAAAAAATCACTGTGATTACTTGGTGGAAAATAGATTGGAGGGGAGGAGCAGACAGGGATGAGGGAAGGCAGTTAAGAAGTCAGTATGAATGACTGATGATGGCACCATAGACTATGGTAGTAACATGAAGATGATGGTAAGTAGGCAGCTATGAGGGAGAATTCATATAATGAATTTGGCAGGATTTGGGCGTGAGGAAGATATAAAACTAAGTACTGAATGGATAGAGTGCCGAGGGATGCAGGAGGAGAGCCAGGTGTGAGCTGAAAGATGATGAGTTTTATTTGGACCTATGAAGATGGAAGCGTTCTACTGAGACCCAAGACGGAGGCCACTGACCTTGCAGGTCTGGAGTTCAGATGGCTGTGAGTGACACACCATTGAGTGTGAGCTGTGAGTGACACACCGTTGAGTGTGAAGCCAACAGTCTTGGTATAAAAACAAATATGGACTCATCAGGTGGGAGTCTTTGACCCCACATTCTTTGAATTCTGTGTCTCCAGAGGAGAATATATCATGTGAGTTTTCTGTATGTTCACTATACTAGATGCAGATTATTTTACTAAAATGATGACTTTCAATTTGAAAGCTGAACAGACTAATTTACAGAGTGTGGGTACATATTAACCTTCTCAAGAATATCTACCCCTTTTAGAAATGCAAGTCAAAACACAACGAAAGATTTCACCTGTGAGACTGGCTATTCAAAAGTTTAGAAACAAATGTTGGTGAGGATGCAAAGAAATAAGAACCCTTTCACAGTGTTGGTGGAGTTCACATTGGTACAACCTTTATGGAAAACAGTATGGAAATTCCTCAAAAAGTTGAGAATGGAAATCCCATACTATTCATCAACTCACTTCTAAGTATTTACCCAAAAGATACAAAAACAGTAAATCACAGAGATATAAGCATCCCTATGTTTATTGCAGCATTATTTATAGTAACCAAGAATTGAAAATTACCTAAGTACCCATCAAGTGAATGGATAAAGATAATGCGGAATATATCCATAAGGGAATACTATCCATTCCTTAAAAGGGGGAAAACCTGTCACTTGAGACAACATGGATGGAAGTAGAGGGGATTATGCTAAATGAAATAAGTCAGAAGGAGAAAGAGGCTTACTGGATGATCTCATTCATATGTGGAAGATAAAGAAACAAAGCAAAGTAACAGACTAAACTAAAAAACAACTCTGGAGCAGTAATAATAGAACAGAGTTTACCAGCAGGGAACGGGGTGGGGAGTGGGTGTAAATGGTAGTGGGGTCCAGTGGACAGTGGTGAAGAATTTTCAGTAACTTGGTGGTGGGCAGGTGCCATATATATTTGAGGAATAGGGAACCCACACATAATGGGTTTATATTATTTTGTAACTCAAAGTTACATCAATAAATATTAAATTCAATAAAAATATATCAACCCTGTTTATTCAAATAGGAGTGAGGATAAAATCTGGGGCAGGGTATAATTGGATTTTTATGTAACCAGAAGCAAAAAAGAAATACTTGTCATAGTGTTCACACGAGGCAAAGCAAAAGAGAAAATAATATTTCTTCCCAGAACTGATATTTTACCAGTATTCCTTTACACAATTAAAGCACTGTTTATAGTCAGTATTGACAAGGCTGATTAATAAGCAGCAAGTGAGAATGTTGAAAAGAATCAAGATTTTGTTTAACTCAAACACAGATTTTTTTCTCATGGGTAGTGAGCTCTGTATTTTCCAGACAAAAAACACAAACAGAAAAACATCTGCCTAAAAATAGCATGCCATTCTTCCAAAAATTAGAGTTAAGGTTTTCACTGAAAAATTTCCTTCAAAAGTGGGAGAAGAATTAGTTCATTAGAATTCTGTAGGTGTGTGAAGTGTTTAAATTAGGGAGGGTGTTGAAATGTTAAACAAGATATGCTGAAATGTCAGAGCTTGAATCATGTTATTTAAAAATGATTGTGGTTAATGAAAACAAAAATTCAACTTATCAAGAGTCGTGGGATGCAATGAAAATATTGCTTAGAGGGAAGTTTATGTCATTGAATGTATAATTAGAAAAGAAGACAGATCTAAAATCGATAAGCCTTCTACATTATGAAACTTGAAAAAGAGGTGCAAACTATGCAAAAGAAGAAAATTAAAATTAGAAATCAATGAAATTGAAAACAATCAAAGTCTTTTTCTTTGAAAAAAATCAATAAGATCAATCTTTTCAGGGTTAACTAAGAAAAAAGATAAGATACAAGTTAAAAATAACAGAAATTAAAGAGGAGACATCACTGGAGACTCCACAACTATTAAAAGGATAATAAAAGAACATAATGCACAACTCTATGACCATACATTTGATAATTAGATGAAATGGATCAATTTCTTGAAATATAACACCTGTCGAAACTTCCGCAAGAAGAAACCATCTCAATATGTCTATATAATACTTTTAAAGAAATTGAATCAGCAACTAATAATTTCCAAACAGAAAGCACCAGCCCCGAAAGATAATCTTTCTTCAGCAAAAGAAGTGACTCATCACATGCAAGGGATTCTTATAAGATTAACTGCGGATTTCTCATCAGACACTACAGCACTAGATACTAGAGGTTATGAATGGTATGAAATTTTCAAAGTGGGGAAGGAAAAAGACTGTCAACCAAGAAAACTATATCTAGCAAAAGGAAGATAAAATATTTGTATAAACAAAAACTGGGAGATTTTATTGCTAGCAAACCTGTCCTTATGAGACATACCAAGGAAGTCCTTCAGATGAAATAAAAATATATTAGAGTAACTTTAATCCATATGAAGAAATAAAGATTACCAATATAGGCAACTACATGGTTAAGCATAAAAGGCAATATAAATGTAGTTTTTGTATCTTTTTTTCTGTCTGATTTAAAAGACAACTATAGCAATAATTCTCTGTCAGTGGGTACATTATACCTAAAGATATGTTATATGAGGATAACAGCATTAGGAGGACAACTTTTGAAACTAATTTGCTATTAATCCAAACTAAGTTGTAATAAAATTTCCATTGTAATCCTGAGGGTAGCTAAGAAAAATATTAAAAAGATGTAGTAAGAAAATAGCCAAATATAGTAAAAGAAATTCCAAAGGAATTAAAATGGTTTTCTAGAAATTTTTCGACAAAAAAGCAATAGAATCAAAAAATATTTAAGACATATAGAAAACAAGTAGCAAAATGGCAGATGTAAATGCTACCATATCGTTTGTTATATTAAACGGATCAAGCACTTCAATTAAATAGCAGTTAGAGGCAGGATGGACTAACTAAACCCTATAATGCAAAAGTTTACTGTCCATTGGGGAAAAACTCTAGTTTGAAAGACACAAATAGGGTAAAAGTAAAGTATGGAAAAAGTGGAAATAGTAACAAAGAGTCCAAGTGGTTATATTAATTTTAGACAAAATAAACTTTAAGATAAAATTTTTAATAAAAAAGATATTAGGTGATAGTAAATGGGTCAATTTACCAGGAAGGTATAACATTGTAAATATTTCTGCACTTAACAACAGATTCCCAAAATATATGGACAAAAGCTGGTGAATTAAAGGAGGTATAGTTTGGCAGTGGTAATTGAAGTCTTCAATATCCCACTTTCAATAATGAATGGAATAACTAGGCAGAAGCTAAATAAGGAAATAGACTTTAACAACATAATAAACTAAGACTTAATAAATACCTATAGAATAATCCATGCAGCAGGCATAGACACACATTCTTCTCAAGTGCATGCAGGTTATTCTGCAGAAAAGGACATAAAACAAGTACTAGTAAATTTAGAAGAATTGAAATAAGATGTTCTCCAGCCACAATGTATTAAATTGAAAATCAATAGCAGGAGATAACTTTGTATATATGTTGTATATTAACAACATACTCTTAAATAATCTGGGTAGAAGAAGCCAAAGGATATTAGAAAATACTTTGAGGTGAATGAAAACAAATATCTCAATTTGTCAAGATTTATGGGATGAAGATAAGTAGTTCTTATAAGGAAACTTAAGTCTATAAACACCTTTATTAAAGAAGAGAAAGATTTAAAATCAGTAAACTAAATTTCTACTTTAATAAATTACAAAAAGAGCAGACTAAACAGAAATCAGAAATGAAGGTTAAAGAAAAACCACAGGGAAAACCTAAGAAACCAAATACTGATTCCTTTTATTGTTTTTAAAATACATAATACTACACAGATTCAACACAATCCCTATCAGAATATCAACTATTTTTTCCAGAAATTGACAAAATAATCATTAATTCATATAGAAATTCAAGAGACCTGGATTAGCCAAACATAGTCTTGAAGATGCTCCTCTTCCATGTTCTGTCTGTTATTAGCGCTTTATCTTCTTAGTTTTTGTCTGCCTCTTTGATTCTTTGATTTCCTTTCTCTCCCTCTTTCTTCTGTCCACTGAGGATTATAGGAATTAGAGACACTCAGGGTTCGAATTATTTTCCCTGGCTCATAAACAAGTTGGATAAGCCATGGAACCCCTTCTTTGAAGCAGAGATTTTACTTTGATTTGTTTAAGTATTAGAAGGAGGAAGTAAAAATCATTTCATGATATTCCAGGAGAGAAAGGGCCCAGAATTCATTAGCATTCGTCCCCATTCTCCCATGTTCTTGGCTTGCCTGCAGATATACTCAGCAGGGTTCTTTGACAAGTGCAGATGACCAGAAAATGCATTCAGTCAGCAAGTACAGAGAAAGAAGGGAATAGCTTCCCAGAAACAGGCTGCTCTTCTGAGACATTCTGTCCACACCTGCCTCTTGGGTGCCCAGACCCAGGAAAATTTATCTCACTTTTAGAGAACCCACAGCCCTAGTAGCTGCCATCTGAATTGACTTACATGTCTGAAACTTCATCCATCTAACCAGCAGGAGGGCCTGGATTTCTTTTCCTGATAGTTGTTGCTTTCCTTCCTTCTCTCCCTCTCTTCTTCCCTTCCTTCGCTCCCTCCCTCTCTCCCTCCTTCCTTCTTTCCTTTCTTCCTTCTTTCTTTCCTTCTCTCCTTCCCTTCCACAGACATCACTGACAGCTTCTTCTGACCCCTTCCTTTTCAATTAATGCAGGGTCTTTTCCCCCATAACGCTTCCCGTATGCTGTTGAGGATGGTGCATTGTCCCATGACATCGTGATAACAGGGATTTGGACAGTATGTACAAAATAGTGGTCTATAAAATATAAACCCTCCAAAATGCTCCATGCAGAAAGACTCAGAGGCTAAATAACTTTAAGAGCTATTATTTATGTCTCTGCTCATGGCAAACCCCACTGCCAAGTCTGGTAACAAAGGCCTAAGTCCTGTGATAATCTATTGATATGGTTTATTTTCAAGCTTCCCAAACTTATTGCTAGAGAGTCCCCTTTCTGAGTAACAGCTACCAATATACAATGGAAATTGTATTTGTGGAACATAGCATGGGAAGCATTGATGTTTTCTGAGGTTGGATCCAGATTTAGTCTCTAGTTTATTCATTAGTTGATTCTCTTGAAAGGCACCTAGCATGGCAAGCCAGACAAGTAGCTTTTCCAAGGAAGATGGTGGGCATCATAGAGTTCTTCAGAGAAATAGAATCATAGGGTGTTTGAGAGTGTGTGTGTGTGTGTGTGTGTGTGTGTGTGTGTGTGTGTGTGTGTGTGTGTGTACAGAGAGGAGAGAGTGAGAGAGAGAGGAAGGGGGTGGTGGCAGGATTTAAGGAATTGACTTATGTAAATGTGGGGCTAGTAAGTCTAAATTCTGTAGGGCAGGCTGGAAGACTAGATTCCCATCCAAGAGCTGACGTTGCAGTTCAGATCAGAAAGTCATCTGCTGTTAATATTCTCTCTCTTCCTGGGGGACTATCTTTTTTCTATTAATGCCTTTAATCAAATGAATTCACAATATAGAGAATAATCAGCTGTACTCAAAATCTGTTGATTTAAATCTTAATCTCATCTAAAAAAAATACCTGTATAGAAACATCTAGAATAATGCTTGAAACAAATACCTGGGTACTGTGGCTGGTCAAGTTGACAATACTAACCAGTGTCATGGGGTGGTGGGGGCAGTTATGGTGGTGATAAATCTTGGATGATTGTGAATCCCTCAGAAAATGCACCTGAGGGGAAGGGTGGGCCCTGATAAACTGCCCAATTTGTCTTTGCTCTGGCTCTGGCGAAAGCAGTGATATTTCAAAAGCATTGGTCAATAGGTATTACTCATTAAATGTTCTAAGATTGATAAGTAGGACAGAGAAGGACAAGCAATGGATGTGATCTGCCATGTGTTCCGCCTGCCCATAACTGAGAGAAACTCTTTAGCATCTGTCACATGAATTAGGAAAGCAGTGAAGTCAGGATGAGCTGCGGGCTCACGACTCTATGACCTATGCTCTATAATGAACACTTACATCACACTTTTAATTAAGTTAACTGCAGGGGGATGGAGCGGACCCCTTAGTAAGTGGCTCCAGTGAACAGATGGTGCCCTCCCCTCTCTGGCACTTTAAACCCCTTGTTAAAATTGGTTTGTTGTGCTTATAGAAAGTTATTTTATGGTAAGCTTGAATTTATAATTGATCCAAGACTTGCTGTTTTAGAAGATGACAACCCAAAACTGAGCAGAAGGATGTGAGAATGTGTGTGTTGCTATGGAAATAATTGAATGGAAATTTTATTTCCTACTCTACTTATTGATCAGAAAGAAGGGAGAAGAATAATGCAGGAATAAGAGGAGACAAAGGCTAGGAATGTAATTAACAATAATTGAGGAAAAAGATCATCCAAAGGGTTTTTTCAAGGAAACTGATCTCACTAATAAAATGGATTCCATTCTGCTTTTGCTGTTTCCTTGTGATGCAGAGAGCATGCATGAGGGATCAGAAGCTCTTCAAATCCTCCGATTTGAGTTGCCTGTGCAGTTAGAAGACACTTTGTGAATCACATAGAAGCCAACAGTTGGCATTGGGACGGGTGCCCGTAGGTGCTTTGGATGCCAGTTTGGTTTAGTTTGAAAGCCAGACATAAGCTTCTCTGACAAGCTCCAGCTCCAGTGATTTCAGAATGCATTGTTTAAAAGGTATTCTATTAAAATTTGAGGACATGGCTCAGATATACTACTAATCCATTAGATTAATTACAACTTCATTACTATCATTGAGGAACATTGTCTCTAAAGTGTGTTATTTCTTCACATTTTACTCTAATTATATATCTTCTTAAATACAGTAATGTGTAAATATAGGTAATATTTTTATTTTCCTAATTGTGATTGTTTATTTTCAATTAAAAGTATAATCTACCATGAATATGTGCATGGTGGATCTGGGATCCTCAAATCATAATTCTAGAAGCTCTCTGCATTTACCCTACTGGCAAAGTTAAGCTGCAGAGTCCCCTCGCTGGGGTGGTTTGAAAAATCCCAGAGTCTAAACCATTTAAAACAGATTCTAATGAGTGAAGCCCTGACATTGGCATTTAAAAAAACTTCTCAGGGGAGTCCAGTGTGCAGGTTTGAGAACCAGGGATCTAAGTGAAAATAAGCTCTGTGAACTGATGGACACAATACATGAGAGTGCATGTTATATTTATATTTTATGACTAAGTGGAATGCCTAGGGCTGGGGTGGAGGGAGTTGGAATAATACGGAGTGACTGCTACTGGGTATGGGATTTCATTTTGGTGCTCTGAAATTCATTGTGGTGATGATTGCCTAACTCTGTGACTACATTAAAAATCATTGAATTATAAAAATAAAAATAATACTTTCTGCTCAGCAGTCCCTCCAGTCTTCTGTGGTCCCAACGGGATTAAAAGCTCAGGCCTTTCCTTCCAGTGGCACGTAGATAAATATTCCACTCCCTGGAAATAAAAAGCCTTGATTTGTTCATCTGCTGATTTCCAGATTCTATAAAGACCCCCCACCCCAACAGGGTCAATTGCACCCCACCAACATGGACAGTACCGTGGTCACGGGGCATGGAGTTGTGGGGAGAGGTGATAGTCAGCTCTCAGGGGTCAGACACCAGTGCCTCCTCCTGGCTTTGCATTAACGTCTCCTCTTCTCTTTGCCCAGGTGTCCCGATTTCACTTAGGGGTTTTGAGCTACCTAGATAAATACTTCTTTGCCTTTATGATGAACTGACTTATATGATGATCTGCTCAGATAACATAATACTTGGTCTCACTTAAAGAATCTAGTTAACCTTTGGAAACATAAAGGAAATGTGCTGAAGGTGCAGAATGTTTTGGTAATTGGCCTTCTGGGTTATACTGTAACCTGTGAAGCTGACTGGTGTGAGTTGTCGTAGGTAGGGCTACTGGTTCCTGAGCTGATGTGTGAGGTTTCTGAGCCTGAAGAGTCGAGGGCTAGGCTCTGAATTGGGATAAATTCACCAAGGCAACAAGGGCACTCCCAGAGGCAGCCTGCCAACCTTCTGGGGTCAACTGACTTCCACCTCAGCACAGGTTCCATGCCCCTACTTCCCTTCTGCCCTCATTACAAAGCCCTTTTCTCACAGAACAGCTTCAATGAACTTAGGAATACCAAGCAGACACAGTAAGTCCTTACTTAACATCATGGATAGGACACTGCAACTTGAAGTGAAACCATGCATAGCAAAACCAGCTCCTTGAATGATGTCTTGTAGTTCCACATCAGCAGGGGTTTACTTTTCCTGATCAATGTTATGATAGGACGGTGAAGGAGATGACATTTCTCAAGAACCTGCTGTGTTGTGTTCCATCTGCAGGTGAAGAATTCTGCTGGCTTTCAGAGAGGTTAACTAAGTGCTCATTCAAGATTGAGCAACTTGCCCAAGCTAGTAACTGATGGAGCCAGGACTTGTGTCAGGGCTTCTACCTCCAAGTTTGATGCTCTCCTGACACACAGCCTTGGTCTAGCACCATCTCCACTTATGCGAGGGTCTAGTCAGCTTAGAGGAAGTGACTAGGAAGGAAGTGAAGGAAGTGTGGAGGAAGTGAAGTGAGAAATAGCATATTCCTGCTTTCCAGTCTGGTGAATGAATTAGTTTCCAGTCCTCTTTTGGTAAGCATGCTTCCTGAAATGTTCTAGCTTGGTAAATATGAAGTTGGGGATGAAATATGGGTAATATGAGTGACTGATGAATTGTGATTCCAAAAATAGCATCAGGAACAAACTCTGTTGAGAATGGATCAAATCCAGAGGACACCTGGGACTCTAAGGAGTGGCTACAGAAATATGGCTTAAAAGCCCAGAAGCTGTCGTTTTATGATATCCTTGCTGACTGTTCCTTCCGCCACGTTGATGGAGTTGTTGATATAAAAGCCAAACCAGACGATGAGTCCATACAGACCTGTGCAGTAAGTGAAGCAAACTTCCTGATGGGACTGCCTTTCTGATGATGTGTTGGGTGGGAAAACCTTCCCTCAGTCCAGGAGCCAAAGGTAGGACTGAGGTTGAAAGATGGCATGGAAGGAAAGTAACTTGATTTTCCATGAAGAAGGATGCCCCTTTTGCTTCCCACCTTTTAGTTCTCTAAATGATACTTTAGGGAGTAGAGATCAAAATGAAAATGGTTTCTAGATATAAGTGAATCATGTAATTGTTATACATAAGCCAGGAGTTCTATAAATCCAGACATTATGAGTCTCAAAATTATTCCACACTATATCCCATTCCCACACCCCTTTTGAATGAAAGACAGAACCTGCAAGTGTATATGTCCAAAACAACTCATTTCTATTGTCCTCTTATATTTCATTAAGTTTTTTTTTTTCTAGTGACTACCAGCCAGTATATAGTAGTTTCCCAGTAAATATAAAATCAAATTCTCTAAGGGATGATAGCATCAGAAGAATAAATGTTAAAAACTTTTGAAAGCTGTAGTTCTGTATTGCCTATAGATCTAAAAGGAGTAAAGCTTCTCAAAGTCCCAATCCTGGTTTACTGTGTAAGGGTAATGATCTGTAGCAGTGGTTCCCAAACATTAGCATGGGTGATTCAGTGGGTCCAGGGGAGGAGGACAGTCCCCAGATGCTACTGCAACTGCTGGGCCAGAAACCACACTTTAAGAAAACACTGATACATAGCACAGGAGCCAAAAGACTGTTTCGAAAGTTTAGAGTTATGGAAAGAATAAGAAGTCATAATATGAAAGCAAAATCAGATTCAAATGAATATTCTAGGTTTGTAGATTTGACGCGAAGCTCTTTTCAAAGTTTGTGTTGGCCCACATACACATGTCCAGTAAACAGGGGAGACATGCTGGTGACACAGCCCAGAGATTTCTGGCAGAGGAAATCAAGGCCCTACTCAAATGCATTGTCACTTTTCTGTATTATCCAAGGCAAGAATCTTACTCATTGTAATGATCATCATCAATGAGGCGTGTGTGTGAGTCCTGCAGAGGTGAAACCTCAGTGTCTCTGGCACTTCTTTATGTGTCTGGCCACTGAGTCCTTCTTCCTTCTTTCAAAGTTACAGTAGCCCTTCATGTTGTTTCGCCCTCTTGATGCTATATTTTTGCAATGACCTGCAAGGAGGAAAAGCTAAAAATTCAGTTATAAAAATACAGAATTAACGCAAGACTTGTTCCCTGGCTTAGATACTGGGATGCAGAGTAATTGCTACCACGCAGGGAAAATCTCATTTATTTTTCTCCCCAGCACAGTTTTCTGATGTTGTAGCTATCACTCAATAATGTTATTCGTTCAGGAAATCATACATAATGAGGTTTTAATTTTTAAACACATTAGACCTTGGATATTTAAAAATATGAATTTTTGTCCATTTGAACATAACTTACCACTAACTTGTGGCAATGTGGTTGAGCATACCCAGCTCAGCTGGAGCTCTGCTCAGCTCCAGCTCTGAGTTTTCCTTATTCTTTCGTGAATGAAATTTTTAAATGGAAATTTGCAGGGCTAGTTTGTTGAATTTGGCTTATAAGTGGGAAATTTGATGTCAGATTTCTTGCACTAGCAAATAATAACCATATGGTAAAAGTTGGGAAGTATATGGTACAACTACCCTGTTTTAGAATTATTAATGTAATATTGATATACAGTTCACATTAAAACATGTATCTCAGTACACTTAGGAGATACCCAATAAATGTTACTTCCTACTTTTCTTTATTATAAAATGAATGAGTCAGTTTAGCATTTATGGAATATCTATATGCCTTACATAGACGATGAACACGTGTGTCCTCTTTTTGCACAGGAGCAAGTTGCTGGGCCTCTAAGACGTTAGGCAACTCACCCACCATCTTGTGGCAGATGGAGTCAGGCTCTCACACTGTGCTCCTCCCATCTTTATTTCAGCAAAACTAATGGTCTGGTGTGTTTCCATAAGACACAGCCAGGAAATGCCACATGATGGGATTGAGGGTATGGTGAACACTTTTTGTGTGACAGTCCCATGAATTATGAAAATGAGAGTGAGAACATCTTTCTCTTTCCATCCTCGCGTGATGGTAGACATGAGGTCTTCCTATCTGCCTGCCTTGGGATCATGGGGACTGATATCATCATGCCTTTCAACCCTGTTCATATCAGTCTTCATGGGATTCCTAAATTCTCATCCCTCTGTGACTCTCGCATCCCCTCTCTGAGCATGCTCCATTTCTTCCTTACTTGAAAAATCTCTCCATTGTGCCCCTGGGAACTAGAAGTCATCAACAAATCCCTTCTAACCTCAAGCACTCTGAAATGTTCCCATACCTGAGTTATCTCGTGAAGTCCTCATTTTCTCTCCTACTCTCTTATGAGTTGGAGGTGAGTAGTGGCCTCTTTGCAACTTATAATCATTCTCCCTCCATCTTCCTATGTCATAAGTATGCCATCCACTGCACTGCTTGTGACTGACACCTGCTGAACCCCAGGTCACAGCATGTAATCCCTGAAGGTTATAGCCTCTGATTCCCTGTCTCTGGCTCCAACTGCTTTTAATTCTTAGTGGTGTCAGTCCCATGTGTATGACTTCCTATACCCTGACCTCTCATTGCCCTGACCTCCTGTTCACCAATGACTCCCTCCTCCACTCCATCTCTGCCTCTCTAGCCATGGACATGTCTTTGACTTTACAAATGAATGTCTAATCATAACCTACATAATCAGTTCCAAACATTTTACCTTCTGACCATTTTTTTGGTCATTTCCTCTACTCTGTTTTCACCAATCTTGGAACCCCACTGGGATATGCAGTTTGCTCTTTCTATCTTTTTTTCTTTTGTTCCCTAGCCTTTTTTTCTCTCTCATACTTGCTTAACTGTTTTTTTGTTTTTTTTTTTCTTTTCTTATTTTATTCTTGCATTCAGCATGCAAAAACTCATCCCTGGTTAATTCATCTTTCTGCCTTTTCTGCCTTACACCTATACAGTTGACTGCAGTAGAGGAAATTGGAAAATTTCACATTGCCATCAAATACTAAATCCTGATCTTCCCTTTTAAGACTGCTCTCCCATAATCTTCCTATCAGTTTATTACAACTACAGTTTTTTAGGTCTATGGACTGAAAAACTTAGAGTCATTTTTGATCATCTCTTTTTTCACATCTGACCTCTCATTAAATCCTGTTAGTTCTATCATCATAATATATCTGCAGTCAGAATCTGACCACTTAACACCATTTCTGATTCTACCCCTGGCCACACCCCTAAGTGACCTGATGACTCCCTGCTTCTGCCCTTGACCATCTACAGTCCATTCATACCAGAGGAACTAGAGGTAGCCTCTGAAACCATATAGTTTAAGAAATTAAACTTTAAAACTATAAATAAAACTTAAAATGATAAATTGTATGATTTTTCTACGAGAGTAGATCTTAAAAGTTTTTATCACAAAAAATATAACTGTGATAGATGGTAACAATTTATTTTGGTGGCCATTTTGCAATATATACAAATATTGGATCATTATGTTGTATGCCTAAAATTAATATAAAGTTATATGTCAGTTATTTCTCAAAAGCCCCCACAAAACTGTCACTTCTCATGTTAAAAGTTTTGAATGATTCCTTTTTCACTCAGAGGAAAAGCCAGTCATTTTCCTCAGATAGCTGTGTTTATGGAATCTGCTTCCTGGCCCTCCTCATATTTCTCTTGTTTTATCTCTTTCTTCCCCTTCACTCACTCTATTTCAATGACACCGGCCTTCCTAAAATTCTACAAACATGCTAGGCAAACTCTGAACTTCACAGCTATTGTACTTGTCATGTCTCAACGTTTGCACAGCCCTCCTATATGGGCACACTCTTTGAAGACAGGGATTTTGGTCCTTCTTTATAGGTTGTATTTCTGATTACCTGTAAGAGCACTTGGCATAGAGTAATGATGATGAATTTTTAAACCACTGGAGGAATGATAGTGATAGACCCAAGGCATTTTTCTGTAGGGAGACTTTGTCCTTGGACCAGTTCTATATGTCTTTGTGGAAGCACTGAATGTGGACTGCAGCTCTTGGCTGCTTTGCTTCACTTGGGTTTGGAAGTAACAATGGAAAGATGTTTTGTGTGAATTCCAAGTCTCACTTCCTCTGGATGGTCTTTCTGACCCTCTAGTCCCTTAGGAACTCTTTCTCTGTCAGGAATTTCCATCATTACTATCTCAACCCTGCACCAGGTACTGGGTTCCAGTGTTCTCTGGTGCTAGCTTTCTGTATTGTGTGTGCATACAGTGTCTCTCTGCTGGAAACGTTAGCTTCTCTGGGATGAAGGTGGGATTACATATGTCTTTCAGACTGACCATCACTCATGACATCTAACACAAAGCTCCATATGGAACAGGCCCAGTACATGTTTCGTTGAACCAACAATTGAGTGATTTTACCATGGAGGGCGCACTAATTGCTGTATGAATAGAGACAAAGGGGTCATCTGGAGACTTTTCTTCTTAAGTGGTTTCTGAGTGCCTTTTGTTCTTTGTCTTTCCATTAGGAGACCAACAAGAAGACAATCCATGCAAAATACTGCAGCAGGTTTGTCCATGCTCCCTGGAAAGATGGGAGCTTGGTCCACGTTTGCATTACTAAAGAGAGGTACACGTGGTACATTGAGAGAATCCACACAGTTCTGGCCCAGATCCAGAGGAGGTTTGTGTATTTATAGGCGGGTGCAAGTTGTCTGGTCTCTCTTCAAGTTCAAGTCTGCTTGATCTCTTGGTAAAAGTTCAACCAAGAGGAATGACCAATAAGTGCTGTTAAGTCAAGGTTGCAATCTGATGATGTGCTGTGAGCTTTGATGTTAATAACATGGGGGCGGGGAAGGATGTTCGGATGCAGATTCCAAGCTGTTGAAGCCAGTGCAGACTCTTGAAAACATTAAACCAAGTTATCATACTGGTTGTGCATCACTGTAGGAATGCTAAGGAATGCTTCTGTTCATGGCTTGCATTTTTTGTGGTCATAGGTATATTGCAGACTGTACTACACCAGTCCTATATACTCTTGAATATTATATTGCAAGACAACTGTTGCAATGTTGTTAAATATTTGAGTACAATGGATTTATAATAGATAAATACATAGGTAACTATATCTATTTATAAGCGTATATATGTATATATATACACACACACTGCCACACATCAACATAGATAAATAACTTTGTGATCCTTCTTAATCCTGCTGGATATTAAAATCTGGTCAAGCTAATGGGTCCGGTGTACAAATGCTGTGACTTTAACATTTCCAAGGGGATGATCCACTTTAATATTTTCATATCCCTGTTGCAGCTTTAGACCATGCAACCCAAATCCATTTAGGTGCATAGATCTGAGCTCAGACAGAGCTAGAGTCTAATTCTAGCTCTGCCACTTGCTGAGTGATCCTGGGCAAGCTAGTTAATATCTGTGTGTATCAGTTTCTTCATTTATAAAGTGGTAATAATAATGCCATATATCACTTTGGTCTATGGTTGCATTAGATATTTAATCTGATGAGTTTAGGCTGGTGCCTGGCCTCCCCTTTTCTAGGTTTTCTGTTATAAAACCACAAGCTGCAGATACCTGATTCCATATTAACAATCCAGACCCTTAGCTTCTAAAAACACAACTGCTGATGGGATACTTCGAAAAAGTAATCCTTGTGCCGAGCGTCTTCTCTTCTTATGGTTTTGGTGTTAATTTGGGGGGAGGGTAGTTTGGATTTCAGACCTGGGAAAGAGGTTGCTACTTAGAGGCATCCCATTCAGCAGCTGCCTGGCTGTTTGTCCTTCTCTGCAGCAGGTGTCAAGTGCTTACAATGTTTTTTTTTCTTCTCTTTTCTGGAAGACTTTGTGAAGAATTGGTATTACCTCTTCTTTAAATATTTATAAAACTGACCACTGAAGCTATCTGTACCTGAAGTTTTCCATTCCGGGAAGGTTTTTAACTATGTATTCAATTTCTTTAGATGTATGTAGAGCTGATGTTGGTCTTTTTCTAATCAGTCTTGCAAGGACTATCCATTGCATTGATTGTTTCATTTAACTTGCTGAAATTTCTTTGGCTTTTTTCCTATAGGGTTTTCTTTCTCTGTTATTGATTTCTACTCTGTATTATTTCCTTCTCCTTTTTTGGTATTTTTTTCTTAAGATAGATGTCTAGGTCACTACTTTGAGATCTTTCTAATAGAAACATTTAATTCTGTGCATTTTCCTCTCATTACTAATTTAGCTGCCTCTCACAGCCTTTGATATGTTGTCTTTCATTTCATTCACCTCAAAGCATATTCCAATAATAGAACTGAATTACAATAATGGAAAATGACTTATTCGCATACAGTTAATTATGACAAAGGAGCCAAAAGCATATGATGGAGAAATTAAAGTCTCTTCAATAAATGATGTTTGGATAACTGAATAACCACATGCAAAAGAATGAAGCCAAACCACTCTCTAACGCCATTCACAAAAATTAACTTAGAATAGACTAGAGACGTGGACATAAGAACAGAACCATAAAATTATTGGAAGACAGCATAGGAAAGACATTCCATGACATCAGTCTTAGAGAAGTCTTTAAGGACACAACTCCAGTATCAAGGGAAACAAAAATAAGCAATCGGGAGTACATCAAACTAAAATGCTTCTTCACAGCAAAAGAAAATATCACCAAAACAAAAAGACAACCTACTATCTGAGAGAAAATATTTGCATATTTCCATATTTCTAACAAGGGCTTAATATTCAAAATATGCAAAGAACTTACTAAAACTCAATAACAAATAAACAGGCAATCCAATGAAAAAATGGGGAGAATTGGAGAGACACTTTTCCAAAGAGGATATATAGATGGCCAATAGGCACATTAAAAGATGTTCCTACTTGCTTACTATCAGGGAAATGCAAATTATAACAATGATCAGCTGTCACCTTACACCTGAGAGATTCTTATCCAAAAGTTTGGAAACAAATTTTGGCAAGGAAAAGGGAACACTTTTATACTGTTGCTAGGAGTGCAGATTGGTGCAACCTCTATGGAAAACTGTATGGAAACTCCTCAAAAAGTTGAATATGGAAATCTCATATGATCCTGCCATCCCACCTCTAAGTATTTATCCCAAAAGATTAAAAAAAAAAAAAAAACAACACCCTAATTCACAGGGATTTATGTATCCCCATGTTTATTGCAACTGTATTCACAATAGCTAAGAATTGGAACTAAGTACCCAATGTCGGATGAATGGATAAAGAAGATATGGTATATATACACAATGGAATACTACACAGCTCTTAGAAGAAATTAAACTCCTGTCATTTGAATCAACATAGATGAATCTAGAGGAGATTATGCTAAGTGAAATAAGTAAAAAGAAGAAAGATAGATACCAGATGATCTCATTCATAGGTGGAATGTACATAGACAAAATAAAGGAATAGAGGAAACAAAATCTACCCTTGGACACTTACAATAGAACTGAAGTTGTCAGTAGGGAATGGGACGGGGTTGTAGGGTGGGGGCAAATGGTGGCGGAGCCCATTGGACAGTGGTTAAGAACACTTGGTGATTTGGTGGAAGACTGATACATATCTGAAGAATGGCAAACCTGCACATATGGGGACCTACATATATGAGTTTATTTTAATTTTTAAAACAAAGATACCACAATAAAATACTAAAAAAGTTAATTTTTTTAAAAAGTGTATTCAAATCCATCCTCTGTGTTTTTTTATTTGACCAAAGGGTTATTTCAAAATGTGTTAATTTCTGAGTATTTGTGGATTTTCCTGAAAACTTGTTATTCATTTCTATTTTAATTTCATTGTGGGCAGAAGATTGCAGCATGTCTTTAGTTCTTATGAATTTATTGAGTTCTGTGGCCCAGAATATGAGGAAAAAAACACTTTGTTTTTGTTGGGTAGACTGTACTGTAAATATCTCAGCTCATATTGAGTGATAGTATTATTCAAGTTTTTTATATTGTAACTCATTTTCTGTTTAATCTCTAACATTATTGAGAGAAGAGTGTTACAGTTTCCAACCATAGTTCCAACTATTCTCTCAGCTCTATACATTTTTACTTCACGTATTTTGAATCTCTATTAGTAGGTGTATGTACATTTAGGATTGTTATATCCTCTTGATGAATTGACTCCTTTATTATTATGAAATACCCCTTCTAATCTCTGGCAAAATTGTTTTTGTTCTGAAATCAGCTTTGTCTGATATCACTATAAACACTCCAGCTTACTTATATTGAAATAAATTTCTTATATACAGAATATATAAACGAATATTGTGTTTTGTCATCCAATCTGACAGTCTCTGCCTTTCAATTGGAGTTTTAACATTATTTGCCATTATTGTGATTATTAATTTGGTTGGATTTAAGCCTAAGATCTTGCTATTTGTTTTCAGTTTATTCCACATATTCTTTGTTCCCTTTTTGCTTTTTTTCCTGTCCTCTTTTGTTTGAATATTCTTTATGATTCCATTTTTTTTAAAGGAAAGATGCAATCAGGAATGAAGGTGAGCAGGCAAGTAGGCAGAAAGAGAGAGGAGGAAGAACATTTTATCCACTTTTATTTAGCTGTCCATCCTGGTCCTAACCTGATGGGACATGAGCCAGGGTCCCTGGGGTGCACATGGACCACACTCAGCCAGAGGCAGTGGACCTAACCATTACTCTGTCAGGGCACTGTACTCCAGAGTAGTCTGTACGCCAATGATTCCATTGCAGCTCCACTCTTGGTTAATTAGCCCTACCTCTTTGTTTTTTTATGTTGTGTGTGACTACTTTAGCATTTTCACTATGTATCTTTAACTTATCACAGTCTACCTTCAGTTGTATTATATCACTTAATGGATATCATAAGAATGTTAAATTTTCTATTTTCTGCTGCTGTCTTCGCCATTAGCCTATATACTTTACTTCCATGAACAGTATAAACACATCCCTTAAAAACATTCAGTTGCCTTGTAATAGCTATAAAATGTGAATAAATATATTTTGTGTTTATCTGCATATTTAAAGTTCCTGTTGTTTTTTACTCTTTTGTATAGATCCTATCTTTTGTATAGGTTTGTTGGTTTTTAAATTTTCTTAACTATTTTACTCTGAAAATTTTAATTTATTTTTATTTTTTGAAAATATATTTGCTAAGTATAGGCTTCTAGATTTACAGTTTTATATTTCAGTACATTAGAAATATTTCTCCATTGTCTTTAATTTTTATTGAAGTAACTTTGATTTTCAAATTAATACAAGCACATATATACAGGTTCCCCACTCATCAAATATACGTCAGTACACCACACCAACAAATTGCCAAAAGTCCTCCACCACTGACCATTGAACCCTCACCAACACTTGCTTCCACCCTTACTTCCTCCTCCACTAGCAGTAAGCACATTTTTATTGTCACTGTCCAAGGGTTGATTTTCTGCTTTGTCTGTTCATTTACTTTGTTTCTTGAATCCATTCAACCACTCTATGCCTTTTGGTAGGTGAGTTCAATCCATTAACATTTAGGGTGATTATTGATATGTAACTGTTTATTACCATTTTGTACATGTGTTCTGGGTGTTGTCGCAGGTGGTAGCTTTGTTCATTTTTTGTTCTTTTCTTTGGTGCTTTGAAAGTAATTATGATGTGTTTGGTTTCCCTTGTCTTCTCTTTTTTCCCAATGGACTTATGTTTTGAGCTTACATAAAAGTAAGTTTTGATTTACATAAAAGTTTCTATGCTTATAACCTGTTTTAACCTGAAAGCAAGTTAGTCTTGAGGTCATTTTAACAGTCACATTTTTATTCTCCTCTCACGTTTTATGCTTTTGATGTTTTGTTGATTCTAAGTGGGGTTTCTTTTATAGAAATTCCTTTAGCGTATATTGTAAGACCGATAATGAATTCCTTTAATTTTTATTTGTCTGTAAAGTTCTTTATCATTTCTTTAATTCTAAGTGAAAATCTAGCAAGGTACAGTATACTTGGTTGGAAGTCTTTTTCTTTTAGCACATTGATTATATCATATCATACCCTTCTAGCCTGTAATGTTTCTGCTGAGAAATCTGTTGACAAGCCTATGGGGGCTCCTTTATTAGGTAACTTATTTTTTCTTTTAGTGCTTTTAATTCTGTCTTTATCTTATATTTTTTTCTATTTTAATGACAATGTGTCTTGGTGTATGTCTTTGGGATCTTTGGAAGTCTTTGAGCTTTCTAGGTCTGGATGACTGTTTCTTTCTTCAAGTTAGGTAAATGCTCAGGTATTAATTTCTTCGAACATTGTTTCTTCCCCTTTCTCTCTGTCTCTCTCCTCCTTCTGGGACCCCTATGATTCAAATATTGTTCCTCTTGATGTTATCCTGTAAGTCTTCTATGTTTTCTTTGATACTTTTAATTCTCTTTTCTCTTTGCTCATCTGCTTGAGTTCATTCTGCTTCCCTACCTTCCAGTTCAAAGATTCTATTGAAGGCTTCTTCTAGTTTACTGAACCTCTCTATTGTGCTCTTTAGAACCCTGAATTGTTAAGAACCACCTAATATTTTTTCTAGCTCTATTGTAGTTCTCTTTTCATTCCTCCATTATTCTCCTGATTTCTCTGAGTATCATTAAAACTACTGCTTTAAAGTCTTCATCGGGTTGTTTGCTTAATTCTATTGCATTCATATTTTCCCCTAGAGTTTTGTTTTGTTTATTATTTCACATGTATTTCTCTGTGTCTCTGTTCTATATGGCATTCTCTGTTTATTTCTATGGATTAGGCTTTCCTGATAATGACCTTATATTAGAGTATCAAATTGTACAATGTAGGCTTGGGTGTTGGTCTGGAATGCTGGGCTTCCTTTAGTTGTATGATCTCAACAGTTGTCTAATTTGTTGACATTCTAGGGTGATCCCTGTGTTGAGCCCTGAGAGTCTATCCTACAGGGTTGGAGCTGGGGTTGGAAATGCAGGAGATTCCCCCCAGAGTCACAGGCTTAAACAAGGTCCCAGGTGGGAGACCTAATAGTTGTGGACTCATTCCACAAATAGTTGACAGTCCTCCAGGAAAACAGCTATCCCAACAGTGAGTGGCAAACAAGCTCTGGGGTTAGGGGGAAGAAGTTCTAGGAAGTACCAAGCAGATAGCAAAGCTGTTTAACAGTAGCCTTGGGTGGGTAAAAGCTTTTATTTCAATGGAGCTTTTAAAATTCTTATAGAGTCAGAGAATGGGATGTTCTTTACCAGAAATCACTTGGCTTTCTGTTGTAGACCTGACTGTCTCCAGGAACCCTGGTACTCACAACTATGACCACAGACAGTCCAATACAAGTACATTAATTACAGAGGGTGTGATGCTTATTTCTGGGCTCTTCTTGCAATGTCAACCTCCAGTGACCACACCACGTGGGAGCTACATCTTGGTTCATGAGGAAGCTATCATTTTTTCCTCACTATGCTGAGGTTTTTTTGGTCAATGACTGAAAGCCAGTTCTTAGGTATGGGGGTATCTGCTAAGGAGGATACCCCTTCAGCTCTGGGAGAGCGTAGGTATAGTCTCTAGGTATAGTTTCTCCCTATAGACTCTGGGGTCTCCAAACTGGGCAGCATAATGCCAAGACAGATTGGCCTCTCCTATTGTTTGTGAAGATGTTTGTCCTTTCTTTTATGGAGTTGCTGGTCCCCATTCCTTTTCAAAGTTTTAAATTTTTAGAAGGTGTAGTTTTGTTGTATCTGTGGGGAGGAGGTGAGCTCAAAATCTTGAGTCTGCTATCTTGGAACTTCTAGTCTCTCCATTGTCTTTTGACTTCTATCATTTATGATGTGAAGTCTCCTATATAATTGTTATGTATTCTTCAGCTGCTTTTAAGATTTCCCTCTTTATCCCTGGATTTAGGCAATTATATTTTGATGTGCCTTGGTGTAGTCTTTCTTTCTTTCTTGTTGTCTTTATTGTTGTTTTGTATGAGTTCTTTGAACTTCTTGGGTCTTTGCATTGTTATCGAAACTGGAAACATTTGACCAAATTTCCTCAAACATTTTTTTCTGTCTCCCCTTTCCCCCTCATTCTTAGATTCTGATTACATATATGTTTAATTCCTTGATATTACTATTAATTTTTTAGACTTTTTTCTCTGTTTCATTTTTAATTATTTTCTAATACTATGTCTTTCTTAAAGTTTTGCGATTTTTTTCTCCTGATAATGTCTAATTTACTGTTAATACCCTGAAGTGTCTTTTTCATTTTAGTTTTGCCTATTTCTAGAAGTTCATGCTGGGCCTTTTTTTTATGTCTTCCATTCATCTCCTCATACTGTTCACACTTTACCTTCTTGAACATGTAGATTACATTTATAAATAAGGTTGTAACATTCATTTCTTTTAATTGTATCATCTTCATCATGTTGAGTTTACTTTTGTTGATCAATTTTTCTAGTTATGAATCATAGTTTCCCGCCTATTTACAAACTGGCTGATATTTTATTGGATGCCAGACATTTTGAATTATACGTTGTTGGGTATTGGGTTTTGTTATATATATGTATATGTGTATATGTATATGTTCTAAGATGTAGGTAAGTTACTTGAAATCACTTTATTCCCCTTAGGCTCCCTTTTAAGCTATGTTAACATAGGTCCAAGGTAGATCTTTATCCAGTTGTACAACTATTTGAGTGCTTTCACTAAAGCAATAGCTTTGTGAGGACTCTACATGATGCCCCATGAATTTAGGAGGCATTTCCACTTTGGCTTATTGAAAGTTAACTAATCCCCATCTTGTGTAAACTCTGCAGGGTTGAGTCACCTACTCTTTGTTGGTGAATTGTTGCATGGCTTCAAGGAACATATAAACCCTGATCATTACTTAGCCTAACCCCCCCGGGCATTCTCTTCAGAGGACACTCTCCCTCTTTTCCTCTCTATTCCTCTTCACTTCTTCCCATCCTCGCTTCTTCTGTGCAGCAATTCCTTCTTCAGTGTTTTTCTCTATAAATTCCGTTTGCCAAGGCCTTGCTCAATGCTGAACCCAGCTTCAAGTATGTTTTCCATCTTATCCCTAACTCCCCCACCCGCACGTCTTTACCTACAGCCACAAACTTAATTATGGGAGCTGTAATGGGAGCTGAACATGACCCACAGAAGCAGTCTTTCTTATACAGTCACTGTGCTTGATTATTACAGGGATCTGAGCTTGCTTGATGCTATCCATAAGCTTCAGTGATGCTTCAGGAGTGTGTTGGATATACTAACTGGACTGTATTAAGCAGGGTCAGAAGAACAAATGATCTGAAGCCAAGGGCCTCAAAATATCAGATGACAGAAAGTAATTTACTTTTGGCTTTGGAACCCAGTAGTGAATTTATTTTTCTGTCCCACTGATTTTGCTACTTCTATTTTACTTGCACTAATGATAGATAGTGGCAAGGGAGCCAGCCCAAATGTAGGAGTTTCCACAGAAACCCTCAAAGTGAGCAACCCACTCACAGAAGACTGTGTATAAACAATATAACACAACTCTGTCCTCTGCAGGTACGATTAAGTGTTTAGGAAGATGCTTTATTGCCACAGGCTCTATCCATTCACTTTCAACCTATTTCCTGCCTAGGATTAAATGGCTGAAAGATGGGAGTCAAGTGCTCTTTGGAAAAGTGCATAATGACTGCATCTACATCCTCGTTGATACATCTCACTCAATGAAAAGCAAACTGGATCGGGTGAAGGACAAGATCATCCAGTTTATACAGGTTAGATGGAACTGTCAGGTTCATTTCTTACGGACCCTGTGTGTCATGAATGCATTACCATCAAATATCACATACAGTGGTTATGAGTTCATAGGTGCAATTTGCTTCAAAATTCCACAGGAAAGCTACTTCAGAAAAAAACTCCCTTTGCCAGTTAGAGAGCCATCAGTTCTCCTTTGCGAGCAGACCCTTCGTCTCTGTAATGTGTGGGTTGATAAGGGAGTGTCCATGCCCATTACTTCAGGTTTTCTCAAGCTGCGGTGTGCTTATATCTCCATTGTTTTCCAGATATTCTGTACCATTTTAATTTTAATTAATTAGCTTTATTGGGGATGCTGCATGCACTTGGGCCAGAACCGATGTTTGGGAGAAATTTAGGCTGATGGTTTGAAGTTTTATGTTACCTGTGAGTTGTGTGCTCAGAAGTAGATTCCTTAGGTTTCCTAACTCCCAGTGTTTGCACCTATGTAAATGAGTATCATCACGCTGTCATGAGTCTTTAATATTCTTATAAATATTAGCCACAGAAAATAATTGTGGGAACTGTTTGATAACTAAAAAAGACAGCTTTTAATTTGATAAACTGCTCCTGGAGAGAGATGGAAAGCAAGTAAATACAGCTGTAACTGAATAATAACCTTACCCAAAAGATAACCAAAAAGATGGAATTGTTTTGAATTTCTTTTCTTTAAGCAGATTGCATTTTGTATACTTATTTAGTAATCATTAACTTTATTAATTTCACTATTAAAGCATTTAATGTCACACTATACCTATACATACAAATATGTATACAATGATATGCAACATATATTCATACATATATACATTTGTAAAGATTTAATATCCAAGCTGAGTATAAATTGTATTTAAATGCCTTTTGTACTAGAAAAGACTTTCTGTAATATCTTTAACTTCTAAAACTAAAAATACATAGAATAAATAAAATTTATCAAATTGGGACTTATCCCAACCTTTTCTTACATTTCACTGGTGTTTTTGTTAAAAAAATAATTGTTTCCCACAGGAACAGCTGAAGTATAAAAGGAAATTCAATTTTGTGCAGTTTGATGCTCAAGCAGTTGCTTGGAAGGAAAAACTTGTTGAAATTGATGAAGATCATTTGACAGAAGCTCAATCCTGGATTAGAAACATTAAGGTACAACAGGCTAGGTCTGAGAGAAGCCTGACTTTGTTACCTGTTGAGTTTTTTCATGGAGTACAAATGCTTGAGAAATGCCTTAGACTCCAGGGATGGCAATCACATAGACACTTGTTTTTGTTACAAAGGTAGCATTAATCCAATCTCATCAGTCAACAACTAGGGTTTAGATAAACTTCTATTCCCAGCAGACCTGCAGAGCCCATTTCCACACCTGCCCTTGGCTCAGCTCTTAGCCTCTTTATGAAAACAAATTTCAAAATGTAATTTTTTGTACTCAAACATTCAAATGTGTTCCTTCGAAGTCCTCATTATTATTTCAAATGATTGCAGCTATTTTTGTCAGTGGACTTTGTTCAAAAGTAATGAGCTTGTGAAAACAGACAGTCCAATGTAAGCAGTGAAGACTGAAAGCAAGGAGATAGGAGGATATAGTAAGAAGGTGAAATTGTTTCATCAGTTCTGTGTTATAGTCAGAAAACTTTAAAGCTACTGCTCTTGGCTTTGCACAGACTAATGAAAGGATTTTTCCTTTTCTTAAACTTTCTCTCATCTTAAACTTATCTTAATTTTAAGAGTTATTTTTCCAAAACCACAAAACATTCCAGATATTTGAGATATACTAAAATTGAGACTAAAGGCTATTAAAAAATCAAATATAGATCACAAACATCTTTAAAAATAGTTCAGTGTCTGAGTTTAGAGCCTGAGATTGGACATTATGCCACAAATGAATGTTAATAAATCTCCCTGAATATTAACAAAGCAGGGCCTGTGCTGTCATTGAGACTGGAGTCCCCTTGGGCTTTTTTTTTTTCAAAACAGGAGTAGGGGGAAACCTGTTCTATAAGAAATAACAATACTGGCAGGCCCTGGTGAAGCAGCAGTTAGGTCAGTCGCTTCCGAAGGAGCAAGCCACAGTACCTCTGGCCTGAAGGGAACAACCATTGTAAACAACTAAATAAAAATTAAATGCTTCCTCCTCCTCTCTCTTCCTGCATGCTTGCCTTCATTCTTGCCTGCACCTTTCTTTAAAAAAAAAAAAATTGATACCTGTGAAATTTTGACCTAATGGGCCATGTTATCCCAGGAAAAAGTTTGTTCATACTCAATTTATTAAATTTCCAGATTAACCAATAAAATTACCTGTGATGTATGTTCTCTCCTTTTACAGACTATAGGTAATAGGACATACCTTATTGATTCACAGTCATTGATTTAGGATAACATGTTATATATAATCTCATTGGATGAAGACATTAATGGGTTCTGCTTTATATAAAGACTACTAATGAATAGACTGAATCATCCAAATGGCTAAAACTATAACTCAAATTATTCTTTGTAAAGTATGATTCTGCTCTCCACGAAATCTTCACTGAAAGCTTCTTGCTTGCTTGCTGAATGTGCAATATTCATTTTCAAGAAGGGCAAATTTACCTATTATTCTTTCGACTGGTTTGGGACAAGAATCAATCCAGTAAATTCAGGGCACAACTTATGTGTCCTGAGTCTGCTGTGTGCTGGTGTCAAGGAGCAGTGGCTATCCAAACAGGCATTGCCAGTGCTAAGGTCAGAGAAGTGCTGCTTGGGTGATACCTGCCCCATAGATGGATCAAGGCTGCCTGGGAAGAGGGTGCAAATAGAAGCCCCTTACTGACCTGCTCCACCATGGTGCTCAGCTTGGCGTCTCCGCCACCTTCCAGCAAACCCTCAAGTGAGGACTTGCCAATAAGACTATTGAGAGTAGGCTCAGAAGGAAGAGCTGTTTTCCGTTTCCCATCTGAGCTGCAATTCTGCTGCCCAAATGCTGCAGAAGTTGTTTTATTTTTTAGGTTTTAAATTTGAAGCCATTTTAGATTTACAAATGTTATAGAAGTAGTAGCCTTCCATATGCCCTTCCCTCAGCTTCCCCATGTGTTAAGGTCTGACATGAGTGTAATATTAATATCAAAAGTAATCATATTGATATGATTAATTAAATTAGAGACTTCATTAATTTTTCCTTAAGATCCCTGCTAGGTTCTGAGATTCAGTCCAAGATTCCAAATTGCTTTCTATTGTATAGCCTCTCCTTCAATCAGACATTTATTGTCCTTCATGACCTTGACATTTTTTAAGAGTACTCATCAGGTATTTTGTAGAACTCATTCCATTTAGTTTTGTCTGATGTTTTCCCGTGACTTGATTGGGGTTATGAATTTGGGGAACGAATACCACAGAGGTGATGTGTCCTTCACACTATGATACCAAGCAGTACGTGATGCCTTAATATCCTGAGATTAACTTTGATCACGTGATTAGGTGGCACCTACCAGGTTTCTTTCCTGTGAAGTTCTAGTTTTCCCTCTTTATAAATAATATCTTGGAGTAGATACTTTGAGGCCATACGGGTGTCCTTTGTTCCTTAGACTTTCGCCCACTAAGCATTTGGTGGGGCAATTACTGTGCAGTTCTAATGGTAATTTATTTCCTCACTATTTTTACATTTATTTGTTATAATTCATTTGCAAGGAAGCATTTCATTCCCTACTTTTATTTATTCACTCAACCATGTATTTGTTTCAGTGTTGACTAATGGTATTTTTTTAAGTTACTATGTAATATATATATCCAATACTGTTATTTATTTTGTTAGTGAATTTATTCCCCCTTTGACCTTAAGAACTTTTCAGATTGCCTCCTGTGTTCCTTAAATATGCATCCATCTTTTAATTTTTTTTTTTTTAATATTTCCTTACTGTCTGGTGCCACCAGATGTTTCATAATCATCTTCTATTTTCCAGCCTCAGTCTTGGTATCTACCATTTCTGCAGGAGCCCTACTTTCTTTTATTAGAGAATGGTGTTTAGAAACCAAAATCTGGGCACCTAGTCATACTTATTGCCACTAGACCGTTACTGCTTCTGGGTCTTCTGGGTTGGCAGACATAGGAAATATACGTATAGTAGCCTACATGTTCTCAAACATCTGTATTTCTATATCTAGCTCTGTCTGTGTTTTTATTAAAAAGAATAAAACTGTGACTTCATTTTGATGCCTCTTGTCTAGTGCAGCACCTCAGGGTCCATTTGCAATGAACCTTTTTACTTATTTGTAACATCTTTAACCATGAGAACCTGACTGTTATCTATCACATATTATGTGTTCAACTTCAGTATAGTTCAGAATTGATAGCCAGTATCCTGTTACATACACATTTATTAGTGTGAAGTGAACCTGACTGTTATCTATCACATATTATGTGTTCAACCTTAGTATAGTTCAGAATTGATAGCCAGTATCCTATTACATACACATTTATTAGTGTGAAGTGTTTGCGTATCGTTGTTTTCCCTCTTTAGCCTTACAGTAACTAGTCATAAAGTTACAAAGTTAATAAACTCAGGTACTTTTTGCTCAACCCCTTTGGGGTGGCTGCATCATTCATTAGTCACACAGCTAGATTTGTTGGTCACTGACTGCATTCCATTTTGGATGCCCCCCTCCCCCAACCCCCCCCCCACATAGTGATTGAATCTTGTTTTAATTTGCACTGAGTAAAAGCCACTCTCTTTTTATACTTCTGTAGATTTTGACAAATACAGAGTCATGTATTTACACCGCAGTACCAAAGAGATGAGTTGTATCATCCTACCTCCCGCAAATTTCCTCATGTGTCCCTTTGTGGCTAACTACTCCTTCCTTTTGGTAGCCACTGATATGTCTTTCTGTCCCTATAGTTTTATCTTCTCATTAATGTAATATAAACAGATACATTTAATATATAGCCTTCCGGTGCTAGCTTCTTTTCACTTATCAGAGTGCATTTAGCATTCATCCAAGTTATTTCATGAATTACATTTTTTCCTTTTTATTGATAAGCAGTATTTCATTTAATGGATGTAAAACTATTCATTTCTTATTGAAGAACATCTGTGTCATTTCCCATTTGGGGCACTTATAAATAAAGCTACTGTAAGCAAAGAAGTTTTTGTGTAAATATGCGTCAAGAAATTTTACCTGCAAATTAACATAGCTGCTGGAAGAAGACTCAAGATTCCGGGGTCAGACTTTATTACTCACAGCAATAGCAGCAGCCAGAATATCAACATTTTCTAGCATCCATTCCCTGAACCCCAATTCCCATAAGGTGATTTGAAGAGGGTCAGTTACACCTGCACACACCTCAGACTGTACTAAAGAAAAGGGGCCCTGAAATGAATTTTCTTTAATAGACTGTAAACATACTCCTCCTTTGCTCTAGATTTAGATACTATGTTGACACTGGGATTATAAATGTCTCTGCCCTTGGCTCTGAAGGAAGACATTATCTCTTTTTTTTTTTTTCAACTAGCTTTATTGAAGGAACATTGCATCATCACATTATATAAGTTTAAGGTGTGCACCATTGTAAATCAACATCTGTGTGTGTATATATATATTAATATGTATGCATAGCTGGTATATATGTATATATATATAAATATATAGATAGATTATATTCCCCACTGCACATTTCAGTTCTTTCTTCACCATACAATTGATCCCCTCTGCCCAGTTTGCTTGCCGCTCTTCTCCATTCTCTTCCTACAACACTAATTTGATTCTATTGACTAAAGGTCTATTTTTCTTTCATTTAACTCATTTGTTTGCTTGGTTTTTCTATATACCACATGAGTGAAATCATAGTGTCTTTCTCCTTTTAGCTTATTTCATTAAGTACAACTCCCTCCATGTCCATCCATGGTGCTGCAAATGGCAGGAATTCACTTGCTTGATAGTTGAGTAGTATTCCATTATGTTTATGTCACAGTTTCTTTATCGACTCTCTGTCAGTGGGTACTTAGGTGACTTCCTAACAAGGATGTTATTGTGAATAACACTGAACTGGATATAGGGGTGTATATATCTCTGCACATTAGTATTATAGTGTTTCTAGGATAAATATCCAGCAGTAAGATAACTGGATGGCATATAATTTCTATTTCTTGTGGAATTTTCATACTGCTTTCCATAATGATTGCTCCATTTTATGCTCCTGCTAAATTGTTTATGAGTTCCCTTTTCTCTGAATCCTCACTAGTACTTGTTTTTAGACTTTTGGATAATAGCCTTTCTCATAGGTGTGAGATATTTCATTGTTTTGATTAGCATTTCCCTAAGTGCAGGAAAGGTAGAAACATTTTTTCATGTGCTCATTGATCTTCTGTATGTCTTCTTTGGACAAGTATCTATTAAGATCTTCTGCTCATTTTTTTTATTGGATTATTTGTTTTTCTGTTGAGTTTCATGAGTTCCTTACATATTTTGTATATTAACCCCTTGTCAAATGTACGATATGCAAATATTTTCTCTCATTCAGTAGAATGCCTTTTTTTTTTTTTTTTTTTTTTTTTTTTTTTTTTTTTTTTTTTTTTTTTTTTTTTTTTTTTTTTTTTTTTTTTTTTTTTTTTTTTTTTTTTTTTTTTTTTTTTTTTTTTTTTTTTTTTTTTTTTTTTTTTTTTTTTTTTTTTTTTTTTTTTTTTTTTTTTTTTTTTTTTTTTGAGTGAAAGATTCTCCATGCAGAAGCTTTTTACTTTGATGTAATCTCATTTGTTTTCTTTTGGGTTTTATTTCCCTTGCCATTGGTGTCAAGTTCCCAAAGACATCTAGGGGAATTTCAAGGAATGTTTTGCGTATGTTTTCTTCTACGTGTTGTATGGTTTTAAGCCTTATATCCAAGTCTTTAATACATTTTGAGTTAATTATTGTGTATATTGTTAGTAGTGATCTAGTTTCAACCTTCTGCATGTAACTGTCCAGTTTTCCCAAAACCATTTGTTGAAGAAACTGTCCTTGCCTTATTGTATGCCCTTGGCTCCTTTGACATAAATTAGTTGTCCATACATGTGTTGGTTTATTTCCAGGATCTCAATTTTATTTCATTGATCTAGGTTACTGTTTTTATTACAATACCATGCTAATTTGATTACTATTGCTTTGTAGTACAGTTTGAAGTCAGGAGCATGACACCTCCATTTTTGTCTTTTTTTTCCTCAGGATTATTTTGGCTATTGGGGGTCTTTTGTAGTTACAAATAATTTTTATGATTTTTTTGTTCTATGTCTGTGAATAATATCTTTGGAATTTTGATGGAGATTGCATTAAATCTTTATATTGCTTTAAGTAATAAGGTCATTTTAGCAATGTTAATTCTTCTGATCCATGAGCATAGAATGTCTTTCCATTTCTTTGTGTCTTCATTTTTTTTTTCTTTGCCAATTGTCTTGTGTTTTTCAAAGTACAGGTCTTCTTTGGTTAAGTTTATTGCAAGGTATTTTTGTTCTTTTTGATGCAATTGTAAATAGTATCGTTTTCCTGAGTTCTCTTTCACCTAGTTTGTTACTTGCATAGAGAAATGCAACAGATTTTTGTATGCTCAAAAATATAACTTGCCACTTTATTCATTTATTGTTTCTACTGGCTCTTTACTGGCATTTTGAGACTCTCTCTGTAATTACCATGTCATCTGCAAAGAGCGATAGTTCCAACTCATCCTTTCCAATATATCATACTCAATGAGGAAACACTGAAAACTTTTCCTCTAAGACCAGGAAGAAGACAAAGATGTTTACTATCTCCACTATTATTTAATATAGTATTGGAAGTCCTGGACAGGGCAGTTAGACAAGAAACAGACATTATCTTTGTTTTCCAAGGCTGTTTGCCATGTAAACATCCCTGAAAAAATAGACCTAGAGCAAAAGCAGCATTTCTACTTGCAAGATGTATAAAAAGGCAAGTGACTCATGGAAAATGGTTTTTCAATAATAAGTTTTTATTTCTCTTGGGTATGAGTAAATACCTAGAAATGAGATCGCTCGGTAATATAGTAAGTATATATTTAACTCTATAACAAACTGCCAAACTATTTTCGAAGCAGTGTACTATATTGCTTACAGTCCCATCAGCAATATATGAGAGTTCCAATTGCTTTATATCCTCTCTAGCACTTGATATTGTTGGGATGTTTTAGCCATACTAATATGGGTAAAAATATGTGTAGTGGTACCCTATTGTGTGTGTGTGTGTTTAAGAGAAGAGGGAAGGAAAAAGAAGAATTAGCTGCTTTTTTTTTTTTTAAAGAAAGGAAAGAGGAGGAAGAGGAAGTACTTTTATGTATTTGTTTATTTTTTGGTTGTTTTCCTTGGCCCCTGGTCACAAACCCAGGTCCTTGGGCTTTACATTGTCAATGTCCTAACCTCCAGTTTAGCACCTGGGCCACCAGAGTGTACCCTATTATGGCTTTCATTCGTGTTTACTTAGTACTAATAATCATGGTCATTTTATAACCTATTTGCCATCTGATTATCTTCTTTGATGAAGTGTCCATTTAGCAGTTTTGACCATTTTTTAATTGGGTTGTTTGATTTCTTATATTTGAGTTTCTCTGTATACTCTGGACACAAGACCTTTTACAAATATACGGTTTGTATATATTTTCTCCCAGTCTGTGATTTGTCTTTTCATTGTCCTAGTGTAGGATCTTACATGGAGTAAAAGTTTTTAATTTGGATTAAAGTCTGAGTTATCTTTTTTTTTAAAATAGACACTGCTTTTTATGTAAAACACTGGCCAAACTCAAGGTTATGCAGGATTTCTCTTGTTTTTATCTCAAAATATTAGTCATACATTTAGACTAAGGTCTATGTTGAATTCCTTTTTATTTTTCTTGATGAAGTATAATCCAGCACTGTTAATTGAAATGACTGTCCTTTCTTTCTTGAATTACTTTTGCTTCTTTGTCAAGAATCATTTGATTATATCTCTTTGAGTCCATTTCTGGGGCCTCTATTCTGTTTCATTGAACTAGATGTCTATTCCAATACCACACTATTTTTATCACTGTAACTGTATGTGAAATCTCGAAATCACCTATGAAGGGTCTAGCCTTACTGTACTTTGGGAGTTTGTTTTATTTTGACTATTCTAATTACTTTGATCCACCTTAAAAATGTTAGAATCAGTTGTTGAAATCTATAAGAAAGTGTGCTAGTTGCATTAAGTCTTGGATATTGTTAATAGTCCTGCAGTGAACATAGAGTTTTCATAGCCTTCAGATACAGGTCTAGAAGTGAAATTGCTGTATCATATATTAGTTCGATTTTTAATTTTTTGAGGAACTTCTTCCATACTATTTTCCAAAGTGGTTGTGCCAATTTACATTCATTCCAGCAGTGTGCAAGTATTCCCTTTCAGCATACCTTGCCAATAATTGTGAGTTCCAATCTTTTTTTTTAATTTTTTTTTTAAGGTTTTATTTCATTTATTTATTGAGAGAGGAAGGGAGAGAGAATAGGAAGAAGCATTTTTATTTAGTTAGTTGCTTTATTTTTTGGTTTATCATCCTGGCTCTAGGTCTTAAACCTGGGTCCTTAGACTTAAAAAGGTCAGCTGGTCCATGTCTCAACCAACTGAGTCATAAGGGTACACTCCTGTTTCTTAATCTTTGTTATATAGACAGTTCTCACATGTGAAGTGATATCTCATTGTGGTTTTGACTTGTATTTCTCTAATAAATGATGATGAGCATTTTTTTCATATGTCTGTTGGCCATCTTTAGGTCTTCTTTGGAGAAGTGTCTATTCGGATCTTCTACCCATTATTGTATGGATTTCTTATTTTTGTGAGTTATTTGAGTTCTTCATATGTCTTAGATATTAACCTCTTGTTCAGTGTATGATGTGAAAATATCTTCTCCCATTCATTTGGCTCTCTTTTCATTCTGACATATTTTTTTTCCACTGGGAAGAAACTTTTTAGTTTGATGAAGTCATATTTGTTTTTTTCTTATTGTTTGCCTTGCACCCAGAGTCAAGTCCCTAAAGACATCGCCAAGACTCATGGCATGCCTATGCTTTCTTCTATACATTTTGTTTTCTTATACATTTTTAGTATTATTCCCAAGTCTTTAAGGATTTTATGGGGTTTTTTGTTACCATTGTGTTACTATATGAGTATAGTTTTTAAATAGGAAATTTTAACTTTATTGCAATCCTGTCCTACAAACTTGTTAAACTTACTAGTGTTAAGAGATTTGTTGTAGATTACTTGGGATCTTCAGTGATGTTATCTATGAATAGATATGTTTTTATTTATTTTCCATTCCATATGTTTTTTATTTCTTTTTCTTGCTCTAATGCACTGACTCTAGACTTTCAGTATTATCTTAGAGGCAAAAATCCAGTTAAGGCTATTGTTTTCTTTTTCTTTCCTTTTTTATTTGTAGATGTACATTATGAGATTAATGAAATTTTCATCTATTCTTGGTTTTCTGATAATTGTTTTCATAAATGCTGTTGAATTTTGAATTTTGTATTTTCTTCATCTGGCCTGTAATATATTCATATGATCATTACATTGAATTATTTTCAAATATTGATTTGGCCTTGCATTTCTGGGATAATCTTCATTTGTTCCTGATGTAGAATTCATTTAATATATTCTGTATTAAAGGTGCTGATGAATCTTATTTTTAATATACAGCTTGTTAATCTGTCTTTTTTAAATTTGTTCATGACAGATAGTTATCTGTAGATTTTTAATAAATTATCTAATTTTGGTATCAGATAATGCTGATCTTATACTATAAACTGGGAAGCATTTATTCTTCCTCCACCATCTTCCCAGAAAAGACTGTGTAGAATTGATATTATTTCTTCTTTTACTGTTTGATAGAATTTGCCATTGAAATTATATGAAATTGGATTTTTCTTTCTTTTCTTTTTTTAAGGAAAGTTTTAGGCAGGAATGAAGGCAAGCAGGCTGACAGGCAGGAAGAAAGAGGAGGAAGCATTTATTTATATTATTTAGTTGTTCATCTTGGTTGCCTCTTTTGGGCCCCAGGTCTTGAATCTGAGTCTATGGGATGTATGTAAATTATGTCCGGCAGCCTTATCGTCTCAGCCACCACAGCACACTTAGATTTTTCTTTATTGGAATTTTTTAAGCTATGAATTCAATTTCTTTTTCTACTGGGAACCACTAATCTATTCTCCTTTTCTAACATAATTTCATAAGTGTTATATAAATGGAATCATATACTTGGTAAACTTTTGGGATTGAGTCTTTTCACTGGGTGTTATTCTCTGGAAATTGTTTCCTGTTATTCACATCCATTTGCTCCAGCTCCACTTGTGAAGATTTTCTCTCTTGTCTAAATTGCTTTTTCAACTTTCTCAAAAATTAGGCATATTTATGTGGGTCAATTTCTGAATTCTCTTTTTTATTCCATTGGTCTGTGTATCTGTCCCTTCATCAATATCACATAGTCTTGATTACTGTAGCCATTTAAGTCTTTAACTCCAATTTAGTGATTCCTCCAATTCTTCTTTTCCCAAATTGTCTTAGCTATTCTAGTTCCACTGCCTTTGCACATAAAGCTAAAAATAGACTTATGTAATCTACAAAGTATCTTGGTGCTATTTTTATAGGAATTGATTTAAAATTGTATATCACTTTGATAACTATGTCGAGTCTTCTAATTCATTAATACAATCTGTGTCTCTGTCTATTTAGCTCTTCTTTGATTTCTTTCATCATTGTTGTATACTCTTTAATATAAAAATCCTGCATGTGTTTTGCAAAATTCATACCTAAATATTTTGCTTATAAATGAGTAGTTTCAGTTTTGTTATCTATGTGTTCATTGCTAGTATATAGAAATAGAATTAATTTTTGTATGTTTATCTTGTATCCTTTGCCCTTTTTGAATTCAAATATGACTTCAAGGAGGTTTCTTTTCATAGATTAGTTATTATTTCATAGATTTTTATAGTTGCACTTCATCAACTTGTGGAAATCCCCTCTGTTCCTATTTTCAGGCAAATTTTTCTTATCATTGGGTGTTGAATTTTGTCAATTCCATTTTCTGTGTTGATCAATATGTGTTTTTCCTTTAGTTTGGTAATATGTTGTAGTACATTTATTTTCTAATATAAAGCACTCTTGTGTCTCTGAATAAACTTTCATCATTCATTTTACATGTTGCTTAATTTTATTTGTTGATATTTGTTAAGGATTTTTGTGTCTGTTAATCATGGATATTGATCTGTACTTTTCTTTTTTTCCTCTTTCTTTGTACTATTTTGTCTGCCTTTTGTATCAAGGTAATACTAGCTTCATAACATGAAGTAGACTGTGTCCTTCTTCTTTTGTTGTCAGTCATGGATTATGTAGAATTCATGATAGTTCTTTATTAAATATTTTTTAGACTTCATTGTCTAAGTGGAAAATCTCTTTGGGAGGAACTTTTTAATTATGATTTTGGTGCAACCTAGTGGCTCAGATGTTAAGCCCACGCCTGAGGAGTAGACCTCAAGCCCAACAACCTGGGTTCATGGCCTGGGACTGAGGGAACAAAAAAAAATAAAACAACTAACTAAATAAAATGTTTTGTCCTTTATCTTCCTTCCTGCCTTCTGCCTACCTGCCTGTCTTCCTCTTTAGAAAAATAAATGAAATAAAATTTTATTAATATAAATAATAGTTGTAGGGCTATAAAATGGCCTATTTAATTTTTTTTTTTAAAGGAAAGGTATAGGCAGGCAAAAAGACAAAGGAGGAAGAAGCATATTTATTTTATTTTTATTTAGTCGTTCACACTGGTTATTTCCCACTGATCCCAGGGCTTAAACTCAGGGATATGTGTCTTGCTCCTTTGGAGGTAACTGACTTAACTGCTGCTCCACCAGGGTGCACCTGACCTGTTTCTTACTAGGTGAATTGTGATAAATTGTACAAGTTGTCAAACTTATGTATATAAAATTCCCTTATTATTATTGATGTCTGCAGGGTCTGTACTAAAAAAAAATCTGTATATCATTCCTGATAATAGTAATTTGTGTATTTTCTCTTTGTCAGTATTACTAAAAGTTTGATGATTTTATTGAGCTTTAAAAGTGAATTCTTTTTTCATTGATTTTTTCTATTTTTCTGCTTTCAATGTTATTGATTTATTGTCTTTATTTCCTTCTTCTTTTAGATGTACTTTGCTCTTACTAGTGAGAATTTAGAGTTTTTTAGGATATTCCTCATTTCAGTGTATGCATTAGTGATATTAATGTTCCTTTTAGCACTGCTTTAGCTGTGGCCATAAATTTTGATATGCTGTTTTCATGAATCCTTTTGTGTTTACCCAGTTTCTTGAATTTGTACATTTATAGCATTTATCAAATTTGAGAAGAGTCAGGCATATGTCCTCAAATATTTTCCAGTCATATGCTTTCTCCTGTCTTTTTGAGCCTCTGACAATACAAATATAATTATGTTGTTATTGTCCCACAAATAACTAAGACTTGTAATTTTTTCTTCAGTTTTATCTCTGTTGCTTAAATTAGATAATTTCTAAAGTTCTATCATCCAGTTCACTGATCCATTCCTGTCTTCCTATTCTGATGTTAACCCCTCCTTAGGGTTTTTATTTCATGTATTTTTAAGTTTTAAAAGTTCCACTTGGTTCTCTTTCATCTATTTTATTTCTTTGATGATACTTTTCTAGTTTTTCATTTCTTTCAAGCAGGTTGCTAATTGCTACTTGGTGTAATTTTTTTTTAATCATGTCTGTTCTAAAAAATATTGACTATAGCAACTATGTCAAATAATTCTAACATCTTGATCATCTTGGTGTTTATATCTATTGTCTTTTGCATTCAGGTTAAATTCTTTATGTTTCTTATTGTGAAGGAGTAATTTTCGGTTGAATTGGAGACATTTTTGTTATGAGACCCTTGATTTATTCAAACTCTCTATTTAGTTGGCTTTATCAGACAGTGTTATCAGGGGTTAGGTGGGCCCTGCCTCATTTCTACAAGGTGGAAGTTGATGTCCAGATTCCCACTCAAACTGTTGACAGCTGAGGGTGGAGAGGAATGTCTTGTAACTGTTGAGTGGGAGTAGACACAGTTATGCAGCGAGAACTTCTTCATTGGTGGGGGTGAAAGTCCCAGCTCACTGCATGACCTTTTTGGCATTACCCTGCAGATGTGTTAGGGCATCTCATTTTATTCATTCCACTTAGTGTACTCTGACCCTCTTGGCTCCATGGATTTGTGTCTGTCTTTGTTTTGAAAAAAATTCTGTCGTTTTTTTTTCAACCATTATTTCTTCTACCCTGTTTCAACTATCCATCAGTACACAGCTCTTTAATGCCTTTTTTGTTTTTATTTACTTTTACCCTATTTGTATTTTAGTTTGGGTAATTTCTATTGATCTATCTTTATATTAGTTGATTCCAGCTGTTTTGAATCTATGAACTCGTTGAAAGACTTCTTCATCCGATTACCATGGTTGTTGTTTTAGCATTTCCATTCCATTACTACTTACATTTTCCACATCTTGACTGAAATTACCCACCTGCTCTTGAGTGTTACTCACCTTTGACATCAGGGGTTTTAACGCAATTATTTAAATTTTTCTGTCAGATAGTTTCCGAGTCTGTGTTATGTCTAAGCTTATTTCTGATGAGTGCTCTTGTTTCGAAGCTGTATGTTCATTTTTTCTGTTTTATATGCTTATTTTTTTTTTTACTAAAAGTTGGACATCAACTTTTAATTTAAGTGTGTAGGAACTGAGATAAATATTTGTTATGCCTGAAAGTGAACATGTCTTTATTGTAGGAGATTGGGATGTTAGGAGTTCAGCTTTGTTTGTTATTGTTATCTTCAGTGCACTATACCCCTTAAATTCTTGTAATGATGCTGGGTGCTAGGGTGGGGTTCCGTGCTGGGGAGGGGGTTTCAATGTCTGTTCCCACCTCAGCTTTTGATTTTCCTTTTACTTTGGGCCTGAAAGACAGTCTGGCTCTTGCAAGTTACTTGCTAATTAATATTTTCAAGGGGAGGAGAGGGGTGCCTGTTCTCTGAGAAAACTAGTCCTGGTTAGGGGGTATTCCAGAATCTTAGAGGTGAGGCTTCTCCATGGTTCTGAGCCCTGCTGTCTTCTGGGGCTTTTCACCAGTGCTCTAAGGGTGACACTGTTTGGTGCCCTGCCCCACACCACCCTTACACAGATGAAGGCTTTTGTTCTGTAGAAGAGACAGCAAAAGGTCTCTGTGGAGATTCTGTCAGACTCTCTGTGTTACTCATCCTTGCTCCCCAGTTCTACACCTCAAGGAGGTTTTCTTAGGACTCCTCTATCTTTTCTGTGATCACCCTGTAGGATTTGTGGTGAAAAAGCCTTCAAGTCAGTGTAGACTCCGTTATGCTTGTGGTTTCTGGGCCCTTGCATTCTCACTATTCTTCATGCCGTTCTCAGTCTGTCAGTTGGCAGGACCAGCCCTGAGGGTTTTATTGTGATTGCAGATACCCCTCAGCAATAACCATGAGAAACTAAACAAACAGAGGTTTATTGCATGTTTGACCTGTAAATTACACAGTGGAACTAAGGCCATGGTGAGGCAGCAGAGAGAACCAGAGAGAGGAACTTGGGGGTCTGTTTTTATTAAGACTGAAGACTAGGGCCTAGTGTTTTGTAGTCTCATTCTTTACTGCTGCATTTAAAACTTAAGAGCAGACTTAAAACACAAAAAGAGAGACAAAAACGGAAAAAGGAGCCTCACTGGGGAAGCAGTTCATTACCTAGTCTCTGTGTGTGGCTGGCAGTGTGTCTGAGTCAGCCCTCTTTGAAATGAATGCCTCAGGTTCTGGAAACTTAAGTCAGCGCTTGCATTATAGAAAGAAAAGTCAGCTGTCAGTGCTTACACTACACTTGCTAAGCTTCTGCCAGCTCACCAGTCACACATTTAGACTCTTCTTACCTGGACTGTATTTTATCCGAAGCCCAGTGCTTGCACCTTACCTGACTCTGCAGTAGAATTAATGCAGTTATGAGAGTTGAAACCAGAATCAGCTGGAGTTTCATCAGGCAGGGGGTGAGGGAATAGGGGTGGGCTACTCAGAGGAGCGCAGAACTGGGGGTGTATGCTTCCGGATGGTGTGGGAGGGGAGGTTTCAGGCTGGCACAGGACTGAGGAGGTGGGTTTTCAGCATTCTTCAACAAGGAGAATCCTAGTCAAACCAAGACATATGGTAACCCAATTCTGCAGGTGCCTGTCCTTCCTCAGATTTGGGCCAGTTTGTTGCTCTGTGACTTGAGCACCCTGATAAGGATAGCAATGGTCATGAACTTGCTGTTTGTCTGACTTTTTTTCATTATAAATTTGGTAGTGACACTCTTGCCAGTGCTCTACTATATCCCTGGTCAGAAACTGGAGGTGTTTAAAGAATTTCCAGTTCATTTACTCTACCTGCACATTATTAATGATATCACTTTCATGTTCACCAAATGTTGAGTGTCATGAATAAAGCCTGGGAAGACACAAGCATGTTCCCTGCCAGGGTACATTCAGGCTGCATGTTTAAGCTGTATTGACAGCTGAGCCAGTGTCTCACACAGGAGCACACAGATAAAATCGCATTAAGAGCTCTGTCATCAGGACAGGAAATTCATACTCCTTGTTTCTGGCAGTTCTGGGACTGTCTAGATAGGAACTTTTATGGCAAACTCAGGGAAATGACTTCAATTAATGGGTTTAAATTATTATTTCAATATAATTTCAATTTATCTTTTATTTCACAAGTACTTTTGTTTCCTGAGGGTGTCAAAAAATAAATTCTCTCTCTCTCGCTCTCTCTCTCTCTCTCTCTCTCTCTCTCTCTCTCTCTCTCTCTCTCTCTCTCTCTCTCCCCCCCCTCTCTCTCTCTCCTTCCCTCCCTCCCTTTCCTGTAGGTTGGAAGTTCCACAAACACCCTTGATGCCCTCCAAATTGCTTTTGCTGATAAAGAAACAGAAGTAATCTACCTTTTGACGGATGGGAGACCTGATCAGGTACTTAAGAAAGTTGGGAATAAGGATGGACTCCCCCGTACCCTGAAAGTGAATGCTGAGAATGAGTTTCGAAGACCGTTCAACTGCTAAACTGTTTTTCAGTTGGAAAATGTTAGGTTCCCCCGAAGATTTGGGGATTTTGGAGTTGGTTTGGGAGCATGGAAGAAGTGACCCAAACGAAAAATCCTTTGAATATCCGAAAGAGTTTATTTGAAACTTTATAGGGAGCTGGCTCACTAAAGGAACAGGCCAGCCGGGGGAAGGGCTATTGGCTAATTTTATAGGAGGTGTGGGAGTAGTTGCAGATAGGAGACTTGGTGGTCTTGCAGATTCAGGGTGTTGTCCTCTGCAAGTCACTGGAGTCCAGAGCAGTTGCCTATGACCGTTGAGCCAAAGAGTCTGTTTAGAAATTCATTAAGATGTTAATACAAAGAGTTTAGTCAAAACAATGAGGATCCTTATCAGAAGAGACTGAGAAAAGTGCCTAGGACCTGCCTCAGGCAAGAGATACTGAGACAAAGGCCATTGGAGAATCCTGGCCAAATGCGCAAACAAAATGTTACCACCCATGTCTTTCTGGAAGGATCCTTGTCCTATCAGAAAACTGCTGCCATTTCCCTGGCTTAGGGACCCACAACAGTGAAGTGAAAAAATACACTGAGGAATTTTTTGTCTCCTAAAAAACTGAAGAGAATTTACCTGACAGCATTGTCTGGTTAATGTGACACACACAGAGGCCTGCAGACCAACCCCATGAAAGGAGACATGCTTTCCCTTAAAGACTGGTTTATATTTTATTGCAAGCAAGGAGTGAGGCAATTCTTTTTTTTTTTTTTTTTTTTCCTTTGGGGACTCTGAATCTAAACATGTCACTGCACAGTGTCCTTGGTTTTATGCCTAATTTTAACTTAGTAACCATTTAAACAAAAGCATTCCTTTCTAGCGAAATGTTCTTTGTTTTGTTTAGCCTGACTGGAAGATATTTGAAAAGTTTTAGCAGAGTCTGTTCATCTTCCTTTGAGCTTTGTGAATGAAAGACTAAATGCTCTGGATATTAAATAAATATACAGATTTGCAGACCAGTACCGTGTAAATTAACCCCTTCTGTGAATTAGTATCAATTTGGTGTCCTTTATTGTGAGTTATTTGCATGTGAAGACTGCTAGGAAATTTTATAAAATATCCTGTGTCAAATAGTCCAGGACATAAATTAATAAAGCAACTGGATTTTACTAAGGCATGAAATTCATGGCAAAGAAATTGTATGTAAAGTGAAATTTTATTTTGAATGATTTTTTTTAATCAACCTCACTACATTTTCTATTCAGAAGGAATGTATGGTTCCTTGCTGATATTCTGTGTCTGGTGCCAAGATTTGAGGCTAAAACTATGAATAATATTATACGCCTGCCTTAGGGAAGCTGACACTTTGAGGGCTGTGCCAGACTTATGCAGTTAACTCCAGTATGGTACAGGGAGTGGGGTTGCTGGGAGCCCTGAGCTATGAATTCTTCTGTATACAGTGGAGAAGACAAGGGAAGTTTCCAACTAAGGAGGGACATTCAGGCGGTGTTTGGAAAGAAGACAAAGAATTTTTTAAACACAGGAAATTACTGGTATCCTAGAGAGAGGAGCAGAGGTGTAGACTGCTCAGAAAAACAATCTGAGACTGAGAGTAGTGATGGAAGAGTCACCTGAGACTGGAAAGTTGATGGGAGAAGATTGTGAAGATTGCAGACTGTACTGCATGGGGCTCTCAGAAGAGCAGATAACCCTGCTTACCAGATACATGTCTCAGTAGTGCCAGAGAAAGACAGATTTTTATGGTAAGAACCCACCTGGAGTAGAAACAACAGAAATGGAGAAGAAGGGACTATTCAGAGATGAGAGAACAGAAGCAGTGTTAAAGGACTTGGTGAACATTTTTAGAGCAGAGATGTGTGAAATGAGGAAGGGTGAGAGCAAGAGAGAAAGGAGGTAAAATGTCTGACTTTTGGTTTATAACGAATCATGATTAGTGGACTTAAATTTAAAGAAGGAGCAAACTTAATCACTGCTGGTGGAGGAGCCTGAATGTGAGCAGCTGTAGTTCACATCCAGAAGTGCTAGAAATATTAGACTGGGGTTTAGGGAAGATGTGGGCTGGAGATTCTGGTTTGAAAGTCATCTGAACAAGAACTCCTTTTTTAAAAAATAAATTCTCTGCAAAGAGAGGCAACACATGCCTCCATAAATGGTAGGAGAAACCGAACTGTTTCAGTTTCACATTAGCCTCTTTGGAGACTCTGGTGCTTTGGGGAGAGACCAGTGAACCAACACGCTCCTGGAGCTAAAGGGCTTTCTTCTTCAGGAAGCATCTCTATACCTGGGAATTGACTTTCAGTCATTGAGCCAGGAGCCTCAAATTGGGATGGAAAGAAGACTAGATTCCCTGTAGACAGAGATGCTGTTTCCTCATCCCAACACTGGAGACCACCAATGCAGGAAAGCCCCCCAGGGGAAGCACTCAACCTCTCTGTCATTAGTATACTAGTGTGGCATTACTGGAACTTATGGCTGTCTTACCATGGGCTACCAGAGACAGCCAGGCCAGCAGCACCCTTGTCGATAGCTGATTGGTTTCTGGCAAGGAGCATTCCACTCTATCCCTTTCATGGGGATAATAACTGGAAAAATTCCATCAAAATGGCAGCTCCCACCAGCCTGCAGCAACAACTAAACAGCTTTCTATCTGCTTGGTACCTTCTGGAATTCCACCCTCATGCCTCAGAATTTGGTTACTGCTCCCTGCTATAACTGTCACTCCTCTGGAGGCCTGGAGGACTCTCACAAGGGAAAGTACTAATAGCAGTTCCCTGCTCTCTCTCCTCTGTGAGCTCTGTTGGAACTGTGGCCTGTTTGCAGACTGGGCCCACAACTCTTGGGTCTCTCTCCTAGGACTTAGTTGTTCATGCCTGTGACTCTGGGGGAAACCTCTGCATTTCCTATCCCAATTCCAACCCTGTTTTGTAGAATGGGCTCTCAGGCCTGAACACAGGGCTTACCCCAGAACTTCAACAAATTCAACTACTGTTGAGCTCATACAACTAAAGAGGTCCAACTTTCCAGATCAACACTCAGGTCTAGTCTGTTCAATTTGAAAGCCTAACCCAAGACATTTACATCAGGGAAGCCTTGCCTATAGAAATAAGCACTGCATGCCAAACAGATCAAAGAGACAGAGAACTATATGTGAAGTGATGGACCAAAACAAAATCCCAAGGGAAAATCTGAATGCAGTAGTAAATTACCTGATGAAAACTTTAAAGCAACAGTTTTAATGATAATTACTAATATAAGGAAAATAATGGAGGAACAAAAAAGAACTACAATAGATACAGAGAAAATATGAGGCAGTTGCAAACAGAATTCATGAGGTAGAGAACATAATAGAGGACTAAGCAGTAGGTTGGAAGAAACCTCCAATAGAATTAATGAACTAGAAGATAGGGCGGTAGAATGTGCTCATCAAATCAGTGAAGGGAAAAACAAACATCATTTGAGACCTATGGGATAACATCATGAAAAACAACACTCACTTATAGGGGTAGTAGAAGGAAAAGAGAGAGAGAAGGGAATAAAAGCCATGTATGAAGAAATAATATCTGCTTATTCCCCTAACTTGAGGAAGGAAGCAGCCTCCAGGCCCAGGAAGCTCAGAGTTCCAACCTAAAAAACCCCAAATAGATATATACCAAGAGACATCATAATTAAAAAAGTCAAAAATACAAGGTAAAGAGAGAATCTTAAAGGCAGCTTGAGGTGTACCCTGGTGGAGTAATGGTTGGTTCAGTCACCTCTAAAGGAGCATAGGCCACATACCCCTATGTTCAAGTCCCAGGTCTTGGGGGGAAGCAACCAGTGTGAAACAACTAAAGAAAATTAAATAAATATTCTGCTGCTTCCTGTCTCTTCCTGACTGCCTACTTGTCTTAATTCCTGATTACACTTTTCCTTAGGAAGAAAAAAAAAAAACAACTGAGGGAAAATGCATTACATACAAAGGAACCTCCATAAGACAGTCAGCAGATTTCTCAGCTGAAGGCTTACAGTCCAGGAGGGAATGGCATGATATATTCAAAGTGCTGAAAGAAAAAGATTCTCAACCAAATATACTCTACCTGCTGGATTATTACATAGAATTGAAGGAATAATAAAGAACTTTACAGACAAACAAAACAAAAAGGAATTTGCTACCTTGAAATCAGCTTTACCAAAAAACCCAAAACTAAACTAAAGGATGTTCTATAAAATTAAAAGAAACTCCATTTAAAATAGCAAGACATCAAAATATAACATGTGGAGAGGAGAGTAAAAATGTAGATTGATAGAATGAGCTCAACACTAACTTGCTTTCAAGTTAAAAACGTTACAAGCATAGAAACTTTTATGTAAACCCCAGGGTAACCTCAAAACTTAAATCCATAGGGGGAAAAAAAAAATGAAAAAGGACAACCAAAATATATCAGAAATACTTTCAAAGCACCCAAGCAAAGTGCAGAACAAAGCTACTGTCTGCAATAACACCTAGAAAACAATGAACAAAACGGCATTAAATTGTTACATATCAATAATCACCTAAATGTTAAAGGATAGAACTCACCAACAAAAAGTCACCAAAAACTCACCAACAAAAGGCATCGAGTGGCCAAATGGATTTAAAAAATGTAACCCCCAACTTTCTGCTGTATTCAGGAGACTCATCAACATTTGAAAGACAAATGTAGTCTCAAAGTCAATGATTGGAAGATAATCTCACAGTCAAATGACAACAAAAGAGTCAGGGATAACTATAATTATATCGAATAGAATAAACTTCCAACTAAAGTTAATGAAAGACTGGGACAGAAATTATAAAATGATTCAAGGATCAATTCAGCAGGAGGACATAGCTCTTTAATATACACCAAATGAAGGAGCATCAGAATCCATAAAGCAATTATTAACAACTAAACAGAGATGTTAACAGCATTACAATAATAGAAGGAGACTTTAATACCCCACTTACAACAATGAACAGATCAATGGGCAGAAAATGAACAGGAAAATAACAGCTCTAAATGACAAATTAGAACAAATGGATTTAATAGACATATACCAAATGCTGCATCCAACAACTGCCCAATTCACATTTTTCTCAAATGCTCAAAGGACTTTCCTCAAGAATAGATCATATGTTGGGAAACAGAACATGTCTCAACAAATTTACAAACACTGAAGTTATATGAAGCATCTTCTCTGAACACAATGGCATAAAACTAGAAGTCAACCACAGAGAAATCCAGAAGATTCAAAAATATATGGAGGCTAAACAATAAGCTTCTGAATGGCTCTTGGTTAAAAGAAGAAATCAGATTCACCCTGGTAGAGCAGCAGTTAGGTGAATCGCCTCCAGAGGATGCAGGCCACATACTCCTGGGTTTTAGTCCCAGGTTTAGGGGAAGACAACCAGTGTGAACAACTAAAATGGAAATAAAATTAAATGTTTCTTCCCTCCTTACTTGTCTTCCTGCTCACCTTCATTCCTACCTGCACCTTTCCTTTAAAAAAAAAAAAGAGTCAAAGGTAAATTTTAAAAGTATTTGGAGACAAATGAGAATGAAGACACAAACTGCTGGAACTTACAGGATACAGCAAAAGTATAACTAAACGCAAAGTGTACTGCAATCTAGGTGTACCTCAAGAAAAAAGAAAAATCTCAAAAAAAACAAAACTCAACATCTAAAGCAACAAAAGTCAAAAGTCAGTAGAAGGAAGGAAATAAAATTTTGAACAGAAATAAATGAAATAGAAATAAAAAAGGCAATTAAATCAATTAAACCAATAGCTGGTTCTTTGAAAAATAAATAATATTGACAAACCTTTGGCTATACTCACTAAAAGAAGAGAGAAAACTCTCATAACTAGAATCAGACATGAAAGGGGAGAAGTTGCAACAGATCCTTCAGAGATACAAAGCATCATAAGTGACTACTGTGAACAGCTCTATGCCAATAAATTGGGCAACCTTAAGGGCATGGACAGATGTTTAGAAACATGCAATCTAACAAGACTGAAGGAAGAAATGGAAACCATGAACACAACTACTACAAGTAAGGAAATTGAAGAAGTAATCAAGTCACCCCCACAAATAAAAGCTTGGATCCAGGTGGTTTTACTAGTGATTTTTCCAAAAATCACTTTTAATCCTTCCTCATATATTCTTTCTGAGTCCAGGGTGATGAGGTAAAGAGGATTCTCGCCTCACTACTGGCTGGACTTGGGCAGCTCACATAAAAACAAGTCCAGCCAGTAGTGAGGCGAGAATCCTCTACCTCATCACCCTGGACTCAGAAAGAATATATGAGGAAGGATTAAAGGTCAAAGGATAGGAGCTGGAAGCGGAGAGTAGAAACTGGCTAAAGGAGTTGATCTAAGAGGGACTTTGACATGAGAAACACAGGAAATGGAGAAGGAAAGTTCAGAGGCAGGTTTTGAAGGTTTTCATCTGGGCTGTAGTGGTGGTAGTGGTGGAAAGGTGGCAGGGGAATTCATCAGTACATCTTAGATCTGGAGGTCAGTAATGTTTACTAAGAATTGACCCTTATCAAGAATTGCAAGTCACAGAACAAATAAATTGACATTGGTTCTAATACCAAAAATTGACTTTGAATTTGTCTTACCACCTAAGAACTTAGTGACCCTAGGAAATTTAACCTTTCTGAGTCTTAGTTTTCCCATGTCTACATGGGCTCCATACTTACTGTGCAAAGTTGTGTTGCTTATGATTGGAAAAAGAGCAGAAATGCAGACAAATGACTGAAAAAATTTTCTGTGGGTTCAAAATGCAGCAGTAAATATTCTAGTTTATACAGCTACTGAGGATGCCTCCTAAAAACAGGCTTGTCTTTATCTCATACTTCACCATCTTTGCATTTCCGTCCTCATGGATGGTAGATAGCTACTTCACCTGTAGGAAAAGTGTTCATTTTTCAGGGAGGGTGAAGGAGAAGGACATTAGCCTTTTTCATGTAAGTTTTTGTCTTTTTATTGGAGAAGGAATTTTTCCCCTGAGACGACTTCTTATATCTCACTGGCCAGAACAGGGTAACAACTGCAAACAGATTTCAAAGGGTGAGTTGCCTGTGTGTATTTGTGTTGTTTCCAACTGGGGACATTGCTACTATGTAAAGAAAACTAGGGATCTGGCCATGGAAAAGGTGAAGAATGAATATCTTAGGTAGGAAACTAGCAGCCTTTCCAAAACTGCTTCACCAAATGGTTGTGAGGATGAACTGAGATACTGTCTCTGAAAGAGTGCCCCGCACACAGTAAGACCCTTAATAAAGGTCTCTTCTCTAACTTGCCCTGGGGCACCTTGTTGAAACTGGAATTTGCTCTTTTGGTAAACTCTCTGAAGTCATATTAAGTCTCAGTGGCCTCAGTCTGTGGAATTCCAGTGGTCAGGATGGTCTATGTAGGGCTTCTGACTGACACTTGAACTGGTCTAATGAACAAACACCCTAAAGGCATTGACTCTAAACTTAGATGCACCTAAAGTTGAGTGATTTGGTTAACCATATTTTCTCCCAGGTTCTTTTTCCCACCCAGTTGTGAGTCCTCAGAAGACAAAGACCATGACATTGGTCTTTGCACTCTTGTCTGGCAGTGTTTGCTTTGCTTGTTGAATAGAGTTGACACCTTTCCAAGAAGACAATCACCACTGTATTAGGAATAACTAGTTGAGAATTTTCTTATCTATCACAAAAATAAGGACTTTCATGTCTGTTTTTTTTTTTTCCCTTCCCCGTTTTCCCCTAAAACCCCATCATTTTAGCCACCTGAAATGGTTCTAGACCAAGTGAAAAATTTTCAGAAAATTCCTATTTATACCATATCCTTCAGTTACTACGACGAGATTGCAAATGAATTTTTGAAAGAACTTGCTTCTTTGACTGGAGGAGAGTTCCATTCTTATAATTTTGGCTGCAAGGATTCTTGTCCTCTAGAGACTATACAGGTAAGAGCTTGATGAGCTAAGGAAAGAATGTCTCCCTAATTGAGCATTGCAGATTGGAGGCCCATCCATTAATACCTTAGTTGGGAGACCAGAAACCACAACGACAGTTCAGTCATGCAAATGTACTACTCAACAGTGAGTGGACCAGTGTTTCTAAAAATGTTGTTCAAAAACCACTTGAGCTAGCGCACTTGTAAAAATGAAGATTTCTGCGTCCCACAACAAAATTCTTAAATGTTCTAGGCATAGAGATACAGGAATACTCTTTTTTTTTTTCTCTTCTAGACTTTTTATTATGGAATATTTCAAACATACATAAAAGTAGAAGTGTTTGCTCTTCCAGGTACCCATCAGTCAAACTCAACAATTATTACTATTTTAACATACTTTGCATCTGTATTTTAAGCACATATCGCAGTAGGTCCATATGTGAAATTTATTAGCCACTGCTATATACAGATATTTTTAGGAAATTAAAAAAAAATTCAGATAGAAAGTATAGTTGTCTCCTGATTTCTCAGACTATGTAGCCATGTGATTATCTGATAAAGCAATTCATTCTAATGGGAGAAAATAAATTAAATTCTATTCTCCAATTTAGTCCTGAAGATATACATTTCAGGAATGCCCTAGAGAATGCATTCTTTTGTCTTATTGTCTGTCCTGAGGAGTAAATTTGTGTCCAGAATTGGCCAGAGTATTGATTACTGCTTGCTTGTGAGGAAACCACTCGAGTTTGAGGAAAAAAATCACCCAAATGATTTATAGGAAACAGTGCTCTGGGCTCACACAAGACAGAATATAGTAACTCGTCCCATCAGCGACACTGAGAAATTTCGTAATCTGATGGGCATTGGCTGGAGTTCACATGAGACTCTTTTCTTCAACTGTGGGAACAATCAAATGCTGCTCCAATTCTGCCAAGAATATCTCAAATGCAACACCTGAAAAGGTCAAATTATTTCTAAAGAACTTAATTGCATCCCTGAAAAGACCCCAAGAATAATTGCTGTCATGTGTTGCTTAAAGCAGGGATAAATGTGTCATTAAGCAGCACATCATCCTGTGAAAATCATGAAGTATAATTACAAACTTAGATGGTATAATTTACTACACACTTTCAAATTTCAACTCTTTTGTACAGTATCATAATATATTCACTTCTCATTTTGGCAGAATGAAGATTTGACTCTTTTAATTGAGGAAATGGAGCAAGGACTCAATGACCTCGAGAAGGTGCAAAACCTTTATTCAGAGTCCTTAATGATGGACTGGTGGTATCATGGAGAAAAGGAAGGAGGCAGGTGAGTGTGCCAAGTCACTTCTGCTCTCCCCATTGCTGGAGATCCTCTCCAGGACTTTTTCCTTAAGCAGAGAGAATTCATCATCTAATAATTTATTAATGATTGGCCTACGGGAGCCACATAGTCACCTTTATATGTAAGTTCTGAAATCCTTGCATGACACCTAAAAGCAGTGTCATATTTTATCTCTACCCAGTGTGGACAGGTCTCCCAACCCAAGTGGTGACAACAGAGCAAGAGTGCTGCTTAGTGACGGAGAGTTGGCTCAGGGATTGGGGTCCCCAGGTTGGGACTTCACCTGTCTCTTCTTGGTGAATCCCTGTCTTCTTCCCACACCTGTTCAGTGCTGTGGGTCTCAGTTTCCTTACCTTTAAATGATGGTGGTTATGGTAAACTCAGGATGGATGATTTCTTAGGTCTTCTCCTACCCTGTGTTCTAATGTGTTTCTAATTAAGAGTTTTTAAACAAAAATCATAACTTCCCTCAACACTCAGAAAATGTGTCAATTCTTACTAAAAATGATTGAACATTGTACACTCAAGTGTCACAGTTTTATATAAATACCGTACCAGGAGGTTATCTTTTTGTGTAAGAGTAGTAGTAAAATGGAAAAAAAAAGTTGAAAATGCTTTTATTAATCAGGATTTTTTCTCCATTGAAATTCATTGCCTTCCGATCAGCAAATTAAGCATTAACAGGGCCGAGGGCAAGGCAAGAACATGAAATCAGTAAAAAAAAAAAAAGATCACTGTTATGCTGGAACATTTTGTAATGAGATTTTCCAGCATTTTGTTTTAAGTTTGGTGAAAGCTCAGATACATCTTCTAAACTCAGAATTTGAACAAAGAATCAAATAAATGGACAACACTTCAGTGCAAGTTACCGTCTCTGTACTTTGAACCAGTTCCTTAACTATTTTCTTCCCTCTGTTTAATCAAGTTAAAAATCACAGGACAAAATGATGGCTATTGTTTGGAAGTTGGTTCTGCCAGTTAAGTGTTTCTGTTCCTGGTCGAGCTATGGATGCATTCTTGTATTTTTGTGTTTTTTTGTTAGGAGTTGGCAGAGACAGTTTTTAAGAGTCAGGCAGAGAAGTGTTTTAATCTAGGCTTCCCACCATTACATGTTAGATAGCTCTGGGTGAGTTACATAACTTCACGGAGCCTCCTCTTCCCCATCAATACTGTGGGGAAAATGGCAGTCGGAGTTTGTCGGGTAGTTTAAATGAAGAGCATAATTGGCACATAGTTAGAGTTCTGAATTAATATCCAGAAAAGAGTAAAATACAGAACCTCATTCTAAAGACATCCTGCTTCTATACTTGTTTATACCGTAGCAGCATTAGGGACAGTTAATTCACCCACTTAGCAATGATCAAAAACAAATTGCTTTCTACAAATTGTTTTCTACCAGGTGAAAAAAAATGTTACAGCTCTCCTTTCCATCTTTTTTCAAACATTTATTGAATACAAATCAGTTACAAGGTGAACTTGGATATGTAGGTGAATGCAAGCCCAGTCCCTTCTGCCGTGGGATGCACAGTGAGGAGTGGGATACCCACAGGATTATGGAACAATGGTGGGTGCTCCATGGAAGTAGGAGAAGGGGGAGGGGTGAGGGAGGAAGAGCATGCTTCAGTGTTGGAGCAGGTGATTGTTCTGGAAGCTCCTTTCTCTGGCTTCCATATTCAGAGCTTCAGAGAAGGTAGGTCTAGGAAAATACTCAGACATTTCTGGATCCCTCATGACCCCAGGTCTTTATCAGAATGGTTTCCTACACCTGGTGCTGGAACAGAGGGCCCAAGGCAGGCTTTCCCTTTTCTGGCTAAGAGCTAACTTGCCCAATCCTTGGATTAGAGAAATGAATTTCTTTAATGCTTTTCCTTGTGATAATCCTCATGTAAACCCTATGCAGTGAAGTTTCTGAAGTTTGTAAGAGTGACACATCCAAAGAACAACCCTATGATGTGAACCCTGTCATGACATTAGAGCCAGGTCTGATGTGAACCATATCTCATGATTCCAGAGTTGGGTCCCTAGCCCTTCTGTTGTAACACAGATAAATAACTATTAATATAGTAACCCAAACAGGGAATACTCATGTCTTTAAGTTTGCAGCATTCAGCATAATTGTATTGATCTAACTTGGCCTTCTTGATGGAAATTTTGTGTTCACTCTTCTTTTTGTTCTTCCATTTTCTTTGTTTTATTTTTTTCTAAATCAAAGCAGGCATCAAAAAGAAATTTGTTCTATGATCTCAACCCCAGAAAAATGTGCAAAAACTTATTGGGACTTTGAATCAACAACATCATCATCCCTAAATATATCAAAAGTACCAGGAGATCTTACAAATAAAAAGATTCAGAAGAAGAAAGTCCTCCATGCAGGTATCAGTGAACAAAATATTTTTAATTTCATTCCTGATTTTCCCTCAATGCCAAAAGATAGGAAAAAAGAAACCTAAACCCATATATGATAGTAAAAGAAGCCTAAACCTATGTTTTTCCTGGAAAATTTTATTAAGAAAATTATAATTCAACATGTAATTATAAGAAATAGTACAGAAAGATCCTGTTTACTTATCCTTCACCCAGTTTCTCCAATGGTGATATCTTGGAAGGGAAAATAAAAGTGCAAATTTCTGCCAGGATATTGACAATGCAACTCATGATCTTCTATTCATATTGCCCCACTTTTACTTGTGTTCATTTGTATGGAGTGTGGGTGTTCTACACTTTTTTATTGCAATGTGCAGCTCATGTCCCACCACGCCCGCCACAGTCAAAATGCAGAACACTTCCATCACCCGGATCCTCTTTTATAACCTCCCACAATGTTCCCTAACCTTTGGAAACCGCTATTTTCCATTTCTGAAATGTCATCATTTCAAAAGTATCATGTAAGTGGAATTATGTGCCTGCTCTATCGCTCTCTAACATTTGCTTGCAATATCCCTATGTTGTACTTGAAGTGAATTTCTTTTAAATAACTATTTGATTGTATTTTTTATCCATTCTGCCAATGTCTTTCAATTAGTGTAATTAGATAACTTATAGTTAAAATAATTATTGAAATGTTAGCATTTGTTGTTTTATTATTTGTTTTCTACCTGTTTTCATTCCTCTGTTTTTCTTTTCTTGCCTTTCTCTAGATTCCTTCAACTTTTTTTTAAAACAATTCTATCTTGCTTTATTTGTACTGTTTTCAGTGTGTCTTTTTATATGGTTTTTGTAATGGTTTCTCCAAGCATGACTGCATATGTATATGACAATAGTCTGCTGGTATCAACATTTTACCACTTTGTGTGAAGGATGGAATCTTACTTAAATTTTCTTTACCTTCCCCAATTGTAAATATCACTGTCTTGAGTATCAGGTAACTTTAAAATGTTTATTTCAGCGATCATGTATTATTTATAAATCTTATGAGTAAAGAATATTCTATTGTATGCACTGTAGTTTGGTTCTTCTTTGCTTCTTTTTCCTTCCTGACTCTCAAAATCATAAGTTTCTTTTTGTTTGAAGGACTTCTTGTATTCAGTCTTTATGGAGAAGTCAGCTAATCACAGGTTTTTTTGTTTTACTATTTCTTTATCTAGGACTTTTTATTTTCTCTTCATTCCTGAAGGACAGTTTTGCCATGTTCAGAATTTACAGTTGACTCTTATTTCCTTAGCATAGTTAAAAAATATTGTTCCTCTTCCTTTCTGGCACCCTCTATTTTAAATGGGACCTCTGCTGTCATTTGAATTGATGTTCCCCTATCAGTAGTGTATTCTTTCATTCTGATTGCTTTCAATATTTTTTTTCTTTATCTGTAATTTTCAAACATTTAACCATTAAGCATCTTTGCATGGAATTCTTTGAGTTCATTCTGTTTGGTATTTGTTTAGTTTCTTGAATCTGTACATTGTATTTTTCATCAAATTTGAAAAGTTTTCATCTATTGTTCTTCAAATAGTCTGGCTATCCCACTCCCCACTCCCTTTCTTTTTAAACACCAGTTATATGAATGTCAGAGATTTTATTGTCCTCAGATCTCTGAGGCACTGTCTGTGTAAATGTGTTTTTCTCTGTTGAATCCTGTTGTTCTGTCCTCATTTCTCTGATTCTATTCTGTCACCTCCACTCTATTACTGAGTCCATCCACATGTGTTTCTTCCTTTTGTATTACTTTTCAGTGTTTCAACTTCCACTTGGGAATGTTTAAATTTTATTTCTAGCTGAGAATTTTCTATTCATTTGCTTCAAGAGAATTTGCAATTAATTACTGAGGCACATTTATGATGGTTTTTTTAAATCCTCGTTAATTTCAATTTTTAATTTATCTTGGTGTTAGCTTCATTTTAGTGTTTTTCCTCAGTCAAGGTATGATTTTCTTGGTTCCTGATATGGTGTTTTTTTGTTTTTTTTTTTTATGATATCCTAAGCATTTTCGCTATGATGTTAGGGACTTAATCTCTTTAAATCTTGTGTTTTAGGAAGTAATTGTCCTGTTTAAAGGTAGCACATTGGCCTTGTGGGCTGTGATTCCAATGCAACTTAATTGTCACAACCTTTGTGTTAGTATTTTGGTGCTTGGTTTTCTGGTATCACTGGGGTTGTCACTGGCCCCCCTGGTGCTTTATCAGGGCGTAGTAAGAGTTTTAGGACCACTATGCTAGAGGTCTCTCAGTGGGAAAGGGTTATGTTGGCTTCTCTCACCATTTTCTCCTGGATGTCACCATTCTCCGGGCATAGGAGGAGAACCTGAAACCTATAGGGACCAAGACACTCCCTAGAATGGGTCACTTTCTGTAGTTTGGGCCTTCTTGTATGAGTTGTTCTCTTGTATCTGATATCTCTGTCCAAGGAAAGAATATCTTAGGTTCATGAGGACAAAGAGGTTTCCATCTGGGCCAGTTGTGTCACTGCCTTTTTGCCAATCCTGCTTACCCATTGTAGGAATCTGCTTTTTGCTAGAGATGCTTCTTGCTACTCATCTGAAACATTTTAATGTCATTTTTTTCCTTCTACCATTTCACTTAGATTTGGGAGTCTTGCTACGATAGACAACTCTGCATTGGATTTTATTCTGTTTATGCTTTTCATTTGAAAAAGTGATGAAATGGAGAGACGACTATACAGAGCTTGGGAATAGGCAAATGCTTGAATCTACTGAAAATATTTAGTGTTTTCAGAGGTTTTATTTTTTTTCTTTCAAAAAAATGTACAGACTAGAATGAAAGCAAATAGGCAGACATGAAGGAAGAGAGAGGAGGCAGAAGCACTTTATTTATTTTATTCAGTTGGTCATCATTGGTAGTTTCCCTGGCCCCAGGTCTTGAACCAGGGTCTTTGGGAGATATGTGGCCTGAACCTGGTTTAAACCCCTAGACCATCAGAGTGCACCAGTATTTTCAGAGGTTGAGGATAGCACAATTTTTTTTTTTTTTTTTTTTAATGTCTGGAGACTTTTGGAACTAAACTGCATTTTCATTTTGGTGTATCTTGTATGTGGTTGGTTTTGTGTCTTGATTATGGTCAAGGTGCCCTGCCAGTGTGATTGAGGCAATATTTCAACTCTCCTATGCAGATCATTTATCTCTTTTTCCCACAGACACAGCACCCAAGAAAATTTATCTTTCTTAATTCCTGGCAACAGAGACCACCGAGACAGACCTCACCCTTTTGTTGACAAAAATCCAAAAGAATAACACATAATGCAATCCCATCTCCATGCATGGAGACTGCTGCTATTACATTTCTTCAAATAGGCAATTTGCAGACTAATAGCTAATCATACTCTAATTATATAATTTATTATGGGAGTTGCTAAGTCCCATCTTCCTGGAAACACACTGCATTCATAAAGCCTTCCTACTTAGATCTCTAAATTGTAAAATGCGGAACACACTTATAATTGGTATGGTTTATGTAATCACAAATGAAAAGTAATCACATATTTGGTACAGGCTCATTATTCTCTAAAGCACATAGATTAAATGTCAGTCTCTGATGTGTTTACTTGCTAGTTGAAGGAACATAACAGAGGGTAGAAAATAATATAAATTAAAGTCTAGACAGCAACTATGGTAGGTAGTTTCTAAAACAACCACCAACTAACCTATCTGCAACCTGTGACTATAGAAGCATCTTTCTCATGATTATGTTTTATTGACCTAAAGACAGGTCTCAAGGTGGGGACCATTTATACTCACATGAGTCTTTAAAAGTGGGAAATTTTTCCAGCTGGGGTCAAAAGAGATAGTCAGAGAGATTTGAAGTCAGAAAGGAATTCGATGTGCCTTTGTTGGCTTACAGATGGGAAGGGCCATGTGAGCAGGAATGATGGGGCATTAAGGAGCTGAGGAAGGCCCTCAGCTAAGAATCAGCAAGAAAATGGGAATGTCAGTCCTACAACTGCAAGGAAATGAATTCTGCCAACAACCTGAAGGAAGTTGGAAGCAGATTTCTCCCTAAGAGAGGCAAAACTTGAACTCAGGTAAATGTAGCAAGCCATTATGGCAGCACTTTCGTGGCATACCTATCTATCCTGTGAGGGTGGAAAAATGAAGCTGCATTCTTTTTTTTAAAGAAAAGGTGCAGGCAGGAGTAAAGGTGAGCAGGCAGTCAGGCAGGAAGAGGAGGAAGAAGCATCCTTATTTTATTTCTATTTAGTTGTTCCTACTGGTCCCAGGACTGGGACTCAAACCCAGAGGTATGTGGCCTGCTTCCTCAGAGGCCATTGACCACATTGCCTTTCCGCCATGGTGCGCCAGTGGTTTTTTTTTTTTTTTTTCTTCAAAGCCTCCAAGGAAATAGTTGCATCTAATTAAACATCTTCTTCCATCCCAAATTCCTTTTACCCCTCTCTCTGTTATACCAACAGAGTCAACCAAAACCAGCCGGCTCAGAAGTCAGATGAATATGCGCAAGAACTCAACTTGCAGTGAAAGGAAAGATGACCCTTCCAATTTCAGCAGCTGGAAGACAAGTGACAAAGGCAAGTCAGAGAGGGTCTCTGTTAAGAAGCCACAACTGGTCTCCTAATGTGCATGTATCTGCTCCTGAAAGTGCTGTGTGTAGATACCTTGGGGGGAAACAAATCATGTTTAATTGGGTCCAGACTGCTTCCTATTCGAAGGACTCCTTTGTAAATCAGGTCAGCCTTTCTTAGTGAACTAGATTTACTCAGGACCAGCCTAACACTTGTTGTGCCTGTGTGTTTAAAACACATGTGAATGTCATAACTATGGTATAGTGATAACAACTGAGGGCACTCCATAGTTTTGAGTTTGAAAATCTGACACTTCATAGTTGGGTCATTTTCTTCCCTTTATTCATAGGTGGTGCCATCTGATGAGTCCCTCTCTGGTCCATAATGTCAGTTTTTGGGGGGCCTAAATACTTTTCCACTCAATTTTTACTATTGGTATAATAATTATTCTTAAACTAGTGAATTCCTAAAAGTTTAATTCCTGTAGTACATTTCCTCTCTGTTTCAAATAGTTGATAAATGAAAAATGTCAACTAAACACACACACACACTTCCCCATAGGCAGCACCTGCCTTTGTGGTAAATTTACACCTGTTATTACTCCATTGTAGCTTAAGCCCTATGTCTCTTACTGCTGCTCAATACTGTCTTTTCCTTAGTTTCAGTTAACCTGTCATAGTTCCTAAATTCCTATGACTACATTCACAATCCTTAAAGGACTTGTCATATGATAATTTGAATATGACTTCTTAGGCCTTTGACTCACTCACTCACTCCCAAACACCCTTCCTTCTTGATACTACTAATTCAACTAGGTAATGTTCCTTTCCATGTAAAAATCCAAGTTAAGATAAGGATATTAAAAACCCCAAATATTAATTGAAAAATTGAACCCACAACTAAATAGAACCTAATAGAAATTTTGGTTTTCCACATAGAATGGAGGAACTACAAAACAGTTCTACTATGTAATTTGGCGGAGAGTCTGAGGAGGGCAAAGTTGAGTATTCATTAGTAAGTAGTAGTCTGATTAAACATTTTAAAGTTGTGTTTTCTGGATAAATGAGAGAGTCAGTATATCTCATTCTTCCATGGAGAGAGATCTCAATGAACATGAGAATAAATAAAACGATAATAGTTCCATATTTGCTTATGCATCTGGCTTTAATGTCAGTTGCAAATAAATATTTGAGATTCATTGAGAATCTACCCTGACAGACATATCAATGTTAAGTATGATCCTTTTGTATTTGATATAAGTCCATCTATAAATTATACAATTGCCATTTCCTTTTCCACAGAAATGAGCTCCTTGCAGACAAATGAGTGTCCAGATGACAAAGCATTAGAAATATTGACTCAAGAAGGAAGCCAAGTTTATGATCATGAGTGAGTACTAGAAAATTTTAGGGTAGATTTGTTATTCTTGTTGTTGTAAGTTTTAAAACATCACAGTCCCATGTTCTTAGTTCTTCAGATGAGTCTACAGCTACTTGGCTTAAGACACATGGCTTGGTTGCCAAGAAACTCACCATCACAGATGCTCTGTCTTCAACTGCGGTCCCTCACTACCCCACCTGCGTCCCTACTTTAGGCAAGCATGTTGTTTCCAAAGTCTTTGATGAGGTAAAACTGATTTTCTCTACGTCCCTGCTTGATGTATTTTTGACTTCCTGCTCCTATAAAAAGTAGTCTACTTTAATTTATTATAGTTATAACAAATGCATTTCAGACATTGGGAAAAATTGTGAAGGCAATAACAAGAAGAGAGAGGCTTTAGTATTTTTGGTTTTGAACTGAGAAGAAAGTGACTTCTGTTAGAGTGGCAGTTCGTAGCTCATTGCTGATGGGTGGCAGCGATGTGTAGAAATGTCTGAAAACTTAGTCATGAGCGAACATCACCCAGTATCAAAAGACAAGGGGGACTTGTGAGAGGTTTCCTGTGCTTGCCTTCTCTTTCTAAGACAGTGGCATCTTTTACATCCTGAAAGTCTCCAAGGGATAAAGTCAAAGAGAGAAAGGGGAGGGAGGGAGGAAGAAAATTAGAAAGACTATGGATATGAATATCATCAGAGAACGATGGCCATGTACTAAAGGAGAAAAAGCACTTCCTGTCTGGGGCTCTGTGGTAGGATTACATATGAAGGAAGGTCAGATAAGTACTGAGCACTTTCCATTCAATTATGCATCTAGGAGATCCTTTCCCTTGGGAAGAACAGTTCTAGTAGAGCAGCCAGACTGCACAGGGCAGTGGAACAAAAGAAGACTGTGCAGACTGAACCTTAGTGTTTCCTGAAAAATGTAACAGCAATTCATGATTTAGATAGAAACTATCAGGCCTCGTGGTCACTAAGTGGAAGTAATATCCTTAAAAGATCTTATCTCATACAGAAATATTTACAGAAGAAATATAGGATGTTTGGGATTTGCTTAGAAATAGTCTAGATGGGAGTAGAGGGAAGGAAAGATGAGATAAAACAAGATTCCAGGAATTAATCATTGTTAAATCTGGATAAGAAAAATATTGGGTGGGAGGAGGTATTCTGTCTACTTTTACACATATTTAAATTTTTCTAAAAGAAATGGTTAAAAAAGAACAAGTCAGGAAAACTAAAAAAATTACCTAATTGTTCTTGCAATAACTGAGATTTGATGTATTTAGAAGAAGCAGGTGAATTCATGAATTTTTCCTATTAGTCATGTTTAAGAAATTATATGTGTTGTCCAGCGTGCTTCTGAGTGTGACATGACCAGTGACGCTTGCTCTGCAGTTTGTGTGTGATGACTTAGGTTGGTTTTCTGTGACTTGCCTCAAGGTAAGTGGTCCTGTTCTGGACTGACCTGTGACTAACAAAATCTATTTATATCTCTAGTGAACTCTAACCTGAATAGTCAGATAGCAGCTTGTTACTTAAACTTGACTTCTTCTAGAAGCAACAGAGAGAAACTAAATGCTGGTTTATTTCTTCTGAGAGGTTTGGTGACAGTTTCTCATATTCTGTACATTTATTTTATTAATATTCTTGAGTTTTATTTGGAGCAAAATATATTCAGTGAATTCTCCCTGGAAACTGAATTTTCTTGTGTTTATCCTGTCTCTTTAAAACCTCCCAACAAGCTGTAATACATTGAAAATTAATTTCCTCCCCCCAAAAGTGATAAAGTGGGGAAGCATGAGCATTAAATCAAAGGAACAAACCATAAAGGAAAGATTTATAGGCTCAATGCATAGAAATGTTCTTTTTCATAAAAAATAAATAAAACAAAGACAGACCTCAGAAGAACACTTGTAATATATATGGTGAAGAGTTATGAATAATGTCTTTAAATACGTGTGTTTGTGTATGTGTCTACATGTAAATGAGTGTGTGTGTGTATATAAACACTGAGTGTACACACACCCATATCACAGAATAAGTACCCTAGTGGAAAATCTAGGGGGAAAAAGTAAAACATAGAAAATTAAAACTACAAATCTGTAAATCAAAAGTAGAAAGATAGATACTGGATGACCTCACTCTTAGGTGGAATGTGCATAGACAAAACAAAAGAACAGATGAAACAGAACCAAACCTTGGACACTTACAGTAGAACTGAGGTTACCAAAAGGGAATGTGATGTGGCAGGGAGTATAAGTGATGTCGGAGCCCACTGGGCAATGATGAAGAACACTTGTGATTTGGTGGAGGCCACGGTGTGTTGACATACCTGAGGAATGAGGAAAACTGCACATGTGGGGAACCTACACATAAGAGTCTATTTTAATTTGTAAAACAAAGTTACCGCCATAAAATACTAAAAAAAACAAACAAAGCAAAAACAACTACCTACAGAAATGTCTCTTAATGGTAACCAAATATATACATTTAGTAAAAGATGAAACTTCAGAAAGTTAGACAACTCCTCCTGACCATTAAAGTTGTAAGGTTAGAAAATGCTTTCTCACAGTTCCAAGATGCAACTTTTATATTCTGCTGATATAAATTGTGCAACATTGTATAAAGTGGTACAGCCCAGACAATATATTCAGAGATGTTGAGAGCTGACAACTTTTTCACCTGCCAATCCATGTGTAGATATTCCATAATCTGCATAAGGAAATAGGGATACTGACAAATATTCAAAGAATAATTATTGCCTTATATTAAAATGAGAATTATAACAATCTAAGTGTCTAGTAGGTGGCACCCATGTGATGGAATATCATATATTCATTAAATTTCATATTTCTGAAGAATAAGTAATGACATGGGGAAAGCTCTCAATATAATGTTAAGTGAAAAAAGTAGAGTATGAAACTCTATAGGTAGTCTGTTAATTTGGATATATATGATGTAGGTATAACCCATTTTCTCTTTACCTTTTGCAGAAATGTTAATAGTCTTTATCTGAGAAGTGAGATTATTGGATTATTAGTATTTATTTATACACTTTTTTAGTTTTTGTTTTACTTTTAGCTGAGTATTTTTTTTTAAATTTTAAAGGAAAGGTGTAGCAAGAATGAAGGCCAGTAGGCAGGCAGGTAGGCAGACAGAGGAGGAAGCACTTTATTTTTATTTAGTTGTTCACATTGGTTGCTTACCAGGGCCTGTGTGGTCTATACTCCTTCAGAGGCGATTGACCTAACCACTACTGCTCCAAGGCACACCTTAACTAAACATTCTAAAAATGATATACTAAGGAAAAAAGTTAAGAAAAGCAAACAAAGCAAATAATAAAATGTTATCAAAGGAACAATTTTGAATTCATTTATTTTATTTTTATTTGATAATATATGAATGTGAATGCATTTCAATGTAGACTAACCACACAGAAGTTTTTGAAGATAAATGTGGAAACTTGTCTCTCAATTGCTCTGATCTATGAAACACTGAATAGTTTGAATATCTTTCTCATCTTTTTCACACACACACACACACACACACCCATACCACAGTATAATTAACATTATGTAAACATTTTAATACACATAAATAAAGCCAATACTATATGGATTTGCTATGTTAATCTTTTAAAAATTATGCCTTAGAGACCTTTCCACATGTGCAGAGATGGGTGGATCCCATTTTTATTGTTTGTAAGGTTCTTCCCTATTACTGTGGACATAAGCATTTTGTTCTTTTTCCTTCTATTACAAACAATCCCGTAACAGCTTTGCTTGTATATAGATTTGGGGGCATATAAACCATTCTATCTTAGGAATATATTTCCTTGAGTGGCATTGCTGGACCCATTAGATGTATACATTTGACAGATAAATCAAATCACTCTCCAAATGAATTTACATTTTACTAGTTTATGTCCCCACAGAAAATCTTTTTTTTTTTCAAAAAGGAACTCTATATAACATCTGTTAATAACCATTAGTTCTGAGTATGGAAGTGCTTTGAAGCCCTGAAAATACTGTGGAGACATAAAATATTTTTATTCAATTGTCCTCTGCTTGCTCGTTCATACTCTAAAGGAATCAGCATGGTAGCTCACTCCAGCACTCAGAAATTTGCTCTCCAGAGATATGCAATATACCTGTATTCTGAGAAGAATAATATACCTACTCTGAGAGGGTTATGGAAATTTTAAAAGTAATGCATACAATGCATATACTTTTTAAGCAGTCAATAAATTTTGACTTTTATTTAAAATATTTAACAAATGCTGCATGTCCACTGTATGCAGCCCCTGAACTGAGGTTTAGAATGCAGCCAAGCAAGACAGCCAGTGTTCCTGCCCAGACACAGCTCACAGTCTCTTGGGGCAAATAGCAATTAAGATGAAAAGTTCTAGTTAAATGTGATGAGTGGAAAGTGCAAAGTAAGGATACAGGAGAGGTCCTAACCCAGTTTCAGTTGTGAGAAGAGGTTATGAGCCTGGTCTTGAGTTCAGACCTGAGAGATCTGTTCAACTTAAGTTCAGAACTGATTGAAGAGGCTTATGTAGGTATTGAGCAGGAAAGGAATTTCCTAGGTAGTGAGAGAGCATATGGGGAAGTATAAGGATTAGAGAAGGTTTGTAACTCCACAGAAAGTTTAGTGTGGCGACAGGCAGATATTTAAACTAGTGAAGGAAGGGCCTGGGTTGATGAAGGGTTTTGAATGTCATCCTAAGGATTCTAGCAGAGGAGATCATCAGGTTTGTATTTTGGCAGTAATGTGGAGAATAGTTGGAAAGGTTTGAGGCTTTGAAGGAGGCAGTGTCTAGGTGTCTATGACCCAGATGGCAACACTGGGGATGAATCCAAACTATTTATAAAGTCGAGGACTAAATCACATGAATGAGAGAGGAAAAAAAAATATCAAGTGATTCCCAAAAAGGGAAGAATAGTGAGGGTCCTGTTCTTCCAGAGAACATTCTAGTTTTCTGACTCTAGAAAGCAAAACTGAAGAAAAGGGATCAACATTTTTCAAATGTATTCCACGGGTCCTGTGCTTGGTGTCTTTTGTGGTATTGAAAAATTTCATCACAAATCTGTGCATTATCTACCCACAGATTAGTGATTAGAATGTTCTGTGACACAAAAGATGCCAACACGTGAGCCCTCCTAATTTATTGAGAGTAAGAGCAAGAATCATGATGATGATGGAGATAGAAATAAATTCTAATTACACCTATAAAGGCCACATATCTTTAACGCCTTAATATTTTCTCTGATACTCTCAGCTATAAATGGAAGGAATAGAAAAACAATAATCTAAAAATATATACTACTTATTGGATATATAATATTTTGAAATTTGGACCTAACGTTTTATCAAAAAGAAGAATGGAGCTAAAGAGGAAACACGCTGGAATCTTAACCCACTTAACCGAGGATTTTAATAGACTCTTCCTCGTGTGCTCTGTACATGGCCACATCTGTCTGGCTAGACTCGCAAAGCAGTTTGGCTCTGTCCCAATTCTTTGTTTCATTAATGACTTACGTATGGGATCTTTCTTCTTCTGGACACAATGCTGTTTTGATTTTAGTGTTTTCTTAACTGTCACCCAATGTGTCACCTTGGAAATAAAATATTGAGAAGAGAGGTTTCCCTAGCAACTCTTTATTTTACAAAGTTGCTCACTGGCACTTTCAGTTTCCAAATGTCCATATAGTTTTATCTTAGCTCTTTCAAGAAGATTCTTTTATCACCATGTCCTATTGAGAATAAAATTGTCATTTGATGATTCCGGAATTTTAAAGCTCTTTATTGTCAGTTGCTTTGAAAAAATAATTTGGAAATAGTCTGCATCATTAGAAAGTCTATATCATCATCACATCATCATATCATTACCACCATCATAATGTCTTTACAGCATGCCATCAAGTTTTCTTGCTTTGCTTCATAATTTAGTTTAGCGCATAGCTTTGTGGTCAGGTAGCCTGGACTTGTACCCCAACTCTTATTTATTCCTGTTGGGTCATGACAAAGTCCCTAATCTAGGGCATGATAAGCTTTCATACTAGGTTCTGAGCAAAAGCATTTGACCTCATCAAAGTACCTCACCTAAAACTTAAAGAAGCCTAATGAGAATGGCTATGCATCTCATTTAGATTATGAGGAATGTTAGATGCAAATTTGTGAGGGATATTGTTACAGCCATGGCATTTGTTGTTTTCTAATATAATAGCATTGAGCACAACAAAGCAGTATGCTGATAGAAAATCTTATTTTAATTAAAAATTTAAAAAGAAAAGTTATTATAAAAGCTATATATATATTATGTAGGAAAATTAGAAAATATAGATAGGTGAAAATAAAAGAGATGAATCATTTGGTGATTACTTGGCCACCAAATATATCTCACTACTTATATGTCCTTTGTTCTTTGTTTTTATTTTACCAGAATGAAGTTGAATTGAACATACTGTTTTGTACTTCCATTTTCACCCAACATTTCATTGTGAACACTATTGCATGCCTGCAGACATTCATCTACAATACCAGTTAAGGTGCTGACTAACAGTTTTAAAGTGTTACTGAAGTAACACTGCAGTGTAACATTATATAGGTTTCAGGTGTGCATCATTATAAGTAAAAATATGTATATATTTTATAATATCTACTACTACAAGGTCAGTTCTACCCTTCACCATATAATTGACCTCTTTTACCTGATTGACCCACCCCTCCTCCCCTTTTCTTCTAGTAACTACAAATTTTGTTTTACAGTCTGTTTAGTTTAATTCATTCATTTGTCTTATGTGCGACACAGGAATGAAAACTTATGGTGTTTTTCTCCATCCAACTTACTTCGCTAAGCATAATACCCTCTAGGTCCTGGCATGTTATTACAAATGGCAAAATTTCATTTTTTATAGCTGAGTAGTATTCCATTGTATACCACAAGCTATTAAAATTTATATTGAAAACAAACTTTTCTAAAAATTTAAATTGAAAAAAGTGAGATCTGACCTGCACTGTAGTATGTAACATATTTTCCTGATTTTATATAGGATCTTATTGACAAATCTCTTTACCAGTGAACTTTGTGGCCCTGGTCTCATTCTGTTCTGTGGAGCCTGGGGTTATTTCAGTTTGAAAGTAGAGGTTGAAGCTTTAGCACCCAGCAGTTTACACAACTGCAGTATCTGTCATCTCGTTGCATCAGCATTCAAAGTCATCCACGCTGGATTTGCCCAGTGTCTGCATTTCATTAGGTCAGTCAGACCTCTCTTGGCCAATGTGACAGCAAGTTTTGGAATTTTTATTGAAAGAAGTGATATGGTTAACAAAACAGTGAGGTAGTGAATTCAGTCAGGGTTGAACAATAACTTTATAAACACTAGTTTCACACTTTTTACATTCTCAAAATGTGGTGGGATTTCTTATAAATAGGTAGACTTCTACACGTTCCAGTTAGCTCACAGCCGTGTGTCTACGTCTATATTCTGCTTTCTTTGTTTAGCATGTTATGAACATAATTCCTTGTAATGATCATTTTTTAATGAATTATTTTTTAAAGGTAAGGTGAAGGCAGGAATGAAGGCGAGTAGGCAGGCAGAAGAAGCATATTTATTTTACTTTCATTTATTTTTATTTACTTTTATTTGGTAGTTTACACTGGTTGTTTTCCCAAGACTTGAACTCAGGGGTATGTGACTGCTCCTTCAAAGGTGATTGATGTAATCACTACTCTACCGAGGCGCACCTTTTGGATGAATTTTAATGATTGTACCAATATTCAGTGATATGCATCACTACAATTTATGTAGTGCTCCCCCCTTTTTTGTGGAGTTCACTTGGAATTTTAAGAGTAGCAACTTCCAATGTATTTTCTGTCACTTAGAGCATTAAAAAAGGCTGCAATTGCTATATGAAATGGCTTTTCACTTTCATTTTCTCTTCTTTTACTGTTTGAGAATAGTTTTCTTATGTAAGCTAAAGATATCTTTAACTCTTATTCACATTATCCACATTCTTAGTAAATATATCTTAATACTCTTTCCTCAGTCACCAAGAATTCAAATTTGGTGGAAGCCAAACTTAACTATGTTTTATAATATAGATAAACTTTTAAAATGTTTGTTTCAGTCATTATTTTATATATAATTTCCTGTATTAAAATAGCTCATGTATTTAATATATGATATTTCATACACTTGTTGTTCTAGAAAATTGTATTTTTTAAAAAGAATTAAAAAAGTACATAGTGGAGAGAAAAACCATATCACAAAACTATAGTTCTGTGTACAGATCTTTAGAGGGATTGAATGAGGAAATATAGATAATGCCCAGCACTTAGAGAAAGTAAAGATTATTATCATTATTGAAAAAAATATTTTTTAGTACATTGCTTACTTAAATGTATTTCTGGTCTAACAGTGGGAAAAATTCTAGGAGAATCAGCTCAAATTGGGGCTTTCCATGCACTGACTTTCAATATGTCCTTCCTTTTCCTCCTCTCTCCTCCTCCTCCTCCTCCTCTCTCCTCCTCCTCCTCCTCCTCCTCCTCCTCTCTTCCCCTCCTCTCCCTCTCCCCCTCTTCCTCCCTCCCTCCCTTCTCCCTTCCTCTGTCTTAGTCTTCTCACACAGCTTGTGCTATTAACATCAAATTGGTAAGGCTTCTAGATTAATGCCAGTTGACATTGTAATACTTTGAGTTTCCCTTTTGTTATGTAGTTTGTTTCATTCATTGTTTATTCTTGATATGCATTATAAGAGGTAATAAGTAAACCATTTCCAAAGTTGTGATAAGGTGGCTTTAGTTCCTCTCTAACCCAGCTGTCAGTTTCTTCACCACTCATGCTCCCTGCCCACTTACTTCCCCTGAGCTGGGTGTTGATGATGATTCTGATCCTTAAGTGCCTCTGAGAATGCCCCTTATGACCTCATAGTAACACTAAATTTGACATCGTAAAGACAATATCTCATGAGACCTCCACGTGACCGCCATGTTGTAAAAACTAAGACCACAGACTGAAGGTGTGGAGTATGATTTTGTCTTTCCCTAAATCTGCATGCGGAAAGGAAAGATAGTAGGTGCACATGAGTCAAACTTGAGCAACCACACTGAAGTACATGATGGCTATGAGATCCAAATCCACTAAAGAGGAAAGTAAAACATTAAGCAGTGAGTTTTCTTTATATTAAGTCAGGAGTCGAGTTGATCAAGGTGAAATGTTATGTTATAAAATATTTCTTGATGCTGAGCCATAATTGGTAAGTTTACAGATTTGTGGGCTTCTAAAGGGGTATTTTTTTAAGGTAAGTAAAAATGTAAGTAAGGTTCTTTCAATTTTCGAGACCAGTTTTTTTCCTCTGAAAGTTTATGTGATGTGTTACTCTATTTTGAGAGATGATTTTCCCCACTTCTTTAAACTGCATTCCATTTTCAAAGTCCTGTCTACTCACCTTGCAACCCACTGTTCCTGTTCTTTCCCTTTGATGAAGATTGTTTAGAAGTCGCGTGCTGAATTCATGTGTCTAACAAGAAGTGACGTTTAACTATGTAGTCTCTTAACTTCATTACTTCCTTTCAGTTTTCTGAACCTTGCCTTATTTTGTTTCATTTGGTTTTGATGTTTAATTGCAAATTAATATTTAATTGTTAATTTTCCCAAGATTTTATTCTTTAAAATGCTATTATTTTTATCCATCCATTTTCTCTGCCCTGTTTTTGTAGTTTTATAAGGCTGTTAGCTCTCTAAAAAAACTAATCAGAATTAATTGCAATAATAATTAATAAAGAGTTGTTGGTAGATTACTCATAAAATTAAATTTCTTCTTGATGTGGTGCATATATACAATGGAATACTACACAGCCCTTAGAAGAGTTGAAATCTTGTCATTTGAATCAACATGGATGGATCTAGAGGGAATTATACTAAGTGAAACAAGTCAAAAGAAAAAAGGTAGATACCAGATGACCTCACTCATAGGTGAAATGTAAATAGACAAAACAAAGGAGCATATGAAACAAAAACAACCCTGAAACATTTGAGAACTGAGGTTACAAATAGGAAATGGGGTGGGGGAGTGGGCAAGTGGTGGCAGAGCCCACTGGACATTGGTGAAGAATACTTAGTGGAGGGCAGGATATGTTGACATATATCTGAGGAATGGGGAAACTGCATATATAAGGGAACCTAGATAAGAGTTTATTTTAATGTGTAGAATAAGTTACTATAATAAAAAATGAAAAAAAGTTAAGTGAATTGACATTCTGATTATTGATTTTCTCAGCTAACATTTTTGGCATTTTATTTTTTTATGTCTACTTTGGAATTTTAATATGGTGCATTTTAGGGAATTATTTTTTTTGCAATCTTTTACTCCTTCTGTCTTACAGTTGCCTAAATCCATTCCTTGAAGCTCCTTTCATTGTCATTTAAAACTCTTGTTCCATGGTGATACCAGAGTATTATAGATTGAGATTGAGATGACATTAATTAACCCCCAGAGAATCAAGTTCGATGTTCATAAGCAAAACTGAAGAAGCAAATAGATGGTTGGTTTAGTGCTTGATTATAATGCCAGATAAGTGTCCCCTCTCACTAGGCAGTGTCTTCTTTCAGAAGTGAGGGACCTCAACCCAGTACTGGCTTCTAGCACTGAGCTTGAGACGAAACTTTATCTAACACAGAGCATTCAAGCTCCCACTTTTCTCCACTTTGGGATCCCACCTCTCCTGCCATCTTTGGACATGGACTCAGCAAGCCCACACCTTCAGCTTTGCTCACTTGGTGGCAGTTGTCTTCAACTTTTTGTCTCTAAAAATCAATAAATTATTCATTTTTCTTTCCTCCTTCCCTTCTAAGCAGTTTCTTCTTAAATATTAAAACAACAATGAAATTTTCTGTCTGATTTTGGAGAAAAGGGGAAATATAAAAGCATGAACCATAGCATCTTTATTAAAAGTAAAACTTTACTTATTTAAAGTAATTTGCCACATTTCCAAAATATTTCATACTCCTTGTGGTTGTTCATAAACAGTTTTGAAATACTCTTTTATTTTTAGTTTTATGCTTTAGTTAGACTTGTTCTTTTTTGTTTAAATGTTTAAGCTATGAAATATGCCTTTTTTTCAACATACATTTATTTAGAAAGAAATATTTGTTGAGGGCACATGATGTGCCACTCTTTCAGGTGATAAGAATCCAATAATGAATATAATGAGATTCCTGCTCTGATGAGACTTATATGCTGCTAGGAAGAGAAAGGTAAAATGCAAACAGGTAAATGTATAATATTACAAGTATTGTTAAGTTGGCATGGAATCAAAGGCATCCTCAAACCTAGAAGTAAGCATCAGGTGTAGGAAGAAAAAACTCATAACGAAGCCTTGTCTTTCTGGTACTCTGCTGTTCTTAAAGAAGGTGGTTTCACCAATCACTAAACCTTCTCTTTTTGAAATGTGTAAGAATTGCTTATGCATTGATAAGGAAAATGGTTAAAAGATATTCGCTCCAATCAGATAGTCTCAAGAGAAAGTCAATATACAATAAATATATGAATGATATGTTTAACCCAACTATTAACAAAGAAACGACAATGAGATCCTAGTTCCTCTCTCATCAGTTTTGACAGGGGCATATGAAGGAAAATAGGCAACTTGACATGTTTCCTGAAACATTTTTGTGTGTGGTTTGGTTATTTAAAAGAACATACCATTTTTAAAATTGGAAGGAATAGATTAGCAATGACATCTTTGACTATTGATAACTTTCTACATTTTCTAATTTTTCTACAGTTATAATGTGTTGATTTTATAATCAGAAAAATACACTGTACAGCCTTGTAAACATATTTTTGAAGGCACGTGTTAACCTCTCAGATGACACTTTCCTTTGACGTTGATGTGTAGGTGTTCCCTTTGGCACATGTGTGCAGTGACACGAATAAGATGACATTAATTAACCCCCAGGGAGTCCAGCTCAAGAGCTACAAGCAAAAAGTGGAAAAGGCAATTAAGTCCTATGAAAGGTGAGTATTACTCTGTTTCTCCTTAAGGGATGTGGAACTTGTTACTTGTTTTGGCTTGCTTTATTTTGTTTCAAATTAGATATTTTAATCTGAAATAGTTCATTAGAATTGCTGATACAGACTATCAAAAGCGTTGACAGCAACAAGCAGAGGTGCTTCTTGTGTGCCAGGTACTGCGTTAAGTATATTACCTGAAAATGTCCAACGTACTTTTTAAGAAACCACCTTTTCTTGCCCAAAATTATGGAAATCTTATGTTTCCATGAGATCTCTAAAGTTTTCCTTTCAGCAGAGTGAACTTGATCATTTCAGTATCAACAGTCCGTAAAATGGAAATAAAACTTCACATTGATGAGATCATAGTGATATTTGTGTATTGTTATTTATCATTTTACATCAGATCAAGAAAATGCTCAAGTTGACTAGTGTGAAAATTACAATGTAGACAGTCACTGTGGTCATGCTGCCATAGGAAGTTATTTTCACAAGGACTCATAACCCAGGCCCACTTTGCCCCAGCTCTCTAGTCGCCTCACACCCCACCCCCCAGCATTTACTAATCCCTGGTCCACAGCACTTAATTAAACTTGAGCACAAGCCTGTTCTTGGCTCAGAAAGCTGGGCAACTGACTTTTTATTTACTGTAACGTGACTGGGAAAAATGAAGTAAAGGGCACAAAAGTAAATGATGTGGCCCAGGCCAGCGTATTCTTGTCTGTTGTCATTTTGCAGTGTGTATAGTGTGTGTTCAAAAGAAGTGTAAGGTCTGACTCCTGGCCCATGGAGTGCATAGCTGAGTGCAGAGACTGACCTTTCCATACCATACCCATCACAGACCTTCATAAATGTCCTTATTTATCCCTCCTCTCCCTCTACCCTCATCTAAGAATGGAAGCTCTCTTGCATGAGCTCCTTTAGATGCCTCTCTGGGCATCTCAGGATTTCTCTGAGTCTTTGTCTGCTCTTTTTTTCTCTCACAGGCAAGATGATCTGGACCAAGGCTCACGTTCCCCATGGGTCTGATATCTGCTTTGTAGTCCCCCTCACACTGGCTGTGCCCTTCTCTGTGTCTCTCTTCCCCTGACTCGTAGCTCTGCTGTCCTTCTCTTGTGCTCTTGTTCTCTAAATCACCTCTCTTGTCCCTTCTTGCCTGCATACCAGTGACCCTCCTCAAAAAAGCCTTTCCTCACTGCCTCTCCACCTACAAGTTCATGGGATCTTTGGAACTCCCACAGTTCCTGCACAGTTCCTGAGGTTGTCAGCTCCCAAGGGAGAGGCTTGGACAGTCTTGCTTTCCCGGGTTTTCTCTTACTAGCAGTGTTGCTTTTGGAGTTTGAATTTGAATTTGGTCCAATTCAAATTTAGTTATTGAAAGTCATCAAATTCTGCTATTCAAGATATACATAATAACATCATGCATAGTATAACTTAATTTGCTTGGACATCATCTGATCCCACAAGCTAGGGTGTTGAGGGTGAGACAGTTTTGGGTTTCATTCTTGGAAAGTCATGTGACAATTGTCAGTTTTCAGATTCTTTATTTACGAAACCTATCTCACAAGGTAGTTGTGAAGCTTATGTTAATTACATATAAAGAGGAATTAATGTTCATTGCTTTCCCCTTTCATTATTTTAATCAGCTTATCCTTAAATAATCATAAATATATGCAATAAAACAGTCACACAGCTCTTTCCACTGTGTTGTTAATTTTTCAAGTCTTTCTGGAAGGCAGAACTGTTCAGGGACCCCTGCTTTTCAGGCAGAGAGAGCTCTTCTTCCTTAATAACAAAACCAAAATACAATGATCTATCCCATTTCTTATTTCCAATGAATCAATCTAGAGAAGCCTATTAGTACCCATTGAGAAATATACTGTAATTAATGATGATCTTAATTTAAATATTAGTAACTTTAGCATGGTTACTACTTATATTTAATATTGACTGAATTGATATTAACATTCAGTGTTACTGATTTCATATTTTATTAAATAATTATTTAATATTATTTTAATATTATCATATAATAGTAATTTTTAACAATAATACTATATAGAACAGAACTTTGTGACCTTTTGTATCCAATAATAAAGAATTTTATTACTATAAATGTCCATTCCCTTTTCCATCTTGCTCTACCTTTCTAGATATATGCAGAATATGAAACGTTTTTCACCCCACCTCGTCCTCGATATTACATTTCTGAGGAGATACCCACCAGAAATAAGCCAGATAGATCCCTAAATCTGTAAAGTTAGAGATGACCAGGTAAATGGAAAGTTTATAGTCCTTGGGCCAAAATAGTGACATCAGCTAGCTATTTTGTTTACATGTGGTACCCATGTGTGGGTATTCTTCTATCTCAATACTTCAAGAATTGAGGCAGAAATTTTGACTTTGTGTCTGAGCATAAGCTTTGAGTAGGATAACCAGGGCTGACTGGATTGTGGGGTGATATTTCTATAGCTCACTTTGTCAGTCTGAACTTAAGGTAGATCCTCGGATCCACAAGAAAAGCATCAGTTCTAACCTAGCTCTGGAATCATGCTTAGAACCCTCCACTTAGGATTTTCTAAATGCTTCGGCTTCTAATTAGACTTCCAAAGTGTCATGAATTACAAATTGCTTTGCAGATGAATGACCTTAGTACAAGTAGATTTGTGAACCAGAGACATAGAAAGCTAGTGAATGCTACTTTCAATCAAATCTGTCTCCTACAATGAAGAGGGAAATTGTAGTTAGAAAAACCCTGAATTAAAGGGCTGGTCCAGCCTCAGAGAGCCTGCATGTCCATGTGCTCCCAGCACCCATAGGCACTGTCACCCTCCCACATACTGTGGTTTTCCCACAGTCAGGAAAGTTCAGTGCTACATTTTTTGGCTGTATTCAGCTCACACCCACCTACTTTTTCTGCCCCATGAGTTTTAAAATAGTTCTGGGAAGATGGAAAATAGGAGAATAACAGAGGTTATAAAATGTGCTCTTGGAAAAATATTTTCTAAAGGATAAAATTAAAATCAGAGACATGTGCTAGCTAACTGTACCTACATTCACAACACTTTTTCAGAGTTTCCAAGCCTTCCCCTTCAGAACTGGAAAAGAATGAACATTGAGTTACTCCTGGGTCACTTTATGTATTCATCTCACTTAATCTTCTCAACGCCAATGGTAGACTTTAGTATCCTTATTTTAGCAACGAAAAACAGAGTTTCACAAATTGTGCCACACAGGATCACCCAGCAGCAAAGTGGAGATGCTCTGATAGCCTCAGAGCCCTTGTCCATACTCCCATCCTCTCTACTCCACAGCCTCCACTTTCAGCGTTTAGATTTAATTTGAAATGAAATTGTGTGTGTGTGTGTGTGTGTGTGTGTGTGTGTGTGTGTGGTTCAGTAAGGCACCCATACACACACACAAATGATCCTATGAATCCTTTTTAAAAATTCTTCGAACCGCGTGTAACTCATTTCCAAATAGCTCTCTAAGAACCAAAACTTCAAGTGATGCAAAACACAGAACTGCCTAATTTCCCTCTTTCTGACTCTTTATATCACTGACAGAGGACTTAACCTGTGTCAGATACAATTCTGTATGCTGTGCACACAACTTATTGAGTCCTCACAGCGACACTAGGAAGGAGGCACTGTTACTGTTCCCATGTGACAGAAAAGTTGCCTACTGGTCCTAAGTCTCACAGCCAGCAAGGGAGAAGCAAAATGAGCTTTGGGCCCAGGCAGTCCAGCCCCAGATCTGTGTTCACCACGACCATGCAGACCCCTTTTCTCTCGTCTCTCCTGGTTCATGCTGAGAGATGAGGGTCAGATGACATCACTCAAGTGTACTCTCAGAGCCCCGCGCTGGGTTCATCATATCAAGTGTGCTGGGTTAAAAGAGTGCCCCTGGAGAGTGGCAGAGTTCTACAAACTCAGCTTAACAAACATGGAACACCAGTTCATGACCCATGCCGCCAGTGTTCTCCACCCTGCACTCTGGGAAGCCTGATTTGGGTTATGATGTAGTCATACAGAACTGGGCTAGAACCTCTGAAAGAAGCCTCACTGATTACTAACAAGAAAAGGAGCTGGAGCAACCTAGAGAAACCACTGGCTCCAACCTTCTCCTGCTCTCTTGGGTTGACAGTCTCTGCAAACATGTTCAGAGGTGAGCTTTAGTCTCAGCATCGCCATCTATCATGTGGAACAGCAAGGGTCTTCATCCCCTCTCAGCAGCCTCATTTGGAAAACAATAGAGGTTAACCTCAAAAGTGTATCTGAACCCTATTATTTATGACCTATTAGCTTCTTTTGCTGAGAATTCTTGCAGAAGAAAATCTATAGAAGGAAAAGGAAGCGTGTGCTTCCTTAGGAATGAAAGTGTTGGGTATTTAGAAACACCTTCAAGTGAGATAATGAGGACCAGTTTTTTTTGTGACCTTTTCTGAGTCTGGATTTTGCCTGACTGAGCTGACAGCTGTGCCCTCCTGTAATATTTGACATGATTCACAAAGCCAGAGGCTTCTGCAGTGATGCTCAGGGAGGGAGGCACTCAGATCCAGTCTCCAAAAGCAAAGGAGGGTAGTATGGTCCCATGATGGTGGTGCTTGACTTGAGCTCTCTCTGCAGTGCCCTTCAGTGCTTGGGGTCAGACTTTGTTGTGAAATGAAGAATTGTAACTAAATAACTGTTGGTGACTTTTTTTTTTTAAACAGGCGCTTGAATAAAATTGTTTGGCGAGCATTGTCTCAAGAGGAAAAAGAAAAGTAAGTTGCTCCTCCCCCCTTTTTAAAAATGTTGGTGAAATTCACATAATGTAGACTTGACTGTTTTAAAGTATACAGTTCAGTAGTATTTAAAGTAGTCACAATGTTTTGCAAACTACCACCTTTTTTCTAGTTTCCAAACTTTTGCATTGCCTCAGAAAAAATATCTTGTTACCCATTAAGTAATCCATCCTCATTCCATTCTGGTAACCACTAGTCTGCTTTCTGTCTATGAATTTGCCTTTTCTGGACTTATCAGATTAAAGGAATCATGTAGCTTATGACCTTTTGTGTCTGGCTTTTATTTAGGGGATTTAAAGTTTTAATGTTTTCAAGTTTTATCCACATTGTAGCGTGTCTCAATACTTCATACCTTTTTATGCCTAGAAAATGATCCATTATATTTACATACAAAATTTATCCATTCTTTCGTTGTTGGGCATTTGGGTTGTTTCTGCCTTTTGTCCATTGTAAACCCTGCTGTAATATAGGTTCAGGTAGAAGTTTCTGGTGGACATATGTTTTCATTTCTCTTGAGTGGCTTTTCATTAGTTGTGGATTTGCTAGGTCACAGGGTAATTCTATATTTAACTTTTTGAGGCAACTGCCAAACTTTCCCACAGCAATGCATCATTTTACATTCCCACCATCAGTGTAAGAGACTTTTTGTTTTCTCCACATTTTTACCAGCATCTGTTCTTTTTCTTTTTAAATGAAGCTATCTTAGTAGGTGTGAAGTACTATCTCTTTGTGGTTTTCATGTGCATTTCCTTAATGATCAATAATACGAACATCTCTTTATGTGCTTGTTGTCCATGTGTAAAAAGTCTATTGAAGTTTTTTACCCATTTTGATGTTGAATTCTCTTTTTATTGTTGAATTATAAGACTTCTTAATATTAAACCTTTATCAAGTGTATCATTTCTCAATATTTTCTCCCATTCTATAGATTGTGTTTTTACATTCTTGATAATGTTCTTTTTTGCCCCAGTTTTTGATTTTTAGGAATTTTAGGACATTCCTGAAAATTAAAAGAGAAATTTTATTCAATATATCTTTTTTTGTTTGTTTCTCATGCTTTCAATGTCAAGAATCTACCACCAAATATGAAGTCTTAAAGATTAACTTCCTTGTGTTTTCTTCTAATACTTTTCTGGTTTTCACTTTTACATTTAGATCATTGGCTCACTTTGTGTGAATTTTTGTATATGGAGTAAGATATGGATCCAGCTTCAATTGTTTGCATGTCGTTAGCCATTTTTTCCTAGTACCATCTGAGTCTATTCCTTCACCATTGAATAGTCTTGGCACTCTTACCAAAAACTAATTAAATATGAATGTCTCAATTTGTTTATGAACCCTCTATTCTATTTTACTGGCCTTTATGTATGTCTTTATTCTGGTATCACATTGTTTTGATTGCTGTGGCTTTATGAGAAGTATTGAAGTAAGGAAGCATTCCAACTTTGTTCTTCTATTTCATTTTGGCTGTTCGTTGACCTTGCAGTCTACATGAATATGAGTACTGGATTTTCCATTTCTGCAAGAGCTCATTGGAATTTTGATAAGGGGTTGCATCAAATCTATAGATTGTTTTGGAGAATACTGCCATTTAACAATATTGTCTTCAACCCATCAACACAGGTTATATCTCTGTTTAGTTCTTTAATTTTCTTTGGTAATATTTTGCAATTTACAGTATATAAATCCCTGATATTTTATTCTTTGGGATATTATTGTAAATAGAATTGTTTTTAAATTTTCATTTCCAGATTGTTCATTACTGGTATGTAGAAATACAACTGATTTCTGATTGTTGATCTTTTGCTTTGCCACTTTGCTAAATGTATTAGTTCCCGTTGATTTTTTTTTTTTATATTCTGTGGGATTTTTCTATTTATAGACTCATGGCATCTGCAAAAAGAGAGATAGTTTTACCTTTCCCTTCTAATTTGTATGCCCTTTTTCTCTTGTCTAGTGGATTTATCAAGGACTTCCATTGAATATTTATGGTAAAGGGGAGCTTTCTTATCTTGTTGCTAATGGTAGGAAGAAAGCTTTAAGTCTTACTGTTGAGTAGCATGTTGTGAGTTTTTCATAAATACACGTATGTTAAGGAAATTTTATTCCTAGTTTTTATCATGAAAGAATTTGTGTTGAATTTTGTCAAATTTTTTATGCATTTGTTGAAATTATCTTTTTTTTCTTTGTCTTTTGGCGTGGTGTACATAAATCAATTAATTTTTTAAAAGACATTTATTTTATTTAGTTGTTCATCTTGGTTTCTCCCCCGGCCCCAGATCTCAAACCTGGGTCCTTGGGATATATGTGGGCTATGTCCATGACCTTATTTCCTAGGCGACCAGGGCATGCCAAAAATACATTTCTTTTCATTGGTTGAACCATACTTGCATTCCTAGGACAAATCCCACTTGCTGGCTTTATGTTTAGTTTTCTCTTTTTCTAGTTCCTTAAGGTGTAAAGTTAAATTGTCAATTTCAGGTCATAGTTAATGAAGACATTAACAACCTTAACTTCCCCTCTGAACACTGACTTTGCTGCATTTCATGAGTTTTTATGTATTGTGTTTTCATTTTCATTCATCTCAAAGTATTTTCTAGTTTCCCTAGTGATTTATTATTTAAATCATTGATTGTTTAAGAATGTGGTGTATAAATTTATTGTGTTTGCCAATTTTCCAGTTTTGTCTTTGTTTTTATTTGTAAATTATTCTTATTGTATTTAGAAAAGATACTCTGTTTAATTTTGGTCTTTAAAATATTTGCCATTTAGTATATGGCCTAACATGGTCTGTTCTAGAGAATGTTCCACATTCACTTAATATTCTACTGTTATTAGATGAGGTATTGTATATTTGTTAAGTGAAGTTTTTTTGTAGTTCTGTTTCCTTTTTGATCTTTTGTCTGATGGTGCTATCCATTATTGAAAGTGGGGTGTTGAAGTTTCCAATTATTTTTGTGCATCTGTCTGTCTTCTCTTCAATTATATCAAAATTTCATGTATTTGGGAGCTTGATAGATGCATATATGTTTGTACTTATTCTACCTTCTTGATGATTTGGTACTTTCATCAGCGTAAAATGTTCTCTTTTGTCACTTAGAAAATTTTACAACTTAAAATCTATTTTATCTGATAATAGTATGCTCCCTCCAGCTGTCTTTTGATTATTACTCACAAGGGGAATCTTTTTTTTCATTCTTTAATTTTGAATCTGAGTGTCTTTAGGTCTTAAATTCGTCCCTTTTAAACAGCATGGTTTTCTTTCTTTTTATTTATGCTGTCAATATATTTTTAATTGATGAGTTTAATCTATTATTTAAATTGAAAACTGATAATTATCTGCCATTGGCTAATTATTTTGTATATGTCTTAGATCTTTTTTTGTTCCTCAATTCTTCCAATACTGTTTTCCTTTTATTTTTTCTAATGTGCCATTTTTATCAATCTTTATTTCATTTTATGTAAACTTTCAGTTATTTTCTTAGTGATTACCCTGAGGAGTACAATCAGCATCCAAAATCTCTAATATAGTTTGGGTTGATATCAACTATTCAGTGGTACACATTAACTCTGTTCCTACCCAGATATATCTTTCTTTTTATTGCTATTGTCGCAGGTTATATCTTTTGTATTGTGTGGCCATTAGCATAGATTTATAATTATTGTTTATGCATTTGTCTTTTAAATAATACAAGAAACAACAGAGGTGCTGCATACCAAAAATGTAAGCATGCTATTTTGTATATTTATCTATATGGTAATATTTATCAGTCATCTACTTCTTCATATGGTTTGATGTCACTTGTCTTCTACTATACTTTTATTTCAGTATGAAGGACTCTCTTTAATCATTTCCTTTAGAGCAAGTATATTAGCAATAAACTCTCTTGGATTTATCTGGAACAGTCTTCATTTCTCCTTAGTTTTTTGTCTTTTTTTTTTTAAAGGAAAGGTGCAGGCAGGAAAGAAAGTGAGCCAACAGGCAGGCAGGGAGAGAGAAGAGGAAGAAACACTATTTATTGGTTATTTCTGTGGCCCTGAGTCTTGAACCAGGGACCTTGGGATGTATGTGGACTGTGCCTGGTTTAAACTACTAGGCCACCAAGGCACACCTCTCCTTAGTTTTTCAGGGACAGATTTGCCAGATTTAGAATTCTGGGTTGATAGTGTTTTTCTTTTAACATTTTAAATATATCATCCCACAGCCACCTCACATCTATAGCTTCTAGTGAGAAATAAATCGCTAATCTTTTTGCAAATACCCTATTCATCAGTCACTGTTTCCTCATTCTTTTTAAGATTCTATGTTGTCTTTGTCTTTCAACTGTCAGACTTGGTCTGACTCTTTGAGTTCATTTTGCTGGTATTTCACGGAGGTTCTTGGATTGTGTCTATTATCTTTCATCAGATTTGGAGAGCTTGAGTCTATTATTTCCCCCAGTATTTTTCACTCTTTTTATTCTCTCATCTCCTCTTGGGACTCCTATAATGTTATGTTGGTAAGCTGGAGTAGTGTTCATACGATAGTTTGACTCCGTTCTTAATTTGTTTATTGTTTCTGCTCCTCAGACTGTAATCTCAACTAACCTGTCTGCAAGATCACTGATTCTTTCTCCTGTCTTCTCAAATCTACTTTTGAAATCCCCTGATGAAATTTTTCTTTTCAACCATTGTACTTTTCAACTCCAGCATTCCTATGGGATTCATTTTCATAATATCTGGCTCTTTATTAATATTGGCTAGCTGATCATACATCATTCTTCTGACTTCCTTTAATTCTTTATTCATAGTTCTTTCACATTTTGAGCATATTTTAAATGATTAAAGTCTTTGTTAGTAAATTCAATGTTTAGACTTAATTCTGTCAATTCTGTTTTTTTGTATATGGATGATACTTCCATGTTCATTTGTGTGCTTTAATTTTTTTGTTTACAACTAAACATTTTGTTTATGTAATGTAGTAACTAGCAATATATACTTTTTTCCCCCCAGAAATTGCCATTTTTGCTTAATGAAGATTACACTTGTCAATTTAGTGTTTTTTCAAAAGAATTTTATAAAGGCTATGTTACTTGTCATGTGTTCATTGAAAAATTGTTGTTGTTATCTCTGGTCAGTCAGTAATCTGGCAGATTTCCTTGCATGCCAGCTTCTCTCTTCATCAAACATTCCTCTAGATGCTGCAGTGTTCAAGTAGATTCCAGAGTTCCAAAATAGTTAATTATCTGACAGTTGTTGCTGATTAAATAGCTATTTTGGTGAGAGAATGAGTTCCTTGAATGATGATATCATTCCCTTCCTCACTGTCCCCTCAGTTTCATTCTTTCCTTGTCCAGTTGACATAACTCATTCATTCTTTTCTCTCCCCTTCCCTAGGCTGCTAATGAATCTGTAAGGTGAGTTCTGAAACACGCATCCTTTATTGAAGGGGTCATACTGTGAGGACATAGACAAAAAACAAGATCAAATGACATAGAGATACTCAGATTTCTGGAAATTTATATTGTGAGAAAGTCAAAAGTTTGGAGAGAAATCCCTTAAGCCTAAAATGGGACTCTGTAGAAGGAAGTATGAGGCAGATGGGGTTTAGGTAGGTTTCATGACCACTACCACCCTTGTTCTTACCACCATATTGAGCACTGGGGGTGCCAGGCATTACATAAAGCACCTCACGTCCATCATATTGTTTAATCATGACATTGTCTTGTATTAGACTATGTTTCTCAAAGCATCGTCCTGCACCAGCAACATCAGTGCAAGGCAGGAGGTGGTGGGCAGCTTCTGTTTTGGAAGAAACCCCTTAAGCTATCTATATTGGAAGGGATCTAATGTAGAATAAAGCTTGAGAATCACTAATGTAGAAAAATTAAGTCATTTTCTTAACATCACACATCTGGTATCAGTTATAGTCTAGATTCCAACCCATGCCTGCCTTGCTCTAAAGCTTACATTCTTAATATTTAATAACAAAATCCTTCTTTTACCACCACCGTTTCTAAAACCCAGATTTTCATTTATTTTCTTACTGCTGAAATTCTCTGTGATTGTTTGTGCAAACTGTTAGATTTATTTGATCCCTATTTATTTCATATATAATCCCTCCACATGAATGTTCCCTCTACACTGTCTGCGTGGCAGTGACTCTCACTTCATAGAGTCCTCTTTTCACCCTAGGGCTCCTAGTGGCCCTTTCTTGTTTCTTTCCATCTTACATCTTGTCTGACTTTATAATTATGCATTTTCCATGCATATTGTCTTTTCCCATCCAGCTGTAAAATTTACAGTTCTGGTGTGTGGCTGCTTAGTCAAAGAATGCTCAATCTAACAGGATAACATAACATAACATAGCATACAGTAAACATATAGTGAATTTTTTGAATAAATTAATGAATGCAGTCTTTCAAATGATAGCTTTATGTATTTTTTACCAATACATTTCTATTTACAACTTTCTGATGCCTTTAGATGTTTTAACAATTTTGTTCCTATATCTGAAAGCAGGGAATGTGATATTTTCTCTTTCAAAAAATATCTGACATTTGGGTGTACCTGTAGCCTTTAAAAAATGGTTTCTAACTGTATTTAAACCTTTATAAATTGGGAAAAGGTTTAATTTTATCTTTTAAGTCTAAGATTCATGTAGTAATGGATTATACATGATCAGTCTGTATTCATTTGATAAACTCTGAGAAATTGCATTTAGTAGTGGACCTATAGAACTTACATATATCCCCATAATCCAATGTAGAATATTGTAGGTGTCCATTGAACCTCACCTCACAACTCTTTCAAGCAAATACATTAGATTTTCTCCCTTCTTTCAAATCCTTTGGAAACAAACTGTGTTTTACCAAAAAAACCCTTTTCCCTGAAAAGGTTACTACTAACTTGACAGTTGAAATGTTTTCCTCCATGAGTAGGGTAAGAACTTAACCCAGAACTCTTCATTTAAATTTGTTTTATTAAAAAAATTAATTGTGGTAAAAAAAATAACAAAATTTATCATCTTAACCATTTTAAGTGTACAGTTCATTAGTGTTAATAATCACATTGTTGCCGACAGATGTCTAAAACAAATTTACCTTTCAAAACCAAAACTTTCCAACTAGTGAACAACTCTTCATTTTCATTCACCCCTATCTCTAGCAACCAATATTCTGTTTTTCTTTAAACTTTTTGACTGTTTTAAATATCTCATAGAAGTGTAGTCAGACAGTATTTGTCATTTTGTGACTGACTTATTTGACTTAATATAATGACCTCCAGATTCATCCATATTATTTCATGTGACAGGATTTCCTTCTTATTTTTAGGATTGAATAATGTTGATTGATACATATATACCACATTTTCTTTTTCCATTCATCCATTGATGGTTGTTTCCAGTTAACTTTGTGATTAATGATAAGCAGGATCTTCAAGATACTGTTTTTAATTATTTTGGATACATACCTAGAAGGAGAATTAGTATATCATATGGTAATTATAGTTTTAGTATTTTGAAGCACTCACTACACTGTTTTCCATGATAACCAAATCATTTTATATTCTCCCCCCATGATGCAAAAGGGCTCCCATTTCTTCACTTCCTCGTTAGCACTTGTATTTGCTGGTTTTCTTGATAGTGGCTATCCTTTTGGCCTCGTGGCCATCCTACATGATATTTCATTGTGTTATTATTGAATTATATTTTTGAATGATTAGTGATATTGAACATCTTTTCACATGCTTACTGGTCATTTGTCTATCTTCTTTAGAGAATTATCCTTTGCCCATGATTAACTGGATTATTTGATTGTTATTGTTGTATAGGAGTTCTTTATATATTCTGGATATTAACCACTTAGCAGCCATATGATTTACAAATATTTTCTCCCAATTCTATAGGTTGCCTTTTCACTCAATTGATAGTTTCATTTGGAGTGTAGAAGTTTTTAAGTTTGATATAGTCCTGTTTGTTTGCACCTGTTGTCTAAGTTTTTGGTGTCATATCCAAGAAAGCACTTTCAAATTCAATGCCCATGAAGCTTTTTCCCTGTATTTTCTTCTAGGGCATTTATAGTTTTTGGTATTATGTTTAGGTTTCTAATCCATTTTGTTTTGAATTCTTTTTTTATGTGGCATAAGGTAAGGGTACAGCTTCACACTTTTGCATGTGGATATTTAGTTTTCCCTCTAGCATTTGTTGGAAAGAGGCTGTCCTTTCCCTTGTTATGATGTCTTGAACTCTTGATGAAGCTCATTTGACCATATGCATAACAGTTTATTTCTAAACTCCTTCTTCTGTTCCATTGATCATCGTCTATCTTTTTTTCAGTACCAAATTGTTTTAATTACAGTTGCTTTATAAATGTTTTGAAATCAGAAAGTGTGAGACCTTCAACTTTGTTCTCTTTAAAGATTGTTTTGGCTATTGAGAGTCTCTTGAGGTTTCATGAAGTTTAGGAAGATTTTTTTTCTACTTCCACAAAAAATACTATTGGGGTTTTTATAGAAATTGCATTGCATCTGAAATCACTTTGGATAGTATGGTCATTTTAATAATAGCACATCTTCAATCAGTACAGGATATCTTTTCATTTATTTGCAGCTTCTTTAATTTTCTTAAGCAATATTTTATAACTTTCAGTGTATAAATTTTTCATATCCTTGATTATTTGTGTTTATTATTGTAAATGAAATTATTTTATTTCCATTTCAGATTATTCATTGCAATGTATAGAAACACAACTAAGTTTTGTATGCTTTGTATCTTGAAACTGTTTATTTATAAGTTCTGACAGTATTTTGGGGAATTTTTAGGGTTTTCTACATGTAAAATGCTGTCATTTATGAACAGAGATATTATACTTCTTCTAATATGGATATTTTTATTTTTATTGCCAATTTTAGAACTTAGTATAGAACTTCCAGTACTTTATTAAGTGAAAGTGTGTTGTTTAATTTCTATTTATTGATGTATTTTGCAGCTTTCCTTCTGCTATTGATTTCTATTTCTATATTTGATATTCATTCCATTGTTGTGAGAGAAGACATTTTGTATGATTGAATTTCTAAAAACATTATGATTTTTTTACCTAATGTGGTTTATCCTAGATGGTGTTCATGTGTATTTAATAAGAATAGGTATTTTACTGGTGGCCGATAGCATGTTCTGTATATGCCTCTTAGGTCCAATTAGTCTACAAAGTTATTTGACTCCTCTGGTTTCTTATTAATTTTCTGTCTGGTTGTTCTATTCCTCATTAAAATCTCCTTTTAATTGGAAGTTATTATGTTAAGTGAAATAAGTCAGAAAACTATAAATACAGGGTGGTTTCACTCATTTGTGGAATACAGTGAAATGAAGCACAGATGAACTCCAGCAAAAATTCATAGGACACAGGATGATAGCTGCCATGGGTGGGAGGACGGAGAAATAGAAGGAGGGGAAAAGGTGGTAGAAGACATGGAAACTCTGGTGGTGGGTGTGTTGTGAAATGTAGACTGAGATGCAATTTCAGTATCATAAAATGAATATGAATATGGCATCATAAACAGAAACAATAAGTATTACTATAAAAAAGAAATCTTCCAATTTTATTGTTGCTGTTTTCCCTTCAATTCTGTCAATGTTTGCTTCATGTATTTGGGAGCTTTCGCAGTAAGTGCATATACAGTTATCATATTTCCATGGTAGATTGACCCTTTTAACATTATAAATGTCTGTTGTCTCAGGTAATGCTTTATGACTTAAAATGGTTATAACTTTTTACTTCTATATGGGCAAATCTGGTTTTGAGTCTCTAGTGAATTTTTCAAGTATTGTATTCGTTAGATCCATAGTTTCTGTTTGGTTCCTTTTATAGTTCCCGTCTCTTTGTTGATATCCTCATTTTTTTATGCTTATTTTTTCTGATTTCACTTCATTTTCTGTCTATGCTCTCTGAATCCACTGAGTATCTTTCAGAATTCTTTGTTAGGTAAATAGATCTCCATTTTGTCTGGAAATATATTTTGTTGCTTTGATAAGGACATCTTTGTTATTGGGTGGGGAGGGGGATTGGGTTTTTTATATCCCTTAGTTGAGAATTGAGCATTTAAAAAAACAGATACCTCTCTGGTCTTTAAGACTGGTTCCTTACATGGGAAGACCTTCATCAGTCATTCTGGCTAGAGATTTGGGGGACCTCTCATACTTTTTCTGGGGCTGTATCTTCTGTGTGTGTGTGTGTGTGTGTGTGTGTGTGTGTGTAATTTCCTAGTTTAAAGAATTTAACCCACTTTTCCTCAGGAGCCATAATCTCTTGCTCCTCCTGGTGTCTATCTTTGGTACTGCAGTACCTCTGAGGCTATAAACCGCCATGGAACTTGCCTTCTCCATAGGTTTTTAATCTGACGTCCAAAGTGTATTGCTATTCTTGTCAATGCTGAGTTCAATGAGACAGAAACCAGATGCAGCAGCTCCCCCAGAGTCAGAAAGTTAGATGCATGTGCCATTCGTCTTTTCCCTTCCCAAGATAGAAGCCAGGATATAGGAGTTTTCTCTCAATTATACTGCACAACGCCAGGGAATCAAAGAGGTAAGGTCAGGCAAAATGCAACACACTTTCCTGTCACCCCAACACCTACTTTTCTTGGTTTTGTGCTTACCTGGAGTACTGCTGCCACCTCATAACTAGTTTCTAGGATTCTCACAAAAACAATTTGGTTCATATAGTAGTGTGTTAAGTCAGTTGGGCAATGAGGGTCTGAGGTTTCTTATTTTATCATCTTGCTGACAGCATTCCAATTTAGATTTTTAATAAGAATTTTTGCTGTCTTTTGGGGACAAGTTTGTTTATAGATTGAGTTCTGTTGTTGTGCTAGGTTCACACAGTATTTTAACAGTATCCCACATCTAAAGAAAGAAAATGACTTTTTCAGTAATGAAAATGATGGTCATGAAATCCCACCCCCAAACACATACCCCTTCCAGGAGTGTCTGAATCAGAAGTAGCCAGAACTGGAAATAGACCCCAGGACTTGCGCCATCATCTCATACTGGCTTTTCCGGAGTCCCCAACCTATTCATCAGCTCATAGCAAGTTTGACATCTGTCATATGTGTACAAATACAGTGAAGCCACAAAGCTTAGACCTATTTAGGCTTGCAAAGAAGAGGTCAAAATAGTTTAAATGAGCCTCATAGACAAATTACCACACTGAAGCAAATTTGGAAATTTGCTTTTTTTGTTGTTTTGTTTTACTTTGCTTTGCTTTCTAGAGTCATTGCCAGGCATAGTTGTATGACATCTCTTTGAAGCTCATTTTTGGTTCTGCAAAATATTTGGCCTAGGCAGATAGAAATGGGTTTCAAATATCGCCATAAATGGTTTTAAAAAGCTCTAATGTGGCACACCCTGGTGGAATAGCAGTTAGGTCAATCACCTCCAAAGGAGCAAATCACATAACCCTGGGTTCCATTCCCAGGTTCAGGGGGAGAACAACCAGTGTGAACAACTAAATAAAAAATAAAATAAAATGCTTCTTCCTCTCTCTCTGACTGCCTGCTTATCTTCATTTCTGCCTGTACCTTTCCTTAAAAGAAAAAAATAATAATGTTAAAGCTCTAATATATCAAACTTCTATAAAATCAGATAATCAGACTAGGTAATAACAAAAAGTGCCTATCATAATTCCCAAAGACAGTTGTTTTTCATTTGTGCAAGCTACCGAAGACCAGAGGGACCAGTGTAACTGTGATTTTGTCAGCAATTCCTGACATCTGCTCTAACACCATTATCAGGGAAGGGTTTGCTGAAAACCAGCTTTCCAACTTTTTCTATTATGGTCACTTTCTGTGTGTTTGTTTCTTCTTCCTCTTCATTCTCTTCCTCTTCCTCCTCCTCTCACTCTTCATTTTTCTTTTCTTTTTTTCAGGTTAGATGCCAACAAGCCAATGCAGTACTTGGAAAACAAGGCAGCTTTAAACAAGGCATTAGAACGGCTGAATTGGCCCATTTCACTGAAAGAGCTGTCGATGCTGGAAAATGAAATCCTAGCTGGGAAGATGTACATCCAGCAGGTCATGGAACTCCAGGAGGCTTCCAAGAAGGAGGATTATGTGAGCAGGGCACTCAAAGAGGTGGGTGCCCTGGAGGTACATGGGCTTCCCTTCTGTCTCTCCCACCTCTGACCACAATGATTGCTAAAAGAGTTAGAGCCAGCCAGGTGAAGATCTCAGGACTTCTTTTCAACAGGAGGGAAATAACATTTGATTTTACTGTGGCCTTGTTTTTCACAATAGTACGTCTTCATTGATGAATTAAACTAAACAGAAAGAAGTACAGTCATTAAAAGTCTGAACTTTATTATGAGCCAGACCAGGGTCTAGCCTCAGATCTGCCACCTAATCCCCGTGTGATCTTGGCCAGTCACTCTCTCTTCTCTCTAAACCTTAGTTTTTTAATGTGTAAAATAAGAGTGTTAATAGTGTCTGCCTCACAAGGTTGTAAGGAGATTAAAATGACCATCTAGAGTAATTAGAATTGAAAGCTTTCCATAAGTGTTAGCAATTATTATTAATAATAAAAGAAACCTTATAAAAAGAAAAAATAAGTTATAATCTAACTGCCTTGTTATTACCACTTTGGAAAACTTAGTTTTAGGTTTTGTTTTTCTCCTTGAACACATTTTTTATACAGAAGCAGCAAGAATGTCCATAGTCATTTCACGTTCTGCTTTTTAATTTGGTATTATCTCATGTCTTTGTTTTTATTGAGTTTTCAGATTAAAATTTTTGTGATTTCCTAAAACTCCATGGTTTATATGTGCTCTCATTTCTTTAACTCCTCACTAATGTGAGACATTTGTGTTATTTTCTTCTTTCACATATGTTTTCATAACCCCTGTGGTACATGTCGAACTATTTTGTTGGGTAAAAATCTTAAGAATGAGATTCTTGTATCAAAGAGCATGAAAATTTGGAGCTCAGAGTATATGCTGCTAGTGTAGCACCTCCTTTCTGATTGCAGTTGAACATGTATAGGCCTGAAATAGTTCATCCAAAATCTTTTCATATTTTCACCATATAATAGTCTAAAAAATATACCCAAACATCTGACCTTTAAGGCTCATCTTTTTTGTTTGTTTGTTTGTTTTAGTTCTTGCCAAGCGACTATTTTTGCAAAAATACTAGCTTTGCCTAGTCTTCAATTTTATATGTGCTGCTCTAGATTAGTGGGAGTTGTTTTAGGTTGATTTTTCTTTCATTTTATTATCCCCAGCAGATCATATTTCTCCCCCTTCTATGTAGAATGCTCTATCTTTTTATAGAATGCAAAAGTTTTATTCCAAAACATCCTATGCCTATTAATGTTACTCAAACACAGTGACTTTTCCTCCAAGAGCTTCCTTGGAGGCCCCATCTGACGCCTCCATGGCCCTGGCCACCCTCTGGGCTCCTCACCTCAAGGCCCCACGGACACCCAGGAATTAGGAAGACTGAAAGTGAATTAAGTCCTTCTCTCCAAAAATCCACTCTTCTTTGCTTTGAGCCCCTTCCTCTCTGTTCTTTCACTGATTCCTCTGAGCTGATGAGCAGTGCCAGCAACTAGAATAGAAAGAACCAAATCCCACCCTGGCCTATTTGGGGAGACTGACATTACAGGTCCCAGATGAAGGATTTCCTGGGTGGAACTGTGGAGATACCACTCCTAACAGCAGAATTTGCTAGTGTCATTATGTTATACTTTGTATTATGTTTTAAAATATGATATAAATGTTAATATATAAACAGTGCTAATAGAGCAAAAAGAAGACTTGGTGACTCAAAACAAAGAGAGTGCCCTCCTTATTTGTCTGGAATTCTGGGTATCAAAAGCTCATCGTTCATAGAATATGAATTAATTGTTCAATGTATTTAGTTCTATCCACAAAATGGGAATAAAAACAATTGCTTCATCCAAAAAATATTTGTGTACTTCCTGCACCATGGAGGAGATTCTGTGGTTGACACAGGCGGTCACAGGCAGTGAGCAGCCTATTCCATTATCGCCTCTCTTCTTTGGACCTCTCAGCTAACACTCTATATTGGACACAAAAATAGGAGTTTATTAATTGTGTTGCAAACATAGGCCCAAACTGTGGAGGAGACATACTGTAATAGAACACCCTGCTTCTGGAGTCAGTCAGACCTGAGAATGGATCTCTAAGATGCCACTCTCTGGCTCTGTGACCTTAGCCCCTCCGCGCCTAGTTTCCTCATCTTTAAAATAGAAAATCAAAGTACCTACCTAAAAGATGTGAGGGCATGCACACAGTATGCTTGCATAGCACTGAGTGTTCAACAGTAAATGCTCTCCACATATATTGTCTGCGATTGCTGTTTCCATCGAAGTTAATACTGAGGTGCTTTGAAAAGTTATAGACTGTCTGAAAGCCTTTTGATTTACCAAAAGAGAGATATCATAAGTCATCCAGGATAATGTCAGTGAAATTGTGAGTATAGAAAGTAGTTTGTGATGGGTGGAGGAGTGGGTAGAATTTGAGAAAGTAAACCTAGGAAGTAAATGCTTTTCTTTCAAGAGCTTCTTAGGGAAGGAAAGAGAACAAGATGGTGCGATCTTGAGGATGAGACAGACAGAGAGGAGGACACATTTGGTTTGTACACTAGTGCTAATGGATCTACTTTGACCCCCTTCTTGGTCAGGAGCTAGAGATCCTTTTCACTGCCCTGCCCACACTGTCTGCTCAGAGTACCATGTGCCCAGAGTAGTTGTCCATAGGTGATGAGTGTGTGTGGCTGGGCTGTGGCTCATACTTACAGCTTATCTTCAGAGCTCTTTCTACCCTAGATGGCCCTTTGCAGTGGAAGATTTGGCATACTCTTTTCTTAAATGGTACTTCTCTTTCCCATGAGTGATATATTCTGAGAAATTTTTATTCCATTTTTATCATATACTACTGATTTTATTTCATGACCCATTAACAGGTCTCAGCTTCCAGTGTGAAAAGCATTGTTTGGGACCAAAGCTCAAGACTGCAAGGTCTTTTAAGACCCGTGGGTGAAAATTCACCACAGATGTAACTTATTGACTCATGAATGAATATTATCTATTTTTTAATTCTTTTAGCAAAGATTTTGAGCAATGATTGTAAATTGTTGCGGGGGAAAATGTGTTACTTATTAAGACCACCTAGTGTTTATTGATAATCTGTAGTCAAAGGTGATCAGTTTGTTTGAAATGAGATCTAATCAGAAATGCTCATTCACATTCAGAAAGGAGCAGTCAACTGTAGTTGCCTCCTGGGTGTTTTCTGAAGTCTGGTGTCTGTGGCAATCTGACACTCTCCTCTGCAGTACGTAGCCACCCTCATCGGTGTAGCGGGGTCTGGAATTGATTCATGATTTCCTGTTGGTGAGGATCAGAGAGGGGAGAGGTAGCTGTACATGGCAGTGCTCACTAGCCTGCATGCTGCTTCTTCCACCCAAGCCTCATTTTGCTGGCAGGGGCACCAGACATAAGGTGAGAACCACCTGCTCTGCCCAGCACCATGCACTGGACACATTTCATGCTCACCTGTATTGTTGTTTCCCCTGTTCCCACAGTCTGCTAGTTTTGTGATACCCTGCAGACATCTTAATAGACCATTTAATAAAAGGGGCCGTCTTAAGACTGAAATGTTAAATTCCCCTTCAAAGCCCCTTTTACTAGCCTCCCTCTTGTTGCGATGATTACAGGGTCCGTCATCACTGTCCATCCCTGAGCCCTTGGAGCTGTGCTACGGTAAGAATCACTGGAGGCATCGGAGTTATTATTAACATTGCAGTTTCTTCCTGGAAGCTGAGTCTAAAGCAGCCCCAATCATACTACCTGCAACATTTTCTTTATACCTAAGATTCTTCTTCAGAGAAAATCCCACAGAATCTAGGCCCAGAAAGATTCAGTGAGTTCTCCATACCTGTAACCTTGGCCACCTGAAAAATTTAGACACCATCTTGTGAAACTTTAGGCAGCTGTGAGCAAGCCTTAAAAGAGACCTTGAACATGTACCCACACAGCTGGCTGCTCCTGTTCACATCTCAGGGTTGTGGCCACCAAGGATCTAGTCTCTGACCTTTGGGAATGATTGAATGATTCACTCTGTGAAAAACTGTCCAGGAGAAAAAGTGTTAGGAAATGCACATAGGGAGGGAGGACTGGATGAGGTGCAACCAGAAGAATGAAGGAAAGAAGAGCTACCATTAGGATTTGAAGGCATGTTATTGGGGATGACTCTAAACATTAGCCAGTGAACATCATTTGGGGAGAGGTAGAATTTCCTTTGTGTTCTATAAAATGATGCCAGAATAAATTGAGCTTTCATCTTTGTTCCCAAATAATAATTGGACCAATTACATTCTTTCATTGTAACCTATCCCTTCAGAATTCTCAGCATCCCCCTTTTACAAGGAGAAGTGAGGCATCACATCTTAACCATGGTATGACTTGTCAGTCTTTCTCATTCTGCTACTAAAAATGTTCACCTGTTCTGCTGATTCTTGGGTCTGGTTGGAAGACTAACTTCTCTGTGACTGTTACCCAGTCACACATAAGATCCCCTGGTGGGAGGGCGGAGAATTAACATGTGGAAAGTGTGCATCCATGATGTTGCCATCACGGAACATACAGCACACTACACTCAAACCAGCACCATAGTGATGTCAGCTTCTGGAATTGGGACCCAGATAGGCTTCTGGGGCTTGGTAAGAGGTGGCCACAGTGGAGCTGAATCTCCAAGTGAGGTGCCCTGGTAGGATAGCGAGACTACCAAAGAGAAAATGCTGCCAGCCTCAAGATGGTGCCACAGTTAGCTGGGGAGTTAAGAACAGACTCTCACTCAGGAAAAGCAGTCAAACAAAGGGAAGGAAAGCTCTCACAAACTCTAAATATTATCTAAAAAGTTTTCTGTCTCATATCCTGATGTTCACGAGTTGGAAGGTAGGAACTGGATCTAAGACATCCTTGGATGACTTAAAGTCACAGCCAGATTGTCTTTTCATTCTAAAGCTTACGGTGGCAACCAACCCTCTTCCCTGGAGATTCAGTATCCCGGCACTCTCTTGCCATTAGGTGGTTCATCTTCTTTCATAGGCATAGATTCTACTCTAAGCAGGCTTGGGGTGCTCATTGGCTTCTTTGGAGAAGAACAGAGTGTGGAGGTTTTATCAGCACACTCCAGGCAGGAAACAGAATCCCACTTATTCTGTTCAAGTGAAAAAATATTGATGAAAGGGGACTGTTTGCAGAGCAGGAGGTAGGTCTCCCCAGCAACTGGAAATAGCAGGAAGTTGCCATGGCCCCTTGACTTAAGTAGGGTAGAAGGAGACATTGCTGATGGAGCCCTGTAGGAACTGGGTCTGCTGGCAGGTGTGGAAACCGTCCTAGAGAGATGGGGGAAGGCACGCAGACCAGTCCCCCAATCTTTCCTCTCCTGCTGCCCTTGGCCCTCCTGCTCGTTGACTCATGCCAGAGAGCAGTGGAGATAAGGTGGTGTCATCCTTGAGGGTCAGTTTCCTGGGGGCATGGGGCAGGCAGGACAGGGCAGAAAATGGATTTGGGGACAGAGAGATAGTCCAAAGTCACCAGCACAGAAATGTCCCAAAAGGGTTTCCTAGAGGCTCAGCATTTATTTTATGCCATCGTCTTGTGTGAGACATTCGTCCATGGCTGTAGTATATAACTAGAGTGGTCCACACTGCAAGTGATGACACAGAAGTGGCTCCAACAGGTGACTTTTGCACCTTTTGAGGCAGTAGCATGGATCACTGTATTGGCAGCATCCAAATTACAGCTCTCAAAGCTGCAGTAATTTTCATATTCAAATCGTTAAAACTTGTCAAGTTTTTCTCTCAAAGAAGAATGAGGGATATTCCCTGAGGTGTTAGAGGTTTGCTCTTCAAGACAGGGAAATAGTTTTACTCAGCATTAAATGGACATTAATTAGGTTTCTTTGCTGCTATCAAAAAGAAAAAATTCACAAAAAGTTCATTCGTTCACAGAAGCCCTTTGGGTAAGCTATTTGTTTGACTGGAGACTTGACTATCAGGGGAGCTAACTCTTCTCTATGAGCCGGTCTGTGTGGTGTCGGGAGGCCTGTTTTCTAGGTCAGAGCTTACTAAGGAACCACTCCCATGGCGCACGGTGCCACAGCTTGGGATGAAAGTGAGGCCAGACAGTGCAGCCCTCAGCTCCCCCTGTGATCTGCTCAGGAAACAGCCCTCCGAGGGGGAAGTGAAAAGTACCCAGGAGTTTGTTTCTCATGTTGTTGTTTTTCTAGTTATTCACTGAGGAGGTGGGGAGAACAATTCCACAAAAGCACTCTTCTATACCAGTTGGATTTCAAAGCGATGCTAAGTGCCCCTGACTTCTCTGTGTGTCCTCCTGGCCAAGCTTCCTGGTTAATCCTTGGACTCACATTCAGTGCAGTATCCTCAGTGTCCCCATGAGGCCCGCCCTGACCTATGTGCCTATGAGAGGTCCTGCAAGAAGACTCAGCTTCCTCTTCAGATGGCTGGGTCAGAAGCAAGAATTTCCACTTAGAGCTTCACTCCTTTGACAGAAGAGTCTGCCTTGTCTTAAAAGGCAAATACTCTGGGTGTGGAGGAAGCACACCAAATGCTTTCAACTCATTTACCTCAGTCGGACATTCCATATCCTAGAGGAGTCAGCAGGAGTGTGCTACCCCTGATTTTAATAATCCTGTGAGGTCTTTTTAAAATTTTCTCTGCAGAGCCCATTTTAATAGGGTTGAAGACCCTGTCTGAGTGCCGGAAACCCTCTAAATCTCAGTGAGGGGGAGAAAGTAAAGGTCAGAAAATACTCTAAACTGGCCCTGGAGTCTGCATCAATGTTTTAAAAAGAGTTGAATTATTCACAGAGACAGTGTGCAAATGTCTGGGCTTATAATTAGATGTCCCAGAGAGAAGGGTCAAAACGTGCCTAATACTACGTGTATCATCTTGAGAGCAGCCATCACAGACGACAGTTAGCTTTAAAGACAAAACACGGACATTGAAGCATGTTGGAACTGCAGCTGGTACAGTTTGGGGATTGTGGGTAGCAAAGTTCAGTGATTTGGGGTAGGAAAAATATTTAGTAATTGTTTTAGATTTGTTGGATTTTGAGCCAAGGACGAGTTCTAGTTAAATGAAAGAAATGCGTTCTGTACCTAATATGGAAACAGCTGTTTTGTTAAGGGGAAATTTTTAAAGCACTAGACAGTCAGCAACTTTACTGTCCTCACCAACATGAGCACCAGAGCGATCTTGAGACTGTGACCTTGAAATTAGGTAATGAAATGAAAAGAAGGAGGTGCCATTTTGGATTATGCTCTCTATCATCTGTTAACTGAATCTGGCAAAGAAGTGAATCGGATTCTGTCTGAAATTTGGAGACAAGGCAAAATCAAATTACCCAATGGACAGCGTCCCTATAGCCAGCATCACTGCCCTTCTGATTTCCTCACTGAAACTGGCACATGGTGATTTTATGCTTAGAAAATGGTGGGCATGTTTAGTTTGTGTTAGCATTTCTTGTTCTCACTTTCTGTCCCTCCTGACTCTTATCCTCCATGGATTTTTTTTTTTTTAAACCCAGTGATGTGCTTGTATTTGGTGTGTGTATAGAAGGTGTGTCAGAAAGGAGTGGATCTGGGGGTGTTCTTTAATATGGGCTGTATGGTATCTCTAGAGTCTTTGTAAAATTAAAAACAGTGGGATGTTTTCCAGAAAGGGGCTGTCAACATTGTGACTTAAGGGATGCCAAGGCATGCCTAGCCTCCCTCACTAGATGTCTTCCCATTTGGGGAAACCAGTGCTCCATTTCTATAGGATGTGCCATTATATTAAAGCTGGACCTGTAGGCTTGTTTTGCCCTGGCTGCTCTGCTTTATCTGTGTTGTGACTCAATTGATTGTGCAGTAATACAGATGAATCACTGAGTATATAGTAACTGGTTCCTTCCATAAAGCTGCCTACTGCAGAAACAACCAGAAATTAATTCCTGCCATTAGTTATAACAGTTGGAAAGAAAAGCAGAGTAAATGTGAGTAATATCTTTTAGTATCTATAATGGTTCTTTCAGATGCGTGAATGACTTGAAAGGGGAGAGGAGTGACACTTTTCAACCATTTAGAAAGTCATTTTCTTAGGTTCCAGTGTGTTAAAAATAAGCATCAAAATACTCTCTGTGGCTACCACTTATTGTCCATAAAGTATTGGTCATCGTGAAGTGAATCGCCGGCGATTCTGTATCTCATAATGGGAAAGTGAGTGACAACTATAGAAAGAAAAGCTCTCTGATGACAACAGGCAACTAACTTTATAAATTTCTGCTTGTGGAGCTCTTCTAAAAAAGTAAAAAGCCATTTCATTGGTTAACTTCTGGCTAGGATATTGAGAGAATAGATATTTGGAATCAAGATGCAAAAGGGGGATAGCAAAATAAATCACGTAATTATATTCCTTTAGATTTTTTTACCTTTGTTGATTTTATTTTTAAATTAAGCTTGATCGAAAGAGCATTGCATCATAACATTTTATAGGTTTAAGCTATGAATCACTGTAAATCAATATCTGCATCATTTAGAATTTTTTAAAGGAACTTTGTATTGAGGCATAGGTATTACTAAATAGCTTGTCTGTTAATTAATGAAATCTAAAAAGGTAAAAACCCACTGGAATAGATTTTGGACTGTCTGGTGGCTTCAGTGACTAACAGCACTTCCCTGGCCAATTGGTCTTTAATGTGAACTGGTGGCATGAAGCAAGCTGATGTTGGAAGTTCAACTCTATGTAACGGTGAGGATTTTAAGCAACAGTTGATAACTTGGCATGCTGCAGATTCTCAAGATCCTCAGTTTAGTCAGTAATCAGATTACTTTACTGGGACCAGCCATTGAGAAACTGACTGTACTGTGAGGTGGCTTCTTTGGAGGATGACAGTAAAACTATGCTACTTTTGGCTGGTTTATTTCCTTCATGGTATAAACACTGCAAACACAAGGATATCGTTTTCATGTCCCTGTCCTTGTATTTGCATGGCCCAAGAGCTCTTCCAGTATGCAGAAAGGCAGGGGCTCTCCTGGACATAAATATGAAATTGGAAGATATTAGAGATCATTTCATTTGTCCCCTCATTTTATATGTAGAAACTGATGACCAGGAAGGTGAAAAGATGGCCCAGAGTCACATCTAGCTGGGCAGCACTTGGTCCTATTGCTCCTGCCTCTTGGTCCAGTCTCCTCCCTCTGAGACCATTTCAGAGTGCAGTAGGTTATTCAGAATCTCCTGTGGGAAGGAGAGCTTATGTTTCTCCTCTGACTGAAAGTCCAGGAACCAGCAGATTACATTCATCATCCACCAGGGATGTTGAGGCACCCTTTTTCACACACCGTATGCATTAGTAAAAATAGAAGTTCCATAAGAAGGGGAGAACCCAAGCAAAATCTGGCTAAATGGGAACATCATTAACAAAAAGGCATGCTCATCTTGCATTCTGTTGAGGGTCGTATAGGCTACAAAGCAACACAGGTCTAAAAGTTGAAAATACCCCACAATTATAGCATCCTTAATTCTTTCTTCATTTCTGAGGATCTGTTCTAAGTTGTTTTTTGGGTTTTTTTTTAATCTTCCAGGAAATAAACTGTGCTCCCACTTATTTTAATAAATCTGAAAAACATCTCCAAACAGATCAAAATGCTGCAACAGAACCAGTTACATCAGGGCACCATGGAAACAAGCCCACTTATTTCTAGACCCAAACTACTGAATATAAATAATGATCCAAGAACAAATAGTGTTCGGATCACCTGAAGTTATTTAAATTTTTATAGTCAATTGCCTCCTATCTTAGAGACTTCCTAAAGTGGAGGCCTGCAGATAAGCTCATAAACTATGCATTGAATGCTTTATAATATAGCTATAGAACTGCCAAAAGGTAACATCAAAATGCATGGAAAAACACATTATATTGGCTTACAGAATGAGAAGCATTGGAGGGTCTGCAAAGAGGAGAGACTAGGTGATGTTGCTGGGCATTCTGATTGGGATGGAGATCTAATTTTTCTTTTTTTGAGAAACCTGAGAACTAAAAAATTAATGGTCAACAAAAGGGGAAAATGAAAAAATATCTGGGAAGGAAAATCCTCATTTTTTGCAACAGAAATGTAAAGGAAAGTGTTCATTTGATTTATCTTTTAAGAGTAGATTTGGTAACTTCTGTTGTTCACTCAATTCAGCCCACTATATGCAAAATAGTGTGAATGTACTTGCAGCAAACAGAAACAATCAGCTCCCTGTTCTTACCCTTTTAAAAAAAAAACCTATTTATATATAATTTTCATACCATAAAATTTTACCTATTTTAAGTCAATGAATTTTAGTAAAACAGAGCTGTTAATGACCATCACAACCCTGTTTAAGAACATCTTCATCATCCCAGAAAGATCCTTCTTGCCCACATGCAGTCTAGTCTCTATTCACACCTCTGACTTCAGGTAATCCCTAATCAATTTTGGACTCTGTAAATTTGCTTTTTCTATGTATAGACTTCATATATAAATGACTGAACAGTGTTCCATTGTATGGTTGTACTACCTTTTGTTTATTCATTCTCTTCTTAATAGACATTTATATCATTTCTACCATTTCATTATTGTTAATCATGCTGATATGAACACTCATGTAAAAGTCTGTGTGATATAAATTTTATTTTTTCTTGGTTGGATACCTAATAATATTATTTAAAGGCATATGGTAAGTTTATATTTAATTTTTAAAGAAACTGTCAATTTTTCCAAGTTGTCAAGCACTCAACTGAATACAACTGTAATGATTTCATTCTGAATCCTCGATACTGCTCCATTGGTCATATGACCATCCTTATTCTATTATAAATGAAATTCCTTTTTAAATTTTATTTTAAAATTATTCATTTCTAGCTCAGAGAATTAAATTGGGATTCTTTTTTGTATATTTACCTTGTATCATGCTATTTTGCTGAACGTATTTATTCTAGTAGTTTTTGGGAAATTTCCATAGGGTTTCTCATGTGTAGGATCATATAATTTTTGATAAAAGCATTTTATATTTTATATATTCCTTTCCAATCTGGATGCCTTTATTTTTCTCCTGTATGACTACACTGGCTAGAACCTCAACTATAACATTGAATAAAAGTGGCAAGAATGCATTTTCTTGTTTCTGATCCTAAGGGAAAATCATGCAGTCTCTCACCACTTTATTCATTGTAGGTTTGTTGTAGATGCCTTTCATCAAGTTGAGTAAGTTCTGACTGACTGAGAGTCTTTATCACAAAAGGATGTTGTATTTGTCAAATGCGCTTTCTATGTACATTAAAATAATAATTTGTTTTTGTAATTTTTATATCTGTTGAAAACAACTACCTTGCCATTTATTTCAAGAGTATTTACCTTTATTTCATGGCTATATAGTGCCAATTTAATGTACCTGACTATTGCAACACTAGATCATCTGAATATTATGATATATCTTGAGAATTGGTCATATTTTATTGCTACTTTATATACTGTATTTTATATTCTATAGTGAGCATACTGTATATTATAATTTTAAGAATCTGCATCCTTTTTAAATTCTCTGGAAAAGGTTCACATGTTTTGTTTTAACAGAACTTGGTTAGGTTTGACTGAAATTTTTTTTTCTTTTTATGGGCCAGTAGTTCCCATGTCAATATAGTTTTAAAAACCTGTTCCCAACAACATAGAACAGAAAGTACTCCAGCATGAGTAAGCAATATATGCCTATTCTGTAATTCTTCAAAAGTATGATTCTAGGTAGAAACTTCTAAGCTACCCCATACTTGTGATTTTCATCATTTCATTGATTTTTTTCTATCAATCAATCTTTTTTTTCTTTTTTGGCAACAGAAGTCTCAAGGAATTCCAGCAAAGAAAATTAAATCAAAAAAAGTGGATCCCCTCAAAGGCCAGAAGGTTATTGCAAGATGTGATGAAAATGGCTTTTATTTTCCAGGTAGATATTTTCCTTTGTGAGACTCTGTTAAATAATATGAATTAAGGATCAAAATTTCTCAAACTGTGCTTTTCATATAACCCTGACATTTCATGAGCTGTTCTACAGCTCAGGTAATGTACTTCTACAATTAAATTATGATAAGGTTTCTCCTCATATTTGGGGAGAAAAATATATTTTAATCTCTTGTCTGTTTATAAATAAAATTTTACTGCATACCTATCATGTTCCACATATGTAATAGTCACAAAATACTACTCTAGATAAAAAATATTATCTTCATGGAGTTTATATCCTAGTGAGAGAGACAGAAAAGCAAACATAAAATATGTAGTGTGTCAGATCTACTGTTAGAGAGGAAAAAAATCAAATCACCAAGGAGGTGAAGAGTATCAAGATATAGGTTGTAATTCTAAATATGGTGATCAATGAAGAAATTCCAGAGAAGGTGACATATCGGCAAGGACTTAAAGGAAGAAAGAAAAGTCATGAAATTATCTGGAGAAGAAGAGAGTTCTAAGCAGATATAACAGCCATGCAAAATCCTGAGGGTAGAATACACATGGAATATTAGAGGTCAAGAGGCCAGTATGTTTGGACACAGGAGATTTGCCCAAGGTTTTCTGGGATATTTGATCCTGAAGGAGTTAGCCAGATGAAGTTTCATGAGAGTCATAGATAGAAAAAATAATATGTATGAAGAGCTAGAGGTGACAAAACAATTTTATGTTAAGAGAAATGAAATAGATATGGATGGAAACTGGAATGCAAGGGAAGGGTAAAAATAATAAAGCTCTTTAGAGGGGAATTTATGGAGCTATTCATGTAGGGTTCATATTATGAAGTTTGGACTTTATTGGCAAGTCGCATTTAAAGAAAGAAGAAACATGCTCCCACTTGGAGTTTAAAAAATGTCTTCCCCGCACCCTCGCCCCATTGATGTGTGTAGAATGGATTTGGAGTTCCTTAGAATGTCCCTCAGGTCTCAGGCTTCAGCTTTAAAGTAGAGAGTCATGCTATGGGGAGAAGGTGGTGGGAACATGAAGATAATGAGGTTTGTCTGGGACATAATGGATTGTAGGTCCACTACTTTTGAGTTGATAGTTTCAAAATCTCATCTCCAGACAGATTTTCTCTCCAGATTCTAAATCCATAACTCCAGTTGCTTAAGTTATCAGAGAGAAACAATTGGAGATGAATCAATAGTCTGGAGAAGAAATCTCTGGAAATAATTTTTGCAAAATCAACACAAAATAAGTCATTAAAAACACGGGGAGGATTTCAAGTCAAGATGGCAACCTGGTAGGAACGAGACTCACGTCCTCCCCACAAAGCAACTAGGAATTCACTTATTTTCCAGAAGCAAGCACTGAGGAAAAACCAACACAGAGCCTATAGAGATACAGCAGTAGTTGCGACCAGAAAGGGTAGGCAAAACTTCAGGGCTCAGAGCTACACCACAGATTCAGGATTCAGGATTTGGGCTGAGGCAGAGGTGCTGGAACTTCAGGAAGAACCAGCCTTCTCAGGATTCACAAAAGCGACAGAGAATGCAGCCAGTGAAACCAGGACACGGAGCCAGGGAAAGGGTCTTGGCACACAGTGGAAGGAGGACCAGTGATCCGGTGCTTCCAATGAGAAGCCCAGCAAAATGCTACACTGGACACTACCATAACCAAAAGGCAGCTAAGGGAATCCCCCACCTCCAGCCCCTCCCACCATGTTGCCCAAGGTTGCAGGACCTGCCTACTGGAAATCCCAGGCTTAAAGGAAGAAGAGAGTCATCCAGAGGGTGAGACCATCAGTGCTACCCACTAGTGCCACCCTGTGGGTAGAGGTGAAACTTTAACCTGATTCCTGATTGTGGACCAACATCAAGGTTGTCATTGTGGTTCAGAGCTGGGATGCTGGGGGAAGCTCTGAATCCCCCCCACAATTTCCGACCCCATAGTTTGAATTCTCAGGCAGCAATAGAGGGTACACATAAGACCTTCAATAATTCCAACCAGTGGTGACACCACAAAACTCAAGAAATTCCAGTGTTCAAACCAAGATTCAGATTTACTTAGTGCAAATGGATGCCCTACCCAAAGCTATCACTGCAGGGAAGCCAAATGCACAGAAAAACAGAATGCCAAACAGAGTAAAGACACAGGGAAATATATGCAAAATGGTGGATCCAATCAAAACCTGAGGGGAAAATTTGAATACAACAGATTATACAAACTATTGGAAAATGAATTTAGGGTGACAGTGATAAACACTAATGGAAAAAATGAAAAATAAAGGAAGAGCAAGGTAGCAACAAAAAAGAGAAGAAATGAAATAAGATATCAAAGAAATGAATATGATAAATGAAGAACTCAATAAAGTGACTCAAGACTAGGATGGATGAAGGCTCCAATAGCATCAGTGAGCTAGAAGGTAGGGCAGAGTGATGCACTCAAGCAAACCAGCAAAGAGACTTTAAAAATGCATAGAAATGAAGACAGCATTTGAAACATATGGGATAAAATGGATAAAATCAAAACTAGTAACATTTGCATCATAGGGCTCTTAGAAGGAGAAGAGATCTAAAAGGAGGCAAAACTATATTTGAAGAAATAATAGCTGAGAATTTCCCTAACCTGAAGAATGGAACAAGCCTCCAAACACAGAACTCAAGTTCAAAACAAAGGAAACCCAAACAGACCTACACCTGGACACATTGTGATCCAAATATCAAAAATACAAGATAAAGAATAAAAGCAGCCAGGGAAGAATGAGTCACATACAAAGGAATTGCCATTAGATTGTCAGCAGATTTCTCAAATGAAACTCTATAAGCCAGAAGGGAATGACATGATATATTGAAAGTGCTGAAATATTGCATTTTCACCCTAGGATGCTATACCCTGCGAGATTATCATTCAAAACTGAAGGAATGATAAAAAGCTTTTCATATAAGCGAAAGTTAAAGGAATTGATCTCTACAAAACCAGATCTACAAAAAATACTAAAAGCTCTATAAAGTGTAAAGAAACCCCACTTAAAAACAGACACCAAAAAGGTAGGGAGGAGCAGAGGAGAATAATAACGTTAATGGTTAGAATGAGTGCAAGACTAATCTGATTTCAAATAAAAATAGGAAATAAACATAAAATTTGTAACGTTAATTTTAAGGTAGCCTCAAAATATATCTCTGGGGAAAAACATAGAAGAAAACAAAGGGAACAAAATCAAAACCCAACCCACCTAAGAAAAGAGATTAAAGAACAAAGGCACTGTCTGGAACAACACACACATAAAACAAATTACAAAATGGCAACAAACAGCTACATTTTAATAATTACTCTTGACATTAATGAACTGAACTCACCCATCAAATGACACAGACTGGCCAAATGGGTTTAAAAACAATCCAGCATTCTACTGTATTCAGGAAACTCACTTCTTTTCAAAGATAAAGTCTTAAAGTCAATGGTTGGAAGATAATCTTACAGTCAAATGGCAACCAAAATTAGCAGAAAAAGCTATACTTATATTGGATAAGACAGACTTCCAACTAAAAAGCATAAAAAAAGACAGAGATAGATTATTATAGTTATATAATGATTAAGAGGTCAATATAGCAAGAAGACATAATACATATTGACATATACATATGAAATGAAGGAGCATCAACTATATTAAGCAAGAATTATCAGAACTGAAAAAAAGACATTGACAGCAACAAAATAATAGTGGAACACTTCAACACCCTACTTACAACAATGGACAGATCAATGAGGCAGAAAATCAGCAGGGAAACAGCAGCTTTAAATGACCGTTTGGAACAGTTAGGTCTAATTGATATATACCGAACGCTTCATTCAATGACTGTAGAGTTCATGATCTCAAGTGTGCATGGAATATGCTCAAGGATAGATCATATGTTGGGACACAAAACATGTCTCAACAAATTTAAAAAGATTGAAATCATACTCCCTATCTTCTCTGACCACAATGGCTTAAAAAGATAAATCAACCACAAAAAGAAAGTTGGAAGATTCCAAATTAATTGGAGATTAAATAATATGCTTCTGAATGAAATCAAGAAAACCACACCATTTAAAATAGAAGTAAAAAGAATAAAAATCTTGGAATATTCTTAAGAGGTGAAAGACCAGTAAAATGAGAACTACAATTCCTTCTTAAAAGAAATAGGGGATACAAAGAGATGGAAAGACATCGCCTGCTCCTGGTTGTGAAGAATCAACATCATTAAAATGGTCATCTTACCTAAAGAAATATACAAATTTAATGCAACCCCCATTAAAATTCATAGTCTTATTTGCAGGAAATGGAACAAAAAAATCTTAAAATTTGTATGTAACAACAAAAGATCTCAAGTAGCCAAAGCAATTATAAGAAAAAAAGAACAAATCTGGAAGAATTATATTCCTAGACATTGAGCTATACTACCAAGCAATAATGATTAAAACTGTATGTTACTGGAATAATAACAGAGTCAGCAACCAGTGGAATAGAACTCTATCACCAGAAACTGACCCACTCACATGCAGTCAGTTAATCTATGACAAAGGACCAAAAGCATACGATTGAGAGAGTTTTTTCAATAAAGGGTGTTGAGATAACTGGACAGCCATATGCAAAAGAATGAAGTAGATCACTCTGTAATACCATTCACAAAAATTAACTCAAACTAGACTAGAGACTAGGACATAAGACCAGAAACCATAAAGCTCTTAGAAGACAACATAGGAAAGACATTCCATGACATCAGCCTTGGGGAGGCCTTTGGGGACTCAACTCCAGCATCCTGGTGAACAAAAAGAAACCAGTGGAACTACACCAACCTAAAAAAATTCTTCACGGCAAAAGAAAACATCACCAAAACCAAAGACAGTCTTCTAACTGGGAGAAAATATCTGCGTTTCATATTTCTGACAAGGGCTTAATAACTAAAATATACAAAGATCTCATAAAACTCAGTAATAGAAAAACAGGCAACTCAATAAAAAAATGGGCAGAGGAATTGGAAAGATTTTTCTGAAAGGATATACAGATGGCCAACAGGTACAGGGAAAGATGTTCTTACTCACTGGCTATCAGGGAAATGCAAATCAAAACAACAATAAGATATCACCTTACACCTGAGAGACTGGCTATTATGCAATAAGCTAAGAACTGGAAACTACCTAAATGCCCAATGTCAGATGAATGGATAAAGAAGATGTGGTATAGATGCATAGTGGAAGACTGTAAATCCTTTAGAAGTGATAAAATTCTGTCATTTGAATCAACATGCATGGATCTAGAGGGTATTGTGCTAAGTGAAACAAGTCAAAAGAAGATAGATATCAGATGATCTCATTGGAATGTGAATAGACAAAACAAAGGAACAGATGAAACAAACCAACTGTTGAACACTTGCAGGAGAACTGAGGTTACCAAGAATGGGAGGGTCAGAGGAGGAGCAAGCGATGGCAGAGCCCGCTGGATAATGGTGAGGAACCCTTGGTGATTTGGTGGAGGGTAGAGTGTGTTGACATGTATTGGAGGAATGGGGAAACTATACATATGGGGAACCTATACATATGAGTTTATTTTAATGTATAAAATAAAAGTTACTACAATAAAGAAATAAAAACATGGGGAGGGCCTACAGGGAAAAGGGGGCTTAGAGACGAAACCCTGAGGAAGATTTATCAAGCAAAAAGGTTATGCCACAGAAATATAGCTCACTTGTATATTCATCTATCACCTGTTATAAGAATTATTCTTCATTCAATTTAACGCTTCTTTTTAAATGGAAAAAAAAAATACTTCAGCTGGAGTTCTGGTTTCCAACAGGAACATGTGTAGAACTGACAACCAGCATATTTTATTTGAAATTTGGTAAATACACTTGAAAATTGATGGCATGAGAGTAAATGTGGATCTAAGCATTTGAAATGAGCTCACAGACTGAGGCATAAAACTTTTCTTTGCAAGAGTGGCGCCTGAGAATCTTCATTTCACTGAGGTGCAGATTAGTTGGGAGGTGATTATAAGAAAAAAAATCATCTCTGCTTGGTTTTCTAAATCTGAGCCCTGGAGAAGGATCCAAGGCCAATTTGACCATTGAAGGAAATGCTGAAACAGATTGGATTTGAAGTCTGAATTATCTAGATTAGGGCTTGGGATCAATTTACTGACCAGAGTTCCAGAGAAGAATAAAAAGGCTCAAACATTCCTCCACACCATCTCTGTATGATAAGAAAATACTACTGCCAATCTGGGAAAGTCAAGGAAAAGGGTCATGTGCAATACCTGAGTTCTCGTCAACAATCATTATTCCAACTCCTAATATAGCAGCACAAGACCTGGATACTTGAGAATGTTTTATTTGTGGCTGGGGTTAAACTGAGATGAGTCACTTTAGAGGAAAAAAGCAATTGAATTTAATCATTTAATTCATAATTTTGACGGGTGACTTGTTAGTAAATATTAACTTAGCCAAATTAAGTGACAGTGTGTCGGTTACGGGATGTACTTAGCTTTGTTCTCCATCTTCCTTCCCCACCCCCGAAGTTAATGAGTCTCCCATTGGTTATTTCAACTCCGGTGTCCTAGAGTTATTTTTTTATAAAAATATTCAAACTTAGAGAAAAGTTACAGGAATAATAGAGAACTCATATATGCTCTTTACCCAGATTTACCAGTTTTAACATTTTATCACATTTGCTTTATGACATTTATGACTCCTTTTTCTTACCTCCACACATACATACCCATTACATTTCCTAAACTATTTGAGACTAGGTGACATCATCATGTCCCTTTCTTTCTTAATTAAACTGATTTATATGTCAGAAGAATCAAGGTATTCCATTAATGTAATCACAATAAAATTTTTTAACTCAGGAAATTTAGCATTATTGTACTTTATTTCAGTTTTGAGAATTGTCCCAATTCTGGGCCTTTGTAGCCCTTTTTGCCCCTCTCGTACAGATCCCAACCCAGAATCATAGGTTGCATTTAGTGAACATGTCACTTTAGTCTTCTTTAACCTAGAATCATTTTCTGATCTTTCCTATCATCTTTCATGATATTTGAAGTTATTGTATAGCATGTTCCTCAATTTGGGTTAAATTAGATTCAGGTTTTTCATTCCTGGCCAGAATGTACCCAAGTGATATCACGATGTCATGTACCTCTCAGGACATCCCATCCAGAGACCCATGTGCATCTACCCTCAGTAGTGATGTTAATTTAGATCACTGTGCACCCTAAAAGAAGGCTAAGGTGAGTTTTGTGGAATATGGCATTATGGCATTATATTCATTAGTGACTCCTTTACTGATGACTTTTGTTTAAACCTCCTAGACAGTTTTAATGGAAACACAGCTGGCTTTAAAATGTACATCAGTGGAAAGTGGTTTTAGAGTAACTGGGTTAGAGTGTCCATTGCTTCTGACCAGCTCCCCACTGGAGCAGAGCTGGCCTGTTGCTGTCAAACCATCTTTGGGAGTAAGGGCAGGGGTTTCCAGAAGGCTAATAACTCTGTTCCAGGGGTCAGTGTGGATCATCAGTTGAGGAATAATTGCATTCAGAATGGAAGTAACAAGGTGATAGCTTATCAGGATGTTGAAAGGCAAGGAGGAAAACACTGCAAAATCTTACTTTGAATCATGACTTGTGGGAACTAGGTCATCCCTCCTGTTGTTGGGTGAAACAGAAGCATCTTATTTCGAGAAATTCATGAAGGTGAAAGCTTCATGTGCTGCAGCATTTCTGCACTATGCCATAGGAACAAGTCACAGTGGAAGAAGGGGAGTGGGGGCCCTGAATACGTTCTCAGGTGTAATGATTTACCATCAGAAAATGCCAAGTTTTTCTATCTTTGAAACCTGCCTCTTCCTTCTTTCTCCAGCTTTTTCCAAAGGGTTTTTTATGGAAAGGTGCCAGCAGGAATGAAGGCGAGCAAGCAGGCAGGAGTGAAGGCCAGCAGGCAGGCAGGAAGAGAGAAGAGAAAGGAGCATTTATTTAATCAAGTTGTTCATCTTGGCTGTTCCCCCTGAAACCAGGACCTTGGGCTGTATGTGGACAGTCAGGTTTTATTAGACTGCTGGGGCACCAGGGCACATCTCAAATGGGATTTAAAGCAATGAAAATCCCCATAAGATTGTTGTGTAGATTAAATGTGGTAATGTACAGCATTTTGTAAGTTGGAACGTGTTAATTCCATACAGTTTTTCTGTCGTTCTACTGGAGAGCTTCTCTTGGGAGACATAGGCAACTCTTGTCTCCTGTAGAAGGAACTGTTTTCCATTTAAAAGCTTTAAAAACAATTTACAGAGGCAAAAACCAGCACAACAGACTAGAAAGGTAACCTCAGTCTAAAGAAAAAGAAAGCATGATAGATGTGTGGCATGACCCTCATGGAGTGAGCCAGTGGAGGAACTAGAGCAAAGCTAGTCTTTCAGTAGAGAACATTTAAGCGGGCCTATGAAGGTCAGAAGGTTCTTAATGACCAGAGGTTTAAAAACAAAGTCCAGTCTCCAATCTGAGAAATTCCTGTGTATAACAAAGATTTCGAGCTTTTCTTGCATCCTTTATCAAATGAACTGACCTTCACTCTCTCCTTACGCAGTTTCTCCATGCCTCTGACCACTGAGCATGGGTAATGTTTTTGCTGAATGCCTCAGCAGGAATGTGTTCCCTCTTCCACAGCGTGGGTGCAGGAAAGCTCTCTGACTGAGGTGGGGAGCTTGACTCATACCCAGGAAGATGAGTGGGACTGCTGGGCTTCCACCAGGAGGAGGAACCAAAGCTATGGAAGGGCTTCTGCATGCTGGTTGAACCTCCAGAACTCAGACCCTGAAAGGCTCCCAGAGATACTTCAGAGCCAGAAAACACAGTCTCACCTCTTGGGGGCAGAAAAACACTGCGGTGTGATGGAAGCCATCCATTGGAAGATGAGCTTGAATTAGGACCTAGGAGGTGGCGGCAACATCTTAATGAGATGAAGAAAGGAGCTTGTGTTCTACGGACCGCTCAGGACCCACCGGCTCCTAGGGCACAGCCAGCAATGTTGACACTGTGAGGCCAGTTCTACAGTTAGGCCATGAGAAACAACCCAAATTTCTGGAACTGAACAGAGGCATAATCTCTGCAGAGATTGTACTGAGAAAACAGCTGAAGGAACTAAAAAGAGGAGGGTAGTAACATATGAAAAATCAAGGTCTAGTCATCTAGAGCAGAGGTTGACTGATTTTTTTCTATAAAACAAATAATAAATGGTTTAGACTTTTCAGTCATGCAGTCTCTGTCCTAACTACTCAACTGAGGTAAGCAACTGAAAAACTGCACTCAGGTTCAAGACTGGCTTCTGCTAAGTTCCAAAGGCTCAAAATTTGAAGAGGGCCATGTGCGCCGATATTGCCAGTCTTGGCAAATCCAGATCCTCCCATGGGTCCTAGAAGTGGGTGTGAGGCTCACGAGTGGGGGGGGGAGAGTGCGGGCTCTCCCCAGTGGGGCGCTGTTCGTCATTGCTTTCATAATAGAATTCTTTCCAGACAGTACTATTTATTTTTCTATTTTAAAAATTAAAAGTTTATGGTTTAAAAGTGTGTGAGTGATGGTCAAACAAGGTAGTTCCTTAAGAAAACATATAATGAAAAATGTTTAAAAGGGTTTGCATTTCTTTGGTTATTTAAGAGACATGGACTCAAGATGACGATCAATGGCTATTTCTTCACAGAAACAGACACGGCTTTTATCAAAGACAGCATGTGAGCTGGGCAGGAGTGACAGTCACTCGGGCTGTGGGGGTCCGGTGGGGAGGGAGCCCAAAGGCAGCTGTTATGCCTGGGGAAGTGTCTGGCACCTTAGTATGTTTACTCCCTTGTTAATGGGAAACAGTTTCAACTTGGGCCAGCCGCAAGGTATTGGGAGCCTTCACAGGTTGCTTTCTTTTCCTTTTATAATCATCAATTTGAGTGTAACTGAAAGACAAGGAAAATTCTGGCTCCTTTTTTCTTTTTTCCTTTTTTTGGATATACATTCTAGGCAGCCATGTGGTGTGTTCAGCCCAGTTACCTTTTCATTTATCTAATATTAGATGAAACAATGACAGTGATAGTTCATGCTTTCTTTTTACTTTTACATTTGAACAATACCAATTTTCTTTCTTTTGTTTAATATATTTTTTTCCTTTCCAGGCCCAGGTCTCGAACCCTGGTTCATGGCTTTCATAGCCTGTGCTTTAGCCGCCTAAGCTGCAGAGGGGAGCCATTTGCTATCTCTTATGTCTTGCAGCAGGAAATATGGCTAAAATCAGTCAGTCAAATGGTTAGGACATGTCTGGGCCAGGTTGTTCTTTTCTAGGAACAGTGTTCCCATCAGGAACCCTGCAGTGATGCTGGGTGAACAAGCTCCCACGAATTTTCTGGGCTTCCCAGCGCAGCAGCTGCCCCTGCCCAGCACCACCACCCAGTGGTGAGCGCGCCGCTTTGAGCTGGTCACGCCAACATGCACTGTACTGTCTCCAGCCTTATGTGGTGGAGACATCAGAGGGGCCTAAGAGGAGAGACACTGTTGGCCTGTTTATTTTATTTTTCATCTGATTCCTTTCAGGAGTTGTGAAGAAGTGTGTGAGCCCCACTCAAGCTCTGGTGGGCTTCAGGTACGGAGACACCAAGGTGGTGCCCATCTCCTTCATCACGCCTGTTGGGGGTGCCATGCCCTGCCCGCTGCTCCAGGTACCTGCTTTGGTAACCTATTCCAGGGCCCCCTTCAGCATCCCCAGGGTCCTAGGTAATGGGTGGCCACTACTTAGCCCTGTGCGGAGCATGCAAATGGTCTCCTGCAGAGGCCTTGCATTTGGGCAGGAAGAGCAGTGGCCAGCGTTGCTAAGCCTAGTTCCTAACAATTTTTTTGCGCATGACCCGGATCTTCTAATGCTCTGAAGCTTGCTCGTATTGTACGTTGAGGTCCGTGTTGCTTTATAGTCAACAGATGATCTGTCTCGTTGGGAAAGACTTGAAACTTTACCTGAAACAGATTACACTGAAAGGAATTTAGTAACAAGGGCAGAGGTAGTGCTTTCCTTAACTTTGTAGTCAGTTGATGTGAGACCTTGGTGCCCATTCCCAGTTACTCCAGAACGTGCATTACACAGGTCAGCCAGGCTGATGTGTCCTCATCAGCTTATAAATTCAAAAAGCTGTGCTGTGTCTGACCCTCTCCCTCCTGTGCTGCCCTCGTTCTGGCACTAAGGCAAGAGAGTAGAGAGAAAGCAAAATCCCAGCAGGCTAGTATACAGTGTGAGGCAGGAGGAAAGCCCCCAAGGAGCACCTAGGGTCTCCTCTTGGTGGTCATTTCCCACCTCTCTGTGCCAGACCTAGACTACACACAGCCCCCCCAAAGCTGAGCCTCTCCAGCTGACAGATGCCCACAACCTCCATATGCCCCTTCACAAGATTTTCCACTGGACGTTACCTCTTTGTAGCTTTTACCGGTGGTCCCAGGTATGTGCTTTGAAACAACACTAAAAATGTGTTCCTTTGAGACAACCCTTCAGATACACCAGGACACTGTTCAGATCGCTCTTTTTGGACATGGCTTCCAGACCCCTTGCCATCTTGCTGACTCTCCCCCGGATACTTCTCAGTGAAGTAGTCCTGCTAAAATGGGGTTTCCCCAAACTGATCCCAAAATTCCTGGAGTGGCCCAATGAGCCCAAAGAATTTTGAAACTATCAACTTTTTCTTAAATGAGAAAACATATGTATATGGATTTTAGCATCAGTGTATGCCCGCTGTCATGGGAGTATTTTCAAACAAGTTTATGTTAATATCATAGGATCAATAAGTAAAACATTTGATTTGAAATATGTTCTCATCTACAGGTTGGAGATTATGTATTTGCCAAAATTGTGATACCCAATGGATTTGATTTCTATGTCCCTGCCATAGTCATAGCACTTCCAAACCAGGATGTGGCCGAAGATAAATTCTATACAGTCTTGAAGTGTAACAACCGAAGAGTAAGTAGCTTTCATTTAGAAAAGGAGTTTCTCACTAGGCAGAAAGTGACTTCTTTCATCCTTTTCTCCCTTCTGGGCAATGCCTAGCTCTTTCCTGGCACTGCTAGATGGCTTGTAAGGATTGTCCTGTCTGCATTTATTCCCCCTGCTCATCCACTCTCTCAGATTTGGATCTGGCCCACTCAGTAGCACAAAAAAAGCCCTTACTGAGATCAAACTGGGGACTCCTGACTCCTCTGTCAAATGGTCTTTTGGCTTCTCGCTCTGAATGTGACCGAGGTGAAGCTCACTCCTGTTCCCTCAGTGCCCTCCCCTGGTTCTTACAATATTGCTCTCTCCTGCCTTGTGCTCCCTGCTGATCCTCCACTAACGTGTTTCCTAAAAGCTTTAGGGAAAAAAATCTTTATCATTTTGTAACTCTGGTGATGCCACTTGATGTCCACATAACCCCACCTCTACACAACGCCCCCCCCCAACACACTTCTCATCAACCCAGCATGACCCTAGCCCAGCCCTGGCCTGCACTGTGAGTTTGGCTTCCAGCCCTTGGAGTTTCCTGAACACAGTGGGCTTTCCCAAGTGGACTCGAACTCTTACCAGACTGCCCTCCCCATGTCTTTCCACAAAAACTCTCATCACCTGAAAGGCTGTGCCCTGAAGTGACTTCCTGGTGAGGACTATGGGGGAGGGGCTTCCTTACACCCTACACTGCCTTCCTCCGCCACTGGTGTCGTCACCAATATCCTAAATCCTTAAAGGTAGGGACTGTGTCCTATTCATCTCTGTACACCCAGCATAGCCCCTGATGAAGAGATGGTTTTCATGATGCTTTTTAACTTCTTAAATGAATGATGTTTCTAATGGAAATCGTGTCTGATGACTACTTAGCATGCCTGGAAAATAGGTTTGCAAGTGAAAAGTAGCAACAAACAAAATAATAGAGGCTGACTTTGTTAAGCACTTACCGTGTGCGGGAGCTTTATCTATAGTGAACAATTAAATGCTCAGAACACTGTAAGGTAGGTGCTATTATGATCCCCATTTTTAGCTAACAAAACTGAAAGAGGTTAAAAATTGCACATGGGTAAACCGAATAGGCTATGAACCCAGGGTGTCTAGCTCCATGGCCTAGATGCTAACCTTTTGTGCCCAGCTGTGCAGTATATAAAATAAAAATATCTTATTCTCAACTACAGTATGTGTCACAGCCGTCAGAGAGGTGGGGTTATACCAGTGAATTTCAGGGTTAAGGGCGAAGAGTAAAGACCATCAGAGCCCATGGTCCAAGGAGCACTGTATCCCATCTGATGGTACAAGAGGGAGACAGGGTGGCTTCTCATCAACCCATGAAAAACTTTTGGCAGAAAGTGGACTTTTAATTTTTTTCAGCTGTGTTGATGAGTGTCCAGTAGCAGTTTAGAAGAGAAGTAGGTGGGGGTGCATTTCTGATGTTTGGCACTGCTCTGGGGGGGAGATGGGGGTTTACAAGGCAAGAAAGAGAAAGCAAATCAAGGGACATTTGAAGAGATATTCTTGGGCAGTTCCAGGGTGTGAGGGAGATATGAAGCAGTCGGCCCAGTGTCCCTGCGGAAGTCACAGAGCCCAGGAAAGTTGTGGAATTTACGCACAGTGGGACCCTCGCACCATCGGGACACACACTAGAGACAGTTCTGTTAGCGATTCTGGGACACTTGTGGCTGAAGTGGGGCATTTAGCAAGGGGTAGAGGTGATAAGTTTCTAAGTCCTGGAAAGAGATGGTCACAGCTGAAATAAGACAGAAAGAAGGATATCTATATGAAGAGATGCTTGTGCATGTGTGTGTGCATGCATGTGTGTGTGCATGCATGCATGTGGATTTTATATGGATGAACTCTGCGGATGATCTAGAATGTAAAGAAATGACAGAGCACTAGGCGATTGACTTTCATGCAGTACATAATTATCAGGCAAGACTTTGCATTTAAGGTACACTCTTAAGTATCACCCCAGATAGGATAATGTCTAGTGCTTATTATAATGGCTTGAACTAGAATAAAATCACCTCTGAATTGTGAATATATTTTGTTTAAATTAAGTGAACTCTTTTGGTATTATTACAGGAATTTTGCCCTCGGAGTTCACTTATTAAGATCAGCCAGAACAAATATGCTCTCTCTTGCTCTCATATAAATTCACCCCCAATTCAGGAGGATCCAAAAGTGTAAGTAGACCCAACTTTTTACTCCTTGAATCCCATTTATATTTTTGTGGCCCTGATCTATTTCTGAGTTGAGATACAAGATCTCTAATCACTTGGGAAGAAAAGCAGAGATAATTCTGGATTTCCTTCTTCAAATATCTGTTCTGATTTTTATTCCTTCATCCTACTTTTTACTGCTATATTTGTCAGTCTGGTTCTAATCTCAAGCCCAATGCTACTTTACTGACCTTTCAGAAAAGCACTCATCTTTTGTGAATCTGAAGGAATGGTTCCCCCTTTTGTTTATAAGGATATAAGGCCTTCTAATGAAGTCTCAGTATAAAACAAAGATTAGATTAAGATGCATTTAGGACCAATCAGCCATCTGCCCCCCTCCCCGACACCCCTGATTACTGGGTGCAAGAATGAGGTGCTGGCACTGGCTGGCCTGTGTCCAGGTGAGAGTGAAGAGGTGGGTAGTGGTTTCAGGGGGATACAGAGAGGCAAACACATTTTCATCTGAGGCAATACGGTTGCAAAAAGGTGAACTAAAGCAGTAAGAAAAATTAGTTCTAGAAAGCAGGCAAAAATCAAACCTCTTGTGACCCATGAGGGACATCAAGTTTGGAGTGGGAGTTACCTAGGAGATGAAGATGTATGTCGAGTATGATTGGGGAACAGAGTTCAAGGAAATAGCCAATTTTACATGGAGTTGTGGCTTACCTTTGGATACCGGCCTTCATTGTCTAGGTGGTCTGCACTTGTGCTTCTTACACAGAAACGAGCAGACAACCTCTCCTCCATTTCTTATCTCCCACCTCAGGACTTGTCATCTTTTTATCAAAGTCCTTCCTCTCATCCAAGGTTGCCTGTCCCCACTGCTGGAGTCCCTGTTCCATCAGTTTTCCCTGGGTTCTTCTCTCCTCTCTCCTAGCTCCTCTCCACTGATTCCTTCTCAGCAAACACCCCAGTTTGCCTCTGGTATTTGCACACATGCACATGAGAGCATGCACACACTATCCTAACTAAACAGACCCCTTTGGCTCTGCATTGTGATCCCACACACTCCCTTCCTTCACTGCCAAGTGCTTTGCGCAGTCACCTCTGATGTCTCCTCTCTGTCTCCTGTTCACTCCTCAAGCCTTGGGTATTGACTTCCTTGTATACCTCTATGTGGAGACTATTTCCAAGGGCCTCTTCTAGAGCTCTCCATGCTCAAGCCAGGGAACTCAGCTCACACCGACAGTTCTTTCGGTCTTAATTGACCATCACTCCCTCCTCTAAACAACCCTTCTCCTGGGTTGTCATGGCCTCCCCTCTCTCTGGATTTCCTTCCTGCTTTAGTCACCGTCTCCCATTGCTTCCATGACTCTGTGACCTCAAATCTGCATCACCAGTCCCGACTGCTCCTGTTCCCTTGCATCAGATTCATAACCTGCAAGAGAGTGGGAGCTGGCATGGGGTTTTAAAGCTCCCAGAGGGTTTTAGCATGCAGCCAAAATTGACAACTACAGTGGAAAGGGCATTGGAAACTGAGATCTGGGGGATTTGTACCCTGGCCTTATCCTGCCCCTGGGCAAGTAGTTTATGGTCTTATTCCTCATTCCTAAAATTCAACCGAGTGAGGATTGGAGATGGTCAGAGCTATTCCTGGGTCAAGCAGGTGCTCACACCTGGTGGGAAATTTTGTATCATTTCCAGCCATCCTCCTGAGTGTAGAGAATCTCAGATTCATTGTATCTAAAACAGAAATCATAGTTCTCTGCAAACCTGCTCCCAAATCCCACCCTCTACCTCTTGTCTGCTCGCCAGTCTCAGAGTAATCCAAGCAGGAATCTGTAGCCATCTTTGGTTTCACTACACCTCATTGAACCCTAAGTTATATTGACAGTAATTTACAAATATTTCTCTATTCTCCTGTGCTTGTGTTACCTTAAATTGACCCTCTCATTTCCTAAGGCCCCTAACTCCGGCTTCCTCCTGTCACAGCGCCAACTGTCTCTATAAGGGTGGATCAGAGGAATCTTACTCACATGAACATCTACTCTTGCCTTTCCTCATTTAAAAATCCTTCAGAGCAACCCCCCCTCCCCCGACTACACCCCTTCTTATCCTAGCTTAGCCACTCGTTGGTCTGACCCAGGCTTGCCTCCCTGGCCCCCCATCAATCATCTTCAAAGCTCTTCTCTCCCTGTCCTCACTTGACTACTTTTAAGTACCCCCCGCCCAGTGCCATACTTTCTAAAGGCACTATGCCTTTGAAAGGCCAAGTGTTTCCTCCCTAGAATACTCTTATTTTCCCTTGGCTACCTGGAGAATTCCAACAATGAACTAAGCATCACCATCACTGTAGATGTCCTTGGACTCTCGTCTTCCTAAGCAGTAAGGTCATCCCACTGGAACCTGTAGAGATTTCAGTGATTGTCCCTTGTGTTGGGTCATGTACTTTCATGGCCATCACTCCTGTTAGGGATGAATCCTTGAAAGCAGGAGCCAGATTCTATCACCATAAATCTTAGTTGCTAGGGTCCAGCTCACAGGTTGTGTCCAATGATTATTTGAAGAATGGAAAAATGAACAAATGCTAATGGATGTTCAGCAGTGCTCTTAAGGGCTAGTCCCATAAGGAATCTTTTATTAGGTATTATTATTGAAAATACATACTACAATCCTTCCATCTTTTTTCTAGGTAAGTTCATTATTTCGTTTACTATAATAGCACTTTTTTTTTTTAAAGGAAAGGTGCAGGCAGAAATGAAGATGAGTAGGCAGGAAGAGAGATGAGAAATAAGCTTTTTATTTGCTTGTTCACATTGGTTGTTCCCCTGGCCTCCAGGTCTTGAACCAGGGGCCTTGGGATGTTTGTGGGACTGTTCCCAGGTGTACTAGACCATTAGGCCACCAGGGTGTACCCATAATAGCACTTTTTATTGTTAATTTCAAAGTCGTACTCAAAGAACAGATCCAAATTGCAATATATATTATAAAAGAATATGAATAAATGCATCTAGGTATGACCATTTTCAGTAAACTCAACATTATCAATCACTGTATATTAGAGTTGAGGTTGAATTATTTCTATGTTGAGAAAAAGCCTTTAATTGTTTTCTGTCTTAGTACTACTCTGGGCCTTATTTAAAGCTCGTAACTGCTAATTTTGTTCTCTAGCTTAGAGGCTCTACACAGTGAAAGTGTTTGCTCATTGACTCCCTAGTTTCCCTTTTGTAATTTCCACTGTTGTTTGTTCCAGCTGTCTGTCTACTGGCAAGAGATTTATTTAATGCTCCCAAACAAAGGTCACATCCAACTCCCTAAATTCAGAACTGAATCTGTCTCTAATTCTATAAACAGGGCTGGCAGATGTGAGCATACCAAACAAAGATCTGGGTCTGCTGGGATTTCCTTCCAGTAGATTCTTTCTCAAGAGGAGCTCTTTCTCACTTACTTGATAAATGTGCCGTTTCCCTTGAGTTGTTCTTTAGTAAGCCTTCACACCATTATACCCTCACGTGAACATTAAAAAATGTACTACAGATTGCAACTCCCAACATATAACTAAATTTAATTCCAAAATGTTGAATCCACTGCTACCATCATTTGGAGTAGTGAAGTAGAAAAACAAGGGGTGCAGACAGCCTAATGGTCTAGTATTTTATACGTCCAGCTCTCTATTCTCTGCACTTCCTCTTTTTCTTTCTTCTTGGGACCTCATTTGTAGGTAGTTGAGCATATTTTTCTGAAGGTCCTTTTTCTGGTTCCTGACAGAGTGTTATGCCATGAAAGGTGGAAGGAACATGCATGAAAGTGAAGAGTTCAATATTGATATTGAATATGGCCATAGCTGATGCAAATTTGAATTTTGAACTCAAATTTTTTATGATTCTTGAAGACTTTTTAGCAAGGGTAACTTGTAAAATGTATTGTTCGTTTTGCTAAATTCTAAATAATTTGTTTTTAAAGGAGAAAATTTCAGTATTCTCATATTTGCAATGTGAAATTGGATGAAGCTCATACAGATTTTCCTTTCCTTCACAACATAACTCTTTAACAGCACAGCTGAGAGTCATGTCTTCTAAGAGTATGTCTTTGATGGAATGAAATAATTGCTCTTGCCTTATACTTACCTTCTGGGTGTCCCTGGGCTTTTATGACATCTCATGACACCAGAGATAACTGTTCTGAGTGCAAATATTCCCCTAACCTGTCTATAACATACATGCCATTTCTCCCATGTGATCTTCTGAAGAGCTACAAGAAGTGAGTGAACCAGAGGAATTTCCCCCATTTAGCATCCTCCCTTCTCAGCAGACAGGGGACCACTCCTGAGTTCTTCCCTGGTTACCTCTGCTGGTATCCCATTCACATCAGAAGGTCGTACCTCTGGTCGCTGCATGGGAATTTGACCTGATGCATCTGACACTCTGGTTTCTGGTTTTCTCCAGTGAAGGGCAATGTCTCCACTAGGACCTATTGAGCCACTCATGGGCTGGGGACTATATGCTCCCCAAACAGGGTGCCTCAGGCAGGCCTGAGCTAAACCCTTGCCCCTGGAGCCTTGTAATTGGTTGGAAGTCCCTCCTGGCAGAGCTGGACTCCAACAGCCCTTCATTCTAATCCAAGCAAGGTTTGGGTAAATGACCTCTGAGGATCCTCCTTAAGAAGATTCACTTTACAGGGATTTTGATTTCCTGAAAGAAAAAAAAAAGAAGAAGCATTCTAAATGTGATCTCAGGAAAACTAGACAGAGCTAGTCATTTTTTTTTTTGCTCCATAAAGGGGACTGGACTTCTGAGGGAGGCTGTGCTGTGTATGAATCTACAGGAGGGAAGACCCCTCTCCCAGAGTTCAGATGTGGGGTGTCTGGGTCTGTGATCAGCTTCTAATTCCTATACACAAAATATTAGTCTCTTTTTATCTCCTTTAGAGCAGTCTAGTAATTTGGATTAGCAATGTGGATTAAGGTGCTAAAGGAAATTATAATTCCTATGTTGTTTAATCCTCCTCCCTTATGGTTTGTGGCCTGACATCACATTGTCTTCCTTACAGCAGTGATATTGTCATTGATTAGAATTTGAAGTTTCAGTGCTGCCTCTGACATTCCATTAGATGAATCACTTCCCATAATCTCATCTGTCACCAGGGACGGTTTTCCTTAAGAAGGATCTGTGCATCTGAAATCATTAAGCTTCTGTATGTCAAGAGCTTCCTTGGTTCCTTCTGGTCATATTAGTAGGCTCATTTCCTATTTTGGAGCAAAATATGCCCCACGGCTTTGGCCTCTTTGTCATATTTCAGTCAAATCTGAAGTATAAAGGAATTAATAAGGAGAATGCAAATTAAAACAGCAATGAGCTGTCACCTTACACTTGAAAGATTGGCTATTATCCAAAAGTCTGCAGACTATAAATGTTGACAAGGATGTGGAGAAAAGGGAACACTTTTGCACTGTTGGTGGGAGTGCAAAGTGGTACAATCCCTATGGAGAACATTTTGGAGACTCCTCAAAAAACTGAAGATGGAAATCCCATTTGATCCCGTCATTCCACTTCTGGGCATTTACCCAAAAGATACAAAAGCACCATCCACAGAGATGTATGTATCCCCATGCTTATTGCAGCCCTATTCACAGTAGGTAAGAACTGGAAATTACCTAAGTGTCCAACATCAGATGAACAGATAAAGAAAATGTGGGACAAATATACAATGAAATACTGCACAGACCTTAGAAGAGATGAAATCATTTGAATCAACATAGATGGAACTAAAAAAGAAAAAGAATAAACATAGATACCAGATGACCTCACTTATAGGTGGAATGTGAATAGACAAAACAAAGGAACATGAGACATAACCAACCCTGAAACATTTGCAACAGAACTGAGGTTACCAGAAGGGAATGGGGTGGGTGGGGGCAAATGGTGGTGGAGCCCACTGGACAGTGGGGAAGAACACTTGGTGATTTGGTGGAGGGCACGGTGTTTTGAAAATATATCTCAGAAATAGGGAACCTATACATAGGAAATTATTTCAATGTGTAGAATAATTACTGCAATAAAAATAAATTTTTAAAAGAATTAATATGACACTTTAACTAAGGTTGGGTATGAGATAGAGCAAAAGAAAATCAGTTAGTGGGACTTTCCAGGCATGCTGAGAATGTGCCCTGGCTGGAAGTCAGGAGTATGGCTGCCCTGACCCTTCTCACAAATAATTATTTAATGATTACTTAATTTAATTATTCATGTCATCCATAACTTATGACTAATCTTCTATTAAGAGCTATACACACCTTGCTTCTTGGGTTTGAGTCAAGCATAGTGAGGGTAAATGGGAAGTAAGTGGGTGGATAACAGCTTTCACATCAGATTTATACATGCTTCCTCATCCTCCATGATGACATTTCCTTGTGAATATCTTGAACTTGGTCAACATCAGTCATTCTGGAGAGTAAATTAGGGTGATCAAGCATATTCGGATTGATGTAAAGAATCTCAATCTGATTTTTATTCTAATCATGCAACTTGAGTTACATAATTAATCTTATTTAGAAAATTATATCCTAAAAGAATATAAAAACTATACCCTCACATTTCAAAAATAATCACCATTTATATTTTGACATATAATGTAGTCATTTCATCATATTATAGTATATATCAGAATTTCCTTTTTTTTTTTTTTTAAAGAAAAGGTACAAGCAGAATGAAGATGAGCAGGCAGGAAGAGAGAGGAGGAAGAAACGTTTTATTTTATTTTTATTTAGTTGTTCACACAGGCTTCTTCCCCGCCTCCCCAGCCTGAGACTCAAACCCAGGGGTATGTGACTTCCTCCTTCAGAGGCAATTGACATAATCACTGCTCTACCAGGGCACCCCAGAATTTCCTTACTTTTTAAGACTGAATAATATTTCATTGTATATATCTACCACCATTCATTCATTGGTAGACACTTCCCTTTAGCTTTTGTGAATATTGCTAATATGAACATGAATGTAAAAATATATGTGTAAGTTCTTGATTTCTTTCCTGTGTATATCCAGAAGTAGAGCTTCTGGGTCATATGGTAATTCTGTCTTTAATATTTTGAGGAACTGCCACACATTTTCACAGTAACTGTACTGTTTTACATTTAAACCTGCAAGTATTCCAACTTATTTACATCCTTGCCAGCACTTGTTATTTTTTGGTTCATCTTTCTTCCTTTTTTAAATTAATATTAGCTATCTTAATGGGCATGAAGTGATTGGGTTAATTTTGTAATCTCTCTTGGGAATTGCCTCTAAGAATTTAAGTGAGTCTTCAGAAAGCATCACATATGGTGAATCTTGAAGAATTTAATTGATAGAATTTTATATTTAGAAATAAGTATGAATCTTTTTCACTCTTTTTTTTCTTGACAATTTCTAAAAACGTCTGAAGCAATAATGATCAAAAGTTATTCAGTGTAAAGGCTAGGTGATCAAGTTGGCAGATACTAAATCTGAGAATTAAAAAAAAAAAAAAGGTTTACTATCAGGTAGTTGGTGTCCTTAACACCTGATAGAAGAAAATTTCCAAAATGCTGTGCCATGATGGCATGAGGTCATGGCGTTCCCAAGACGCCCTCTTTGAAGGACAATACTTGTGGATACATAATCAATGTATTTTTACTTTTCATACCCTTTGATCAACATTTACACACACAGACATACACTCATATCAGGTCCCTGACAACTTCTACTCTAATCAGTTTGGCTGTTTTTGGATTATACATTTAAGTGAGAGTATTTGTCTTTTTCGATCTGTCTGACTTATTTCATTTAACACACTCAAGTCATTCATGTTGTCACAAATGGCAAAGTTTTCTTCCTTTTTCAGCTAAATTATATATATATATATATATATATATATATATACTCATTCCCAAGATGGACCCTTGGGTTCTTAACATGTCTTTCCTTTTATGAATGATGCTGAAATTAACATATCTCTTTAAACGGTGATTTCATTTCCTTTGGATATATATTAGAAGTAGAATTGCTGGATTATATGGTAGCTGCATTTTTTTGATAAATCTTCATACTATTTTACGTGCTGGCTACACCAATTCGCACTTCTACCAGCAGTGCACAAGAGTTCCCTTTTCTCCATATCCTTAGCAATACTTGGTATCTTATTATCTCTTGTCCATTTGATAATAGCTATTCTAACATGTGAAATGATATTTTCTTGTGGTTTGAATTGCATTTCCCTGATAATTAGTGATACTTAGCATCTTTTTATATACTTTTTGGCCATTTGTGCATCTTCTTTGTAAAAATGTCTGTTCAGGTCCTCTGCCCATTATTTAATTAGATTAGAAGTCTATTTCGCTCTTGAGTTGTATGAATCTCATATATATTGGACATGTGATATATTTATAATCTATTTTATATAATATATAACAAGTTCAGCACTATAACTTCATAGTAATGCCTATGTTTAATTAAATTTAACTAGAAATCATATTGTTTTTGGAATCTGAGTACATTTTTCTAACAGTATGTCTTATCTTAAGAGAAACCCAAGGATGTAGAAGTGTCTTTATTGTATAAGCTCCATTTCAAGAATCAGGAATGAACTAGATTGTGATGTGACCACACTTGATCATCCTGGACTGGCATCAATACAAAGAGACTTCTTGGCTGAGAGTTGTTCCTTCACTGCTTTGGTCAGGACAGGATGGAATAATTTGGTTCCTCTTGCTGTTTGAGGCTCCGATGTACCAAAGGCCTTTGGAAAGGAACTGAATGGAAGGAAGCCCAGCCCAAATCGTCAGGACCCACAGTACCCCTGATATTTCATTCCATGGGAAGGACAGTGAACAAAAGCAGGAAAAAAACAATACAGAGCTGACTTGGACTCTGTAGACAGGTAACTCCAATCTTTCTTTCTCTCTCTAGGAGGGACACGGACACAGTGAACTCTACTTTCCTAGTATGGCCACTCAAAGAAGCTGATACTGGGGATTTGCAAGAGCTGAAACAGGAGAACCCTAGAAGGAAGAAAAAGAAATCTACTAAAAGGCAGTCTCTCCAGGAAAGGACATCCTCTGACTCAGATGGCCCTTCCCATGAGACCAGGTCCCAAGCATCCTATCCTAAGAGACACCCTAAGCCCAAGGTGGGAGGGGGACAAGATCTTATATCCGGAACACCCATGTGAGAACACCCCCCAGTTTCCTGGCCAGTTTAGGTCCCCATACAGAAAAAATTCTAACACTCGTAAGTAATGCTGACATCCACTTCCCCAGAGAAGATCCGCGACCTAGGAGTCAGTCAGCCACACCATCGCTGACACACCTCCACCTCCACAGCCCTGCCCTGCCCTCATAGAGCCACCCACAACAACAAAGGGCTGAGGACCGTCACCGAGAGACCTTACAGCAGTCTAGTGGCAACTATATATCTAAGAGAGCCAGCATTCCTCCAGGACTGCCCGCACCTCAGCCACTTGACACTGGAAAGAGCCCCTATGCTGAGGTAAGGCTGCCCTTCATCCCACCTGTGACTTTTCTGTTTAGAAAAGAAGGTAGACTTCATTGTCCTCCACCTGGATTTCTCACATGTTGGAGTTTATTGGTTCTGGATCTTTCTGAACATTCTTTTCCTATTATTATTTTCCCTGGCCTCATAAAATTGGTAATCAATCTTCTGGGAGAGTTTCTACACCCTGAAGTTTCACTCTGACAGATGACTATACTGTCACAGCATTTTTAGATTTTTTGGAAAACAATGTGGTATAATCCAAGCCTATAGTCTTGTTTTCAATTGATTCATTTGAAATTAGGGATTTTATCACATAACATTAGGACTGAAATTAAGACCTAGTAACTTGTCTGAGATCTGCAAGTCCGAACATACCCTATTTTATTTTCTGGTCATTTTTATTGAGCCCTCCCTAATTATCACCGTCTGTAGTCTGTTGTAGGTACCTCTAGTTGAACATGGAACCAGAATAAAAACTCTTAACTTGGAAACATTTAAAAACTCTACCATGTTGTTCAATTGTTTTCTTTGAATTTTGCAGTGACATATAAAAGTTGCTTATATTTGTTCATTAATTTCTTAGTAATATTAGATTCACCAAATTTTAAAAATGATATAGTTCTCCCCAATTTTCCTTCTTCCAGTCAATAACAACCCCATGGCTAGTTAATAATAGGGTACATATTACTAGTAAAATATTGGATACTTTTTGCAAATAGCAAAGATAGAGCAGCATTCTGATACTCTAAAAATTCACAACCTAATTGAAAAGTGATACATCCCTAGAAGCAAGGGACCAACTGGAATATTGAAAAATAGTTAAAGGAGGGGTCCTCCAAAAATACGAAAGAGAAAGGAATATCAGTGCAATATCAGGCTAAAACTGGTAATACAATGAGGAAGGTGTTGGGGAGTAAGGAAGTGACCCAGGACAAAGGGCAGGCATGCTGCCTCCCATGACCTGGTGGTTACTCTCCGGCAGAAAGATTTTGGAGCCGTCTTCTGCGTTTGCTCTCACAGTGGAGAATTTTATGGAGTAGTGAAGGAACCATTAATCTAGTCGTGGTTAGGAATATGTGTAGGATGCATTCACGCAACTATTCAACCAGCAATTAAAGGTGGACAATATGCCAGGCCCCCGAGAGACACCAGCAAACATTTGGAACCTTCTTTTCAACTTCGCTTTACTATTAGACCAACCACTGTTGTCTGGTTTGGGGGCATGTGCTGGGGTGAAAAGAACTACATGACAAATATACATAATAAAAATGTGTTGATATTACAATGCGTGATATGCCCGGTGACATTAGGTTATGTGATCAATGTGTTTTCCTTCATTAATGATATTCATTTCCATATCCTGGGGAAAACTGCAATAACAGCAATGTATTTTTACTTCCAGCCAATATAGAATAACAAAAACCAAATTACACCTCCAACCCCTCCCCACATGAAGCAACTAAAACATACCTGGTGAAATACAACCATTTTCCAAAACATTGGACACAGGTGATAAAGGATGGTGTTCTCTGAGAAACAATTGACATGGGCCCTCTGAGTGCCCAGCTTACTTGTGAGTACAGTTTCCAAGTCACAGCACAGGGAGGAGGGAGGAGGCAGAGCGTGGCAGCATCTGTGAAGCAGGAGGTGGAACTAGAATCTGAAGAGAATGCAGAAGCGGAATCCACAGGATAGAATACTGGAATGGAGAGAGAGACACAGAGAAAGAACTCTGGAGATCTGTAGAGAAGCTCCCTTGAGTTTTCAACTCTATAATAATCAGTGCATGGATATGAGGAATTACTCGACTTGGGGGAAAAAGCACCCCCAAAAGTTAGAGGGAACAATTCCTGCAGCTCATATGGGGCTTGAAATATCTCCTGTTTCTTCCATCCAGGATAAAAAATCCTAAATAGTCATGAGACATCAGGTAGGGTACTCAAAAAATATTTACCTTAATATTGAAGCAGAATTAACCTTAGACTAAATATGTCCCTGGACCCTCCTAATAAAGCTTGAAAGCATCCCTAGAAGGAACAGACTGTTTCCAAGTAGCCTGTGTCCCCAAACAAAGTTCAAGAATATTTGTAGGGATAAATGAATATTTACTACCCAATAAAGTAAAATTCATGATGTCTGACATCCAATCAAAAATTACCAACTATATGAATAAAAGGAAAATACAGTCCACAAAGAAGAGAAAAATTAACTGAAACTAACTCAGAAATGGCATAGATCAGGTGTGCCCTGATCTAGTCTAGTGTACCTGGGAGCAGTCCCACATACATCCCAAGGTACAGGGTTGGAGACCTGGGGCTGGGGGAGCAACCAATGTGAACAACTGAATAAAAGTAAATGAAGCACTTCTCTCTTCCTGCCTGCCTTCATTCCTGCCTGTACCTTTCCTTAAAAAATGCAGAAATAGCACAGATGGTGATGAGTATAAGGAATTATTTCTGTGTTGGTATATATAAAACACTTAGTTTCATTATTTAAACCTTTTTAAAAGGTAGTTTGCTATATAGGGTAATGGGAGTGGTTCACTAATACATTTTCATACACCCCTGCACATCAACTGTCTCCTTTGCCTTAGATGGTTTGTGCATTTGATTTTTGCCAATTCTACACTTTGATAATATGCCAGGAGCAATAAAAGTGGTTCAATCTGTAAAAAAAATAATAGTATGTGTCCATATTTTATAGCCACCCTTTATAACCTGGATCATAAGACAAGGGTGGGGCATCTGGATGAAGTGATTGACAGCCACACAAGAGCTGTGTGGAATGGGTACAGGATGACTAATGAACAGATGTCTACAAAGGGACTGAATGACCACTTGACAATGTAAAGAGATCTATGCAGCAAGCAACAGAGTCACCCACATTGCCTCTAAGTTCCTTTATGACTACAGAAATCTATGGATCAATGACCTTAACCTTACCAACTCAGAATATTCCACCTAGATGAAAAACTGTCCTTCTAAACAAGAAAGGAGAGATGTGTCAGCCAATACAATTAGACGAGAAATAATGAGGGGGATAGAATTGAAAAAGAAGTAAATTTTTATTTCTACATGACAAAAGAGCATACCTGAAAAACCTGAGCAAATCAATAATACTACTAATTCTAGCAATAAAAAGAATTAATGAAGTGGCCGGACAGAAATTTAATATAAAGAAACCACTAACTTTCATATGTACAAATAATGATTCAGTAGAAGTTACATTGATAGAGAAAACTCTTAACAGCAAAATATAAAATGCAGTCAATTCTCATTCTTCAAGATAATTATAGTCTGTGAAGTTACTTCTGAACACTGAATCATTGCACCTGGGGTAAAAACAGGCTTAGGTTCTTGCAAGCCTCTAGTCACATCATCTTCCCCAACCAACCAATGTGTACTTCTTTCATGTGTATTTCTGTTTAAAGACACTAGTTAATATATATAATTGATTTATTGACATGGAACTACAGCCACCATTAGCATAACATACTTGAATGAAGTTCATCTAACACATTATCTTTGTAAGATACATAATTTTTTTACATTTAGGAATACTAAAAGTACTTCAACATTATGCCTGGAGACAATAGTAAACAGTGAAACTCAGCAGAAAACACAAAAAGTGAAAAAATTAGCACTATAAAAAGGAAAATTACTATAGTAGGAAAGTTGAAACAATGTAATCAAATGACTCAAATTTCCACCACTCTTTATACATATCTCCAAAATACCTTGCATATAGTTTTGGAATAACAAATTTTAGTGAATAGGTGAATTCACAAATAAGGAATACACAGATATTGAGGATTAACTGCACCTACAACAAACTTAAGAAATGTGCAAACACAGTATGAGAAAAACTTAAAAGAATCCTGAAAAATATAAAAGTAAAGTAGTTTTTACGTAGGATGGCTCAACAATATGAAAATGTTAGTTCTCCTTGAGTTTGTTTACTAATGTAACATAATCCCAGCAAAAATAACAACAGATATTATGAGGTTTGAAAAGTTGATAGTAAAGTTCATATAAAGAAAAAAAAACATGTAAAAGTAATTTTAAAATGCTAAAAAGGAAAAGCCACTAGGGAAAGACTTGTGCTTAAATATAAAATACTATAACATTTCTATGCTTAAAAGAGTGAAATGCTGGCACTAGAAAAGACAGATCAATTAAATAGAGTGGAGTCTATGAACAGTCCCAAATATATGACAATTTAGTATAGTATAAAGGTGGCATTTCACATTACTGGAACTTTATAATTACTGGTGCTGGGATAATTGATAACCATTGGGAAACAATAAAACTAGATCCACGCCTCATACCACATAAAAGAAAAACTCCAGTGGACCCAAGTCTTAATTTTAAAATAAATAAAAAATTAATAAACCAGATATTTCTAGAAGAAAACAAAAATTCCTTTATAAAATGGTTTAAAGTTTTCTATGACTAATAATTCAGATGCAATAACAGATTGCTCAGCTTGCCTTATAAAAGTTTGATCTTTTCGAACGTATTATCAAAAAGTACTATAAGATAAAGTCAAAATATGAATGAAAAACTAGGATAAAGTACTTGCATTATACCACAGGGCTGGCATCCCTAAAGTACAGAAAACTCTTAAAATTCAAGGAGAAAAATATGACCAAACTTGGCAGAAAAATAAGGGGAAAAAAGCATGAACTATTCACAAAGCTTAAAGAATAAACTTAAAAATATGAAAAAAAAAATGCTTCACTAATAATAGGAGAAATCCACCTTAAAACTACATGTAGAGAACTTTCACAAATAAGTTTAAGACCTGGATTTAAAAAAATGTTTAATCGGGTATTTTAAAGCACAATAAAATGTTCAAAAGCAGATAGAATGTGGAGGTTTTATTCTCCAGAAACTGCAAGAGGTAAGAATTGTGAGGTTATGACTCTCTGGCCTTCAAATTTTATGGCTAAGGGACAAAAAAATGCAGCCTGTCTCAGGTACCAGAGATAAGGGCTCAAGGATGAAAAAGAAGTGAAAGGTTAAAGAAATCCTGGCAGCAAGAAACCACAATAAAAGTAAGGCATAAAGTCATAAATCATTTAAAAATTAAAATATAAACACTGTTCTAAATCCTGACTGACCACTAAATTATACATGTATGGGGAACGTCAAGAGAGCCTTGCTTTTGTTTTCATTTTTTAAAAGCAGAAACCAGAGAGGAATTTTTTCTAGACAGAACTGCATGGAGCAAAGTCTGTATTCGCTGCATTTTAACCAAAAGCATTTCCAAACCATGTACAGCTTGAGCAGCAGTAATCTAGTCTTAGGGGATAAAAGTATCAGAGGACAGAACATGACACTGGCAGAGAAGCTTTAGTGTAAGCAAGGAAACCACTGAATTAACTCCCAATATCTGCTCAAATCCTTAGCAGATGAAATTTATCAGGCATTCAGGAAGTGCCCAGGGTATAGTATAAAAAATCGACACTGAGAAGCCATAGGAACAGAATAGAGATGCTAACCACTTCCTAGTACAAGACAGAAACAATTTTTTATTTGAGTAAAGGCAAGTAAAGTTCCCATGAGAATAGAAAGGGAAAAAAAAATCGAGCAGATCAAATAAATAACCTTGACAAACACAATAGAATCCAACATCACTAGAGCATATTACCGAAAGTGTCTGGTATTGAACCAAAAGTCTTGGTAGACATGCAAAGAAGCAGGAAAATGTGCTCCATCTTTGTGGATAAAAGCTAGTGAATAGAATCATTGAGTCCAAGTGGCGTATTTAACAGGCTTCAAAGCATTTATTATAAAATATATACAAAGAATTAAAGGAAAATATACTATCAATGAAGAAATGGATAGGAACCTCAATATAGAAATGAACATATTAAAAATTCAAAAGGAAATTTCTACTGAAAAGACGACAAAACGTATTAAATGGGTTAGACAGCAGGATGAAGAGAGCAGAGAAATCATTAAACTTAGAGAAACATTAAAAAAAAAAAAAAAAAGCAATCCAAGGAACAGGAAGGAAAAAAGAAGTGAACATAACCTCAGAGTTCTGTGGGATAATTTCAAAAATTTCAAAATATGTAAAATTGGAGACTTAGAAAAAGGAGACAGAGAAAGAAAAATTATTTGGAGGCAATCGTGGAAAATTTCCAAAATATGGTAGGAAAAATTAATAGAACCTGGAAGACTAAGTAATTTATAAGCATGATGAATACATAGAAAATGACTGAGACACATACTAGACAAACTGCTAAAAGATACCAAAACAAAACCTTTAAAAGCATCCAAAGAAGAACAATATGTTACATTCAGAAGAAAATGACACAATATTAATGAACTCTCATCAAAAACTGTGAAGACCAGAATATAGTATGATAGCAAAAGAGAAGGAAAATAATAAAAATTTGTAGTAAATAATTTTATATTCAGTGGATCAAACCTTCAAAATGAAGTTGAGAGGTATTTCACTTTCAGAATGTTTTAATAATCTCTTAGCATAGAAACCTCTTGATGGATAACTATAAACTCTAGACAAAATTCAAATAATTATCCAGACACTCTGGAGAGAGACCAAAGTCAGGAAGATTGTGATGTAGTTCGTTTCCTGTTACTTTCATAGTTTAGCTCAAGAGCAAACTGAAGCAAGATATGATAAGTACCACATATGGAGGCTTAAGCCCTGATTAAAAACGTGGTTTTTCTGGCTTGAAAAAATAGAAGACAGAGTTTTGGAAAGTGCAAGGTAAGTTCAAACAGGAATCAGAGATGAGTCTCAAATTTTGTGTTATCAGCAGTACCCAAGTCTCTGACTGATACCTTAGCTACACAAGCAAGTAAAAAGATCATCAGCTCAGGCTTAAATAATCACACAGAGATGCCTCCTGGTGGAGCAGCAGCCAAGTCAATCCCCTCTGAAAGTTGCAAGCCACATACCCGCTGAGTTCGCATCCCGGTTTAGGGGAACAACCAGTGTAAACAACTAAATGGAAGTAAAATTAAAATGCTGCTTCCTCCTCTCTCTTCCTGCCTTCCTGCCTACTTGCCTTCATTCCTGCCTGCACCTTTCCTTTAAAAAAAGAAATAATTCTACAGAAATTTGAACTGCCAGCCAAGAAGCAGAGATTTTTAGTTTAAGTTCAGCAAAGTTAGTGTCTACTAAAACAAAAATATTAAGGCCTCTGAGAAATGTTATAGAATCTCATCTCTACTTAATATGCAGAAAGTCTGGGCTTCAAGTTATTCAACATATAAACACGAAAATGTGACCAGCTTGAAGAGAAAAGGCAATAAACAAACTAACCCAGAGATGACCCAGATGTTGGATTATCAGACAAGGATTTTAAAGTAGCTACTATAACTGTGTCTACTAAGGAAAAGGAAAATATGTTTATAATGAATAAAAAGAAATCCCAGAAGAAAAATTTTAAATGTATATTAAAATCCACTGAGTGAGCTAAGGAACAGAATAGACAAAGGAAATAGTTGATCTGAGGTTTAGCAATAGAAATTTCCAGTCTGAAGAAGAAATACATTTTTTTCAAACATGAACAGTACTTCAGGAAACAATGGGGCAATGCCAAAAGATACAACATACTTTGCAGGTGCAGTTTAAAATGAGAAAAGAGAGAGTAGAGAAAAAATAATTGGAGAAAAATATCCCAAATTTCTGAAAAGACAAATCTGTAGATTCAAGTAGTTCAGTGAACTCCAAAGAGAATAAGAAAAGTCATTCCTTCTTCATCACTATATTGAAAACTTCCAGAAAAAAATGATGCATCACAAAAAGGGGAAAATTAGAAATCACTGAATTTTCATCAGAAATTATAGAAGCTCGAAGGCATTGGAACAAAATCTAATCAGTGTTGAAATAAAATTTCTCAACCCAAAATTCTACATCAAGTAGAAATATCCTTAAAAAATGAAAACAAAATAAATACAATTTCAGGTAAAAATAAGCCAAGATAAGTTATTATCAGGAAATGTGCACAAGAAAAGCTAAAGGAAATTCTTAGACTACAGGGTAATGATACAAAATTTAAAATCAAATCTTAAGAATAGAATAAACAACATCTAACATGCTAAGTATCTAGGTAATTTTTTAAAAACTCTTCCTCTTAATTCCTGGCTATATACATACGGACATAATACACATGGCAATTATGGAGTAAAACACAGTTGGTAGAAAAGTCATTGAATTCGTATGGTTGCACGGTTTCTACATTTTACATTATTGTGGATTTTACATTCATAACTTTATAGAAAAAATAACACAGAAAATAGTAAAGACATAGATGATCTCAATTAACTTTACTTACACTCCAAATCCTGGAAAAACACGCTTGGTACTCTCATGAAGATAACTCACATGCGTGGCCATAAAACAAGTCTTAACAAATTTAAAATAGTTACAATCATATAGAGTACATTTTTAGACTAGATTGAAATTAAATGAGAAATCAATGGCAATATTCATTAAAATATCAAAGTATTTGGAAATTAACACAATTCTGAAAATCTGCATAACAAAAAAGGATTTGCATGGTAAAATGACAAATTCAAAAGTTGATTCTTTGAAAAAAATCAGTATGTAAATCTTTGATAACCAACCATTGTGAACAACTAAATAAAAATAAAGATGCTTCTTCCTCCTTTCTCTCCCTGCCTACCTGCCTATTCACTTTCATTCCTGCCTGCACATTTCTTTAAAAAAAAATTTTTAACAATCCAAACATTATCAACATGTTTCAATCCATTGCACTGTAAACTTTTATCTCAAGAGATGCAGAAAAAAAATTTATTTGGCATGAAAAGATTCAGCCATGATGCATGCTTTCAGGAAATTAGAAGAAGAAAACTTACTCAAATTGATACAGAGCATTCTTATATAAATAAACCAAACATGAATGTTCAAAAGAACATTCCACCCTAGGTGGTTAAGCCCTAGGTGTTTTTTTGTTTTGTTTGTTTATTTTAAACTGTAGGCTGAGAACTATTAGCCCAAGATTGTGCTGGCACCAAACTGAAACGTTTGCATATCCTATTGTTAACTTAATAGTTCAAACATGCATGTTTTCAGCAATTTAGCCCCCTTCAACTTTGCATAACCTCAGAAAATAAACTTTAGACATAGACTCATAAACCTTAGACAATACTTGTTACCTATTAATGAGACAGGGCCTTCTAGTTACTAGATCTTAAGCAGCTGCTGGCCTTTGGAGGTCTCTCACCTAGACATTCCCTGCCCTGTTGGTGAGTGACATCACCTAACGTAACATCACCCCTCTCTCCATCCTCCTCTTCCCCCAGTTTTCCTTTGCTCACCTTCTGGAAGTGGTCCCTCAGTATAAGATTCTCAAAGGCTTCATTCTGTGAGGAACTTTTCCTCTCACTCAACCCTGTTCAAGTGACACCCCATAAAGTTTGATGTGTGTTGCTGCCTCGCCTTTTGATACCTTTTTATTTGATCAGTCCCCAAATTCCTCAAACCCCCTTCAAACATCGGTACACACACACACACACACACACACACACACACACACACAGATCTACAGCTACCATCAAACTTAATGAAGAAAGAATGAATGCTTTCTCCTATGATTAGGCACAAGTCAAGGATACCCATTTCCACTTCTAATAAACATTTTACTGAAGTTCCTAGTCAGTAGATTTCAGAACCCAGAAAACATTCCTTTTGTCAATTACCAAGAAAAAGAAATTGAAGATATAAATAAGTAAAACAAATAGAAGATCAAACAAGTAAAAGTATTTCTGTTTGCAAAAGTCATAATTATTTACACAGAAAATCCTAAGGAATATCTATCACTACTATGAGAACTTACAAGCATTTGACAGTCACAGAATGCAAGATTGATACACAAAACTTAAGTGTATTTTATATACTATAATAAACCATTGTAAATGAAAAATTTTAATTCCATTTAAAATAGTGTTGAAACCCACAAAGCATTTAGTAATAAATTTAATCAAAGAAGTGACAATCTCCACATTGCAAACTATAAAACTTCCCTTAAGGAAATTAAAGGAGACCAAAATAAGTAGATATACTATGTTCATAGACTGGAAAAATCAAAATTACTTAGATGTCAGTTTTCCCCCAGTTTATCCATAGTTCCACTGTAATTCCACATATAATCTCAGCAGGCTTTTTGGTAGCAACTGGGAATCTTAGTCTAAAATGTGTGCAGAAATGTAAAGGAACCAGAATTTCCAGAACATTCTTGAACAACAAAGTTGGATGAGTTAAATTAGTAATTGCATGACTTACCCTCAAGCTACAATCAATAAGAATGTGATTGATATTCATGAAATGAGAACTATCTAAACCATGGAATAGAAAAGAAAGTTAAGAAATGACTGACATCTTTTCAACAAAAATGTTAAAGCAATTTAATGGGGAAAAAGTATTTTCAAAAAATAATACTGGAAATACTGAATATGCTATGGAGAGAAGTAGATATTAGCCCCTATATCAAACCATAAATTAGTATCCACTTGAAATGGATCATAGACCTAAATGTAAAGACAAACTAAAAAAATCTAAAACATGATAAAATCTTTGTGACCATGAAAATAGACTGATGTTTCTTAGGCCACAAAAAGCAACAAATATGAAAGAAAAAAATCAATAAATTAATTTTCTTCAAAATTTCAGTTTTCTGCTCAACCAAAGATACCAATAGAGAAATAATAAGCAAATGATGGATTTGAAAAAATATTTGCAAAGCATATTGCCTAATGAAAGAGTGGTACTTAAGAAATTGAAAAAACTGAAAAATCAATAGCAAACAACCCAGTTTTTTTTGCAATAAGTCAGATTTTACTGTGTATTTCACAGAAAAAATATGATAGGCCATCAGTACATGAAATACTGCTCAACATCATTAGTGATCACTAGGGAAATGTGTGTGTGTGTGTGTGTGTGTGTGTGTGTGTGTGTGTGTGTGTGTACCTGGCTATGCTACTATGCAAGTTACTTCAACACTAATCTAGGTGTTGCTGTAAAAGTATTTTGTACATATGATTTAAGTCCACAATCAGTTGACTACAAGTAAGGGAAATTAGCTAGGTAATCTGGATGGGTCTGATTCAATTCCTTGAAAGGCCTTAAGAGCAAAACTGAAGCTTCCCTGCTGAAGTTCTGCCTGTGGACATAAGCTTAACCCAGTGCCCAAGATTCCACCCTGCCCTTCCTGAAAACCCATCCTGTGCATACTAGTTTGTCCAGACTGGAGAGAATGAAGGTGAGGGATAGGCAGCATAGTGTCTGGCAACCTGTCAGGAGACCAGAGAAAACTGCTGACTGTCAGAAGGATGCAGTCCTGTGATCTTTGGGTCTGTAAGGAAGGCAGAAACACCACAGACCCTACTACTAGCTAGCACTGCTGCTCTTGTGTGGGCTTCTGAAACATTAGGTTCACCTCTTCCCAAAAAAGAGGGGCTACATGGGGCCATTCAGGATGTGAAGAACATTCTGGGACTATGGCTATCTTCAGATACTTTCTTACACCCTATTTCCAAACAGTAGCCTCTAAAGGGATGCTTTGTCTAATTGGAAGACCTTTTACATTTCCTTCCCCAGAAATAGAATTTGGAGGATGGTGGATCATGGACATAGAGTTCTGGGACTGCTCTAGGAGGTTAACTAAATAATGCTCCCCCTTCCCCTTCTGTTCACATCTCCTCTCTTGGTTAATAATATATTTAGCCTATACCTGGACCTCTCAGTGAAATACCTCACTTGAGATTTTGCTGTGACTGAGATCCTGAAAAACACATCAAATTCCATTAACAGTTCAATTCCCAGGGCACATCTTGCATCTCAGTTCCCTGGGCAATGATTGAGTCTACTTTCTCTAGGAATGACCTATATTCATGTTCAATTATTCTAGACTTTTCCCGGGAGGCCTCTGGGGTTTCTGATCACTGCGTATCAAAGCTTGGGTGTTCAGGCAAAGAGGGTACCTAATCAGTAGTCTTCATCAGAGCAGTCTTTTCTGAACCCTACTGCAAGAGTGTGTTACTGCAAACACTTCCCTGGTGATGACAAAAGCTGGGAGTCTCGGGCTCCTTCAGGTGGTGTTTCTTACTTTTATTTTAAGTAACTCTGCCATCATTTGGATGTTCACATTGTCTGCTGGGAAGTGTCAAGAGGTTTCAAATCTCTCTCTGGGAGTTTTTGAAGGCACAACTCAGTATTCTGTTCACAGTATCAAACACCTTCATTCATTTTTCTCTGTTTCCAGCATGAATGTGAGTACAAATTATTAATGATGTAGCTTCTGACAAGAATCCAAAATTATATTCCTTATATGTGAGTCTTCCCAAATATTCCATCCTTTTCTTAGCACTATGTAGTAACCAAAATAAACGTTTAGACTAGATGACCAAATTGATGGTTTGCAGAGGAAAGGAGGGAAGAGGGTGAACAAATAAGATAGGTAAAAGAGGTCAATTATCTATGAAGGATAGAACTGAGCTTTTAGTGGTGATCTTACTGAAGAGTATACAGATATTCATTTATAATGATGCATACCAGAAATATATAAAATTTTCTATTGCAATGTTAATTCAATAAAAATTATTTATTAAAAAAAACAACAAAGTAGAGACTGTCCAAGGCAAGAATTATGCATTACAATAGAAGCTTGCAACTTCAATATGCCTATAAATGTCCCTGTTAAAAATGCAGAATTCAGCACGCCCTAGTGGAGTAGCAATTAGGTCAGTTGTCTCCAAAGCAGTAAGTCACATACCTCTGGGTTTGAGTCCTGCGCCCAGAGGGAACACTGTGTGACTAACTAAATTAAAACGCTTCTTCCTCCTCTCCTTCTGCCTGCCTACTCGCCTTCATTTTTGCCTGTACCCTTCCTTAAAAAAAAAAAGCAAAATCCTAGAAATTCAAATTCAGGGGGCATGGGGCGGAGTCTGGCATTCTGTATTTTTAACCTCCTTCCCAGTATCTCAGCAGAGTATAGTGGGCAACCAGCACCTCAACAAGCAGATCAGTGTCCAACATGCTTCTCCCCACTCAAGTCTGACCTCTGAGTACCCCCAGTCAGGGCCAAAGACAGCTCAAGGGCTTCCATGACCCAGAACTAGTTTGCTTCTTGACCATCAGACTTATGTGACCTACAGAAGGTCCTCTGGGCCCTAGAGTGGAAACCATGTCAGCCCCACAGGGCTATTGTGAGGATGAAATCAACAGAGAGCTTAGAAGCGGGTCTGGCCACTCAACTCAATAACAGATATTTTAGAACCTTATCATTATCTCTGTTACTATCATCACTAACTCTCCCACCATGAGATGTCACGGAAGATCTCCATCCTTACACCTTGTGACCTTACACCTTGAGAACACCACTCAGAGCAGCAGGGAGCCAGGCAGGACAAATTACAATCACGATTGCCAGCACCAAACTGCTCTCACCCAGTCTCCCTCACACTGGGAGGCTTTTCTGGGACTCTTGCCCTTTTACAGGAGAAGCCCCAGGAGCACCCACAGAGATCTTTGTATCTCATCATCCTTCTCCACAACTGCTTCCATCTGGTCACTAGAATCCCTTCATTTTCCTAATCTCCCTTCTGCCATCATAGACATGCCAGCTGGCCTCACTCTGACCCAGCTTCCTCCTCCCAGGCACCGAGTGGCTGCTGGAAGCCCTCACCAGTCCCCCCTTGGGCGTCAGAGTGCTAAGTCTTCCCCCAGGAGACCAGTGACTGTGGGGAGCCCTCATGCACTTCCTGGTGGTCTCAGAACAGTCCTTTGAAGCCTGTCAACTTGTGTTCAGGGGGCAAATGGCTATGTCTTATGTGAGCCAGAGGCTGTATCAGTCCATTCTCTGAGAATAGGAAGTCTTTCCTGGTATGAAGAGATGAACCAAACACCGAGTAGGTGCTCAGTACGTATCTATAGAGAATATGGACCTTGTTTTTGGTAACCTTACTCCTGGACTTCAAAATTCCCTGATGGACTATGTGTACTTGAGAGAAATAACTCCTGGTGGGCCCCAGCAGTAACCAGCACAGACTGGCTGGTGCCTCCTGAGTTAGCTCCTCTGGGGGTGTGGGGAACAGAAAGTATCTCTCTGTTACCTTGAGCTGCAGTTAGGCTCTATCCTGTCCTCTCTGGTTTGGCCTCTTACAAAGAGGCCCTGGTCATACAACCCTCTTACAAGAGCTATAATAGTTACCAGTTGTTCAGTCCCTACATGGTGGTATTTTGTCTTTATGTCCAACATCCTCTGGTTAATAGAGTGATTACAGGTGGTCAGATGCTACAATCAGGAATAAAATAGGACACCCCATTCTCAGAGGGTCTGGCAGGGAACACTGTTCTTAGTGTGTCCACCTGTAGGCATAATTATCTGAATTGAAAAGCAAAGTGTCTACAATTCAGAACAGATTACTGTTTGGAGGCAACCCATGAGCTCAGTGACTCTCACCCTCATTGATAATGGAGAGATCAGCACTTGTCAATTCCCCCATAGTTAGACCATCTAAAAGCTGGTCACTCAGGATAAGGTCCAAGTGACCAGACCTCACTTCTCCCAGCTTGTTAACCTAACCTGTGACTGCAGGTGGGTTTGGATGAACTGAGAATGTCATAGACAAATCAATTATTTTGGTACCTGAGAATTCACACCCCCTCTGCCTACATATCTGGTAGGAGGATTCTGAGTCCTGGAAGGGCCTGGGGCCCAGTTTCCTAATGTGATGGAGACCACAGGGACAGAGTTTAATGTGTGCTAACTAACATCTCTTTCACTCCAGCCTAGCCCAGTGATGGTGGATGCCTCATCAGGGCTTCAGCTTCCCCTTTTGCGAAAATCAAATGAATTCATTTACAAGTGCTTTACTCAGTGTATGGCACAGAGTGAGTGCTGTAGTGGTGTTAGTTATTATTACCAAGAGAGCTTCTTTTTCCTCTATCTCTAAGTAGCAGGCAGGTTTCATTCCCGTAGGGTTTTCACAAAGTATCTTCTAAGAAAAGAGTAAGCCTTTATTCTCCCAAATCACAATGCTACCAGTCTGTTTTACAGTTGTGCAAAACTCTGTGCTTCCTTTTTAATAGGCAGACGGCATAGCAGAAGATATGGGGCGGGGGGTGCAGATCTGACTAGAAATATATTCAAATCTCATCACAAAAGGTCGATATCAAAAGACGGTCATCATTTAACCTTGATCTGGTTACTTGCAACACTGGACCTCAAGACAGCGGGCAGTTTGAGGAATGGAGCCTGGTGTGGGGAAGAGCTACTTACTGCATCATGCGAGAACCTCCCAGTTCTGTCTCCTAGGATCCCTCTTCCCATTGCTTCCACAACCCAAACAGGCATCAGTAGTCACCTCAGGGCCCACAAGAAAATGACAGGGATAACCTTATCCCTAAATGGTAAGTGGAAGCCAGGTGGAGAGGGGAGTAGAACAGAAAAGAGAATTTTAAAAGGAGGAAAAAAGGATAAAGAATGAAAGGAGAAAAATGGAAGGAATGGAAGGAAGGAGGGGATGAGGGAAGAAGCAGAAGGAAGCAAAATACATTCCTTTATACACTGAAATCAGAATTCAATAGAGAAGAAAATCCAAAAGATATCCTTCACAAAGAGTCAAAGGGAAATACAAATTATCCTTGTCTCCTCTAAGATATATTAAGGTATACATATAGATATAGATATAGATATAGCTATAGATATAGATATAGATATATAAAGATACATTACTTAGTGCTCTATATCATTGCAGATGCCTATACTGTGTCCACTCACAGGTAAGCAGTATGCGTTTGAATGATTTAAATATCACCTGGATCTTGTGAATAATGAAGTCATTCCAAAGGGTCTGAATCACTTTCCCTGGAAACCCTTATCTCATCAGCTAAACCCCATATTAGGGTCTGAAATTTTTGGTGCCTGTGACTTCTAATGCTGTGACTTCTAATTCTCATTACTCTAAAAGTTATTGGTGTCAAAACCAACCACATTCTCTTCATCAGCAATTTTCAAATGCATCCAGTACTTGGGGCCACTTCATTATATGAATTAAGTTAGACCTTGTCGCTGGATCCCTCCCTCCCAGAAATTTTAATGTCCAGGATTGAAATAGGTAAGTTAATAATCACCTACAGGATAAGAAACGAGTAAGGTGGGTATGGGTGTGTAAGGAAAACGATGGCCTTCCTTAGTAACTGATATTTCACTGATATTTTAACTTTCGTTTTCAAGCATTTTGGCATGTATTATCCCCATTGTCTGTGGTAGGAAAAGCTACTCCATACTTGCATTCCTGGAGCTTGATACCCAAAGCAAGAATTCACACATTTAGCAAGTATTTATTGCATTGCTATAATGTACCGGACTTTATTCTAGGCTCTGGAAGGTATAACAATAAAGGAGGCAAAATCCTCATCTTCCTGGTATTTGTAGAATATGAAGGTGAAAGAAAATATATAGTATGTCATATGGAGAGAAATGCCATAGAGAAGAATATAGCAGGAAGTGGAGATTTAAGAATATGTGTGGGGTAGGGGTCTTCATATGTTGAGTAGAATATTCAGGAAATGAATATTGACTAAGTGAACAAAGGAAATGAGAAAGGGAGTGACATGGGTGACTGTGCCAGACAGGGGGAAAGCCGGTGCAAAGACCCTTAGGCAGAAGTATGCCTGGCTGTTTGAGGATTAGCGGGGAAACCAGTGAATGGGACAAGAATAGAAGCAGTAGGAGCAGTTAGGAGGCAATTACAATAATCCAGGCCTGGCATGACAAAAAAGAGACCAACAGACACGATGAAGTCTTCCAAGTCTGGTTTTATTTTGCATGTAGAACAGGTGAGATTTGCTACTGGAATAAAATGGGTTATAAAGGAAATAGAAGAATCAAGGAAGACCCAAAGGTTTTTAGGTCTTAGCCACTTGAAGGTTGACATTGCCATTAGTAAGATCTTTAGGAATGAAATTCCCACTGACGACCACCATGAGTCTTAGGGTATTAACACTCTCAGACAGTGAGTCATAGAAGAAGGAAAGGCTGCGATCAGATTTTAGGGGATGAATGCCCACTCGTCTTCACTCATAGACACCAAACACATCCCATTCTCATCCCACTGTATTCCCTTCCAGTCATCTTTATAAAAGAATACTGAATTCCATTTTAATGAGGTATAAATGACATCTTATAAGCTGCATAGATCTTAAATGCTTCATGAGTTCAGAGTTTTGACTATCCTATACAACCATACAACTATGATAACACCACCCCAGACCAGACATAGAATATTTCCTTCATGTCGGAAAGTTCCTTCCTGTCCTGCTACAGTCAATCCCATCTTGACACCCAAGGAGTGAATTTCTGATTTTTCTCTACCATGGATTATTCTAAGACTTGATGTAAATGGAAAATACTGTGTGTACTCTTGTGTCTGAGTTCTTTTCCTCCACAAAATGTTTTTGAGAATGGTCCAAATTGTTGCACGTGTCAGCAGTACTAGTAGTAGCAGTATTCTCTGTTTGAATAAATCACAATCTGTTTGTCTTTTTAATCTGCTGATGAACATTTGGGTTATTTCTTGTTTGGGGTTATTATACATACACTTGCTGTGAATATGTGTATAACACCTTTTTTTGACATATATTTTCTTTGGGAAAGTATTTAAAATTGGAATTGTGGAGTCACAAGGTACAAGTGGTGAGTGCCAAATCGTTTTCCAAAGTGATTACGTCATTTCACATTGCACCATCAACATACCGGTTGTTGCACGTCCACCCCAATTTTAGTGCTGTCAGTCTTTTTAATGTTAATTATTCTAGGTGTGTAGCAGCATTTCATTGTTGTTTTAGTCTTCATTTCTAATTTTTAATTCATAATATGATTACTGATGACATTGAATGATTTTCATGTGTCTATTTGCAATCCATATATCTTCTTTGGTAAAAGGTTCAAATTTTTTTTATTGTTGGTGGGGTTATCTTTTTATTATTGATTTATGTAAATGTTTATATAATTTGAAAATGAGTTCTTTATCAGATGCATGTTTTGTGAATATTATCTCCCTGTCTGGATCTTCATCTATAATTTCCTTTTTAAATATTTGTGTTTAAATAATTTAAGACTTACAGAAAGTTTGCAAAAATAGTTCAAAGATTTCCAAATACCCTTCACCCACAAATTTTAACCATTTTGCCATTCACCGTGTTGACTCTCTCTCTCTCTGTCTCTCACTCTGTCTCTCTCTGTCTCTCTCTCTGTCTCTCTCCCTCTCTTCTCTCTCTCTCTCTCTCTCTCTCTCTCTCTCTCTCTCTCTCTCTCTCTCTCTCTCTCTCACACACACACACACACACACACACTTTTTTCCTGAACATTTGAGATTAAGTGACGTTAAATGTATTCCTTTTTCTCTTAATACTTTAAGAAATAGTTTCTAAAAACAAGGACATTCTCTTACTTAGTTGTTCCAGTGTCCTTTCTAGCAAAGGAAAAAATTGTTACTAGAGTCAGGGAACCAAACTAAGACCACAGTTGAATTTATTTTCTTTAGTCTCCTTTCTTCGAAGAAAAGCCTGTTAACATTTTTATAGGGATTGCATAAAATCTGTAGATCAATTTGGAGAGAAAAAAAATCTTAAAACAATTAAGATTTCACTAAACTATATAATGATATGGTTTACATTTATATTTATTTAGATCTTTTTTAGTTTTTATCTTCAGTCTTTTTTAATATGGAGTAGTTTCTCAATCTGTTTTTCTATCTTTCTATCGATCCATCTATCATCTTTTTATTTATTGTCTTATATGAACCTGAAGATAATATACCATCTATTTTATATCTTCTATATTTTCTGAATAGTATCTTTTGATAAGGAAGATTTTAATAAAGTACAATTTTTTAATTGTTTGTTACTTTTGTGTCCTAAGAAAATTTTGCCTACCTCCAAGTCATTGATATATATACTATTTTGACAATATTGTTGCAACTTTTATATTTAAGCCTGTGTTTCATCTCAAATTAATTTTCCAGTGGGAAGTCAGATATGAGTTGAGATTAATTTTTAGTCAAATATATCCCAGTTATTCCACCACAATTGAATTTTTTCCTTTCCCACAAAATTGTTTTGATCCATTAAAAAAAATCGTTGTTCATAATTGCCTAGGACTTTTATGTGTAATTTCCATTTTGTTTCACTAAGCTGTTCCTCATGCTAATACCACACTGCAATGGTAAATTATTGTAACTTTACCTTAAGTCTTGAATCAAGTAATAGCAATTCTCCAAGTTTGTCCTTTTTCAAGATGATTTTGTCTAGTTCTTTTGCATTTCCATAAAGTTCTAAAATTCAATCTCCACCCCCAAAAAACCTCTTGGAGTTTTTGTTGAAATTGCATAGAATCTTTAGATAAATTGTTAAAATCTGTCAAGCCATTCTTATAGTCATTGAGATTTCATTATAGTATACCACAGGTGGTATGTTTTTACACATATTTGTGTCTTCTTTTTCTCTTCAAAAGGTCTTGCATGTACTGCTAGATTTGTTCTTAAGTAATTTAATGCTAGTATAAATGGTATTTTTAAATTTTAATTTTATATGCTGCTAGAACATAAAAGTACAATTGAGTTTTGGATTATTGGATTGTTGGATTATTTGGATTATTAACTTTGGGTCCTGCTATATTGTTAAATTAACTTACTAGTCTCAATATTTTTGTAGATTAAATAGGGTTTTCAACATATACATTCATACCATCTTCCATAATGATTGTTACCATTTTCCTCATATTTGTACCATTTGTTTCTTTTCTTTTTTTTTTTCTCTTTTATACCATATTACACTGACTAGGACTTCAGTACAATGTTGAAAAGAAGTGTTGAAACAGATCTCTTTGCATTCCCTCTAGTCTCTCTTCAAATTAAATGTGATGTTAATTGCAAACTTCTCTACAATGACTTTTACCAAGTTAAGGAATTTCCTTCCCAATCTGTTTAGAATTTCTTTTTTCTAATGAGTAGGTATTGAATTTTGTGACAGAGACCATATATCCTGAAAGTCTAAAATACTGTCTGACCCTTTTCTAGAAAAGTAAGTAAAAGAGAACTTGGTTGATAACTTGTGAACCAGCTAGGGAACAATCAAGAGACAGAAACCACACAATGAATTAAATAAGGGAAGGCTAGCATATAAAGATGAGTAGATTATTATGAAAGGGTAACTACAGAATTTAAGAGAATCTATTTGGCACTCCAGGACTGAAGCAGAGTTAACCAAGGAAGGACAAGCTTGGAATGGGGATTCCCCTCTCCAAGGTTAGTACCTTATTGGAGCTGGCATAATCATAGCCCAATGAATGGCACAGGCTTTCACTGGTTTGCAGGCCCAAGTTAGTCTGCAGCTGTTGGAGTAGCAGGAAAAAATACCCAGAGTGTGGCTGAGGTTCGTGAAAGCCACAACCAGTGACTGACCACACAGATTTTCAGAGAAAGTAAGACCACAGTGTGAATAAGAGACCTGGAACTATGGGGCTTGCATCAAAAGGGCTGCAGCACTAAGTCACAGGAGACACACCTAGGGGCCAAGGGCATAGGGAAGCAGAAGAATTTAGAGCATTGGTGCAGGCAGGAGGGCTGCAGCATTCAGTGTCCATGCTAAGACTGCTGCAGGAAGCTAACTACCTGATTAAGGGAGGGCTGGGTTACTGTCCAGGGACCACATGTTGGAGGCATGTGGCTGGGATAGAGCACCAGTGGGCATCCTCATGCCTTAATTGCTCAACAGTGTACAGAAACAACAGTAAGGATTCATGATTCAGTTGTCACTCCAGCTTCCTCTACTGAGAAAGCTTAATATCACACTCACTGTAAAGAAATGTTTAAAGTAATCTGTGGAGCAGGTGTTGGAGGGTGAATTTGGGCAATGAACTGATAACTGACAGTGATATAGTGTGGTTGAAGAATGGGGTTTACTAGACACTCAAGTATGTGATCCATCCATTTTTCCATTAGAGGACCCTGGGATAAGTGACAAGAGATGAGGAATCTGAATCCCACATTAAATGAATTGCTCAAAGTTACAGAGATTTTAAGTAAAATTATCTAGACCTCATGTCAAAATAAGACCCATTGCAATAAAGAGCTAATAAAAACATACAACCATCAAAAAAAGAGTAGACATCGTATATAGAATAGAGTTATTTCTAGGCTTTCAAATAGATTGGGGGAGTAGTAAAGGGAAATGTTTGCAAGTCTTTAGAATAAATATTATCATAAATCAAATAAAAAAGCAGGCAGACTGGGGAAATAGTTTCATCAAAAAAACTAGGGAGAAGTCTATCAGTATTGTGTAAAAGACTCATGAAAATTGAAAGGAAAAAACATCATTTGTAATGAAAATGGGCAAAGGACATGAACAGATGATTCACAAAGAGGAACCCAAGTAATAAGCAGACATAAGAAAATGTTCAACTATGTTACCTCTTATTGAGATGCAAATTTAAATTATAATGGTGAACATTTTTATGCATGAAATTTGGAAAATAGAATGCTAGTGGGAAAAAATGACAGAGTAGGTAAATGATTAATAGCAGTAGAAATTGCTATAACTTAAATTCTTGTGTTCATGTCCCTCGAGTAATCCTACTTCTGGGAATATAACCTAAGGAAATAATCACAATAATTGGAAAAGTTTCTATGCATGGGTTTATTGTAGTCTGTTAAAGATTAAAAAATGGGAAATAACTTTAATGTGGATTAAAATGTTAATGATTATATAAATTATTCTATTAATTATATAATTCATTTGGCTATGATTGTGGCTAATGATAAATTATTTGGTCATGACCAAAAATGACTAACACTAATGCAACAAGATAGGCTATTTCTCAAGATGTAACACCTAATTAAATGCAGAATAACAATACTGTATCCATATATTAATATCACCATGAAAGAGAATGGTATGTTCATGTGAAGAAATACTAGAAAATACCATAAAGTGATAATTAAATTATTAAATTGATGTTTAAAATTCTATTAATGTAATGTTGCTTTGCCACATTTTTTTTAAGGAAAGTTGCATGCAGGAATGAAGGCAAGTAGGCAGACAGACCAGAAGAGAGAGGAGGAAGAGACATTTATTTATTCACTTATTTTATTTAGTTGCTCATCTTGGCTGTGCCCGTTGGCTCCAGGTCACAAACCTGGGTCGTTGGGATGCATGTGGACTCTCCTGATGGCCTTATCCACTAGGCCGCCGGGGCGCACCTGCAATACTTTTTAAAAAATGGTTAGTAAAATAACTTGTCAACAGATATGTTGACAAGAGAAATGCTGAATGGGGCTCTCCTTTTTTCTACTCGATATATTTCTATTATGTCAACATTACTTCTCACTTATTTGCCAGTTTTCGTGGAGGCATGTCCTTAGGCTTCACATCATTTTAAATGAGGTCTGTTATAACACCATGTCTCCTCTTCCTGTATTTGAGCGGCTTATTTTTTCAGATATGAGTAGAGAACTGTACATACTGTTACATTTTTTTCTTGTATATAGTTTCCTTGTCTATATACAGCTCATCATTAAAGGATCTCAAGAGTTTTTTTTAATTCTAATTTACACCCTTTATATGCCATATTTCCTGAGTGCATATTAGCTATACATTCAATCCGTATTAAAATATACAGTAGACACCTTATGTTTACCTAAGACCTTGATGAAAAAGTTGGCCTGAGTATACTAAACATCAGAACCCATCACGTCTATTAACAAACACCTTTGATGATAGTCACATGCAATCCATAAAAATAGTGTACATTTGCCAGTTTTAGTAATTAGCAAGGTGATTGTCTTTGGTGAGTGGAAAATGTAGGCTTTTGGCTTAGAGAAAAGCACAGGTGATATTTCTGGGTCAGGATCATGCTCTGTTGTGAGAAGGGCCAAGTTTGCCCTCATTGTTCAAGCATCTGCCACCTAGGCCCTTGCCTCTCTGACACTATGCAGCCCTCCACACCATCCCACCACCACTGGTCTCAAGGACCATCAAATGTACTCAGTTGCTCATTCTAGAATTGTTTACTTGATTCTTTAACCATACTCTATCTCCTGGAGTTAGTTGCATTTTAAATGGGATCAGAGTTTAAAAATAAAGGGATAAAGCTGTGACAGAAGAAAGTCAGGCATCAGTGGTCAGATAATGGAGATTGATATGGTATGGGCTTTTCAGGCAGCCCCTACCTGTCCCCTGCTGGCAAAGCTGACCTACAGAGGGAGAGTAGACAAGGCAGATTCAATCCCATAGCTCCACACTCTTCCTCAGGCTCTGAATGATATTTGGGTAGAATTTATAATGCTTCAAATGACCTTAAATGAATTTAATTTTCATTCTATTCTTCCGTCTTCCAGGCAGGTGAAGGAAACAGATACGTCATCTTTGTTAACTGAGAAAGGAAGAGGGCAGAGTTAGCCTTAAAAACCAAAAATAATTGCTTCTCCCAACCTCAGAGCCTTTTCCCTCATTTGGGACTGAGAGGCTGTCTTCTGAGGAAATTGATGCATCATTGCTGCTCATGTGGACCTTGCCTGCCTTAACATAAATATTTTATTTCCCAACAGCCATTCCTACAAATTGCCTTATCACTTGCCAAGGATCTAGACCATCTGCCAGAGCAAACCCTCTTTCTGCCCTTACAGATCACAGGGCTTATCTGTTTGCATTTCTACTTATCACCTGCTAGTCTGACTTATCTCCTTACCAGATTATATTCTTTAATACGCTGGGCACCATATGGTCCCCAGCAGAAGCGCCTGTCTTGTTGCCCACCTATGGCTACAATTTATATGCTTTCAACCCTAACCTATAAATATCAGGGCCCTGGTACATCTGAAATTATTTTGGTCCGAGAAGATTCTACATAATCAGAAGAGCAAAACTATGGTTTCTCTCCCATTTTTTTAAGCACAATGTATAATATGTACCCAAAATAAACAACAAATTGTACATTTACACAGAGAGACTGAAAGAACTATAGCTACAATCAACATCACTGAATCCTAATAATCATTTTTTAAAAAAGCAAATCCCAAAAGACTGTAGAGACCTTAATCACACTTTTTCTAAATTTTAAAAGCAATTATAATGAAATATCTTCAGGGTTTCCCTAAGTCACACCTGTGTATGCTCAAGCTGGAGCTCATCCCCTCCTGGCATAGTTAGTTGAGTCTTTAATTTCTCTGGCACTGAAACTACAGCTGGGTACAACCTGTCTCACCAGGTTCCTTGTGCCTAGTCTTCCTCAGCTCCTGATACTGGGTGTGCCTAGTCTTCCTCAGCTCCTGATACTTCCCCCCAAAAGACCCCCTCATCTCCTTAGCAATTCCAGAGTGAGGCAAAAGTAACCTAGGATTCATATAGCTCTCCCCCTCCTCACCTCCCATTCTCACCTGGCCCCTCAAAATCAGAAAGTGATGTCTTCTCCATAGCTTCATTCTCACTGGACAAAGCTTTGGATTTATAAGGATCCCTCTTCTGAATCTCTGGGTGCCATGGACCTATTAAGACATCCCCCTATCTCATCTGGGATTGCCTGGTGCTGATTGTGTCTTCCATCTTGACAACGGATTGCTGTCCTACAGTGAGACACACACACGTGGTCGTGCTTCAGATGACACTTGAAGCAACTGAGCAGGTTCCCAGAGGACATCACACTCAGTGGGACTTTGGCCAAATATGGACTTTCTTTCCTGGACTTTACAGCAGCATCTAGTGCTGAATGCCTTTTGTAAGTAAATTTGTATATATATTTTACCCAGGCTCTTTCTGCTCATTTCCAATCTCAGTTCATCTGTTTCCACTTTTCATGTACCCAAAGTTCTTCAGTGACAAATATTGCCTTACAATATAATTTCCCGAGAGCCAGTAATGTGCTGTATCCTGTGCTGGATGCTCTATCTAATGCCATCAGACTTAATACACTACTCTGTCTCCAGGTTAATTTTGCAGTCTTGTTTTCCCCCAAACTCTTAGAAATGGTCTGCATTTCAAAAACAAAGTACAAAGGAACTTTTCAAAATTATGCCTTAAAATTACGTTATGATAACTGCTTTCCCCAAAATCAGTATTGAAATTATTTTGAAGCTCTGAAATGTTTCTGGACAGCAAAAGACAGCCATCTGCTTCCAGTCTTCCCTAAGGATAAGCCAGAAGGAAACAGCTTTAATACTTTAACATGTAGCATAAATTATAGGAGTTAGAGGAAATTAAGCAATTTCTGACCATGAGGACTGTAAAAATAAAAAAATAAAAAATAAGTGCACAGGGTAACTGTTGCATATTGGAGAGTTTCTGAATTAAGGATACTGAATGTCTTGATGTGACATTATGTTTTCTCTCCTGAAAATTCACTTCAGGTTTCTTCCAGAAGCCCAAACGATAAAACAAGAACTCCCCTCTCCATCTTGGGAAGGCTTCGGGTTTGTTTTGTTGATTCACCACTTCTATTCATTTGCTTTCCCATTAATAGAAACCCTGAACCTGAACAATTAATTATGCCTGACTTTTCTTCGGGGAAATTTTTTCTAGGTATTTCTTCCCTTCTTTAAAATGTGTATGTGTGTGTACCATTCTAATTTTTTATTTCTCCAATTAATAGTATACACTTCATCTCTCCCTTCAAGTGTTGTGGGAACTCTAAGACTTAAACCTTTTGAAGACAATCATTCCATAAATAGATAATTTGATAGGCGTGTTCAAGCAGTGTCATGAGCTCCACGTTCTCAGATCAGCTTCTGGTTTTCATGTTGCTTTAGGATCTACTCCTGCAGGGTTTCTTCCCATAAGGGTGTCAGTCATGGAAACCTGGAAACTAAGAGGCCTCCAGCTCTTTTCCAGACTAAGAAACTGGATTCCTCCTGGGACTTGCCACTGCAGAACCATAGTGAGGGAGAGGTGAGATTAGTTCATCATTCTTAATGGAGATGCACACACACACACACACACACACACACACACCCCTTCTGTAGGGTAAATGAGCTTGAAAAGTGCGGAGGCTTTATTAAATAAGCTTCTTTTTCTCCAAAAAGAGTTTTTCTTTGGCTTTGATAGAAGGCAGTAAATAAATGGGTTGGTGGGTCTTAATTTTTAATCTAGGGAATATGGTGGTATATGGTGTGATAGAAAAAAAATCTGCAAGAATACAAAATATTACCTGTTTGCTTCTAAAACCCTCTGTAAGGCTATAAACGAGTTTAAGGCGCATGTATTCCCACTTTTAAAGGTCAAACTCTCAGACTTGCACTATGACCTCATCCAGTGTGGATTACTCTACTGGTAAAATATCCCAGCAGAGTCCAAGGTGACCACCTGCAGGTGGTGAAGAGTCCAGAATCGACAAAAGGCCTTTTCTGCTTTCTGGCTCCTGGCTCGCTCCCCCGTCCCTGGGAGTGGATGAATAGATGAAAGAGTGACTTCAACCTCTTCCGGGACCGCCTTTAAGGCTCCCCATCTGACTTTCCCAGAGACAGAGGCAACTGGCTCTCGCTGTCGTCAGAGGTTGGTCCTGCGGCCGAGCAAGGAGGCCAGAGCTGCAGCCCAGGACCCGAAGGGAGCTAGAACTCTGCTTGACAGAGGCGCACCGCGGAGAAGCTCAAACTTTGATCAGGTAAGGATTTTAGGGTCTCGAGCTGGAACTTCTTGTGGGTGCTGGGAAAGTGCTGGGACGCCGACGCCAGCCCGGAGTGCGAGTGCGTGGGGAGTGGTGTGCGGGGGCGCCCGGGTGGCGCGGCGCTGTCCGCAGCCCCGGGTGCTGAAACGGGCCGTTCTCGGCGTGGGAGAAAGGGGCAGAAGCTAGGGCTAACTCTGGCATCTGCCTCCACCTCCGGCAAGCACCAACACCTTCAAACGGGATCAAAAGGACTATAAGCATTCTCTCTGCTCCCTCAATGGCACCTTCTTTTTACACACACCCCATAGCCACACTGGGCCGAGCCAGTTTGAGTCGTCGGGGCAGGAGGTGGAGGAGCTGGACTGGCTCCCTCTGGGGACCGAAAGAGCTCCAGCCACACCACCTCTGGGACACCTCCCCCAAGCACCGTGTTCCCGGAGGCCTCGCCCGGCGCCCCTACGGCGATGGTGCGGGAAAGTTACCCAGACGCTTCGCTCTCTTCTGCTGTCCTCGGCTCTCTAAGTGCGGGACGGGCGCAGGCAGTCTCCCGAGGGCGCGGCGCGCGGAGAAGTTCTGTCCGAGGCTTAGAGGGAGCTGGAGCAGCGTCAGCAGACTGCCTCCCGCCGGATCCTACACAGCCTAGAGATCCAAAGAGACTGGTGTGCTGAAGTGGAGGCTAGGAATTAAAATTCTTTGGAGGAGTGGGCAGTCTCTAATTCGTCTTTTTAATGGTAAAATCAATCCACTTTCTTGGCGGTTTGGTGTCTCAGGGCTCAGTGCAAGGGTAGTGGAGCGAGAAGGGGTGGCGAGCCCTCTGATCCTTTGCAATCCCCTAACAGGACAGTGAAACCGGCTCCCTCTCTCCATGCTTTTCTCCTCAGCTCAGCACCAACCCCGACTTCCGACGCCCCCCGGGTCGCCTGCCCTTGCAACCACCCTGAGATATGATTGGGACTGAGTGACTCAGAGGGTGAGGGGCTGCTTAATTTCCCACACCCCTTGTAATCCCCGCCCTACAGATGTCCTGTTTTTGCTGCCTTTGAGACTTCAAACTTTGTCACTTTAACGTGAAGATCTCAGCAAGAGGAGGCATGTAACTGAGGATGAAGCGGGTGAGCGCAGGACGGACCTGGAGCCCACTGCCGAGCCTTCCTAGCGGTGGACCGAGTGCCACAGATATGCAATATCCTTACTCAGTATTCTACAAGTGTCTCCCCCAACGCAACCTCTAAGCCGGGAAACTCGAGAGTTGGTGGGTAGACATTTGTCACCAAATCTTGAGAGGCGAAGTTGGTGTTGGCGCGGTCCCCCTCTGGGCATGACTCTTCACCTGGGTTCTGAAGTGGCCCTCATTCCGGAGTGGGAAGCCCAGACTCCTAACTTTCCCTATCCTCACTCATTTTCATTCATAAAAAATGGAGGGGCATTAATGTCTGAGCATTATGAGTATGGGTTCACATACTCCTAAGTGAAAGCTCATAGAGGGTGAGGGGGCGTAGGAACCAGACTGTGGAAACTGGGCAAAGAGATGGGAGGTGACCACTGTCGCTGCCACTCTCCAAAGCAGGTCTTATACCCCAGTTTTGTACTCTTGAAAATTCTGCCAGATCAGGGAACCGAGGTGGGCTCTCACTGGACTGGTAGGAGCTCCTTTGGCAAGAATTGGGGTCGTGTAAGATATCAGCTTCACTTCATATAAGATTTCAAGCATATGTGCTTTCTTTAGCCTGTGTTCAGCCATAAATAGGGTCTTCCTGGGCTGCAGATGCTGGGAGACTGTGAATGGTGGCTCTCTAGGTGGGTGACTCCTCAGTGCAAGATCTCAGTCACTTTAGATGAGACTTTGGCCTGGACTGCAAGTGCCCCCTGCCTTTGATGCTCCTGTTTCATGCCTTTTCTGTCCTCATTCACTTACCTGTCTCTGTTCTGCTTAATAAAGGGGTTGCTATGGTAACCAATCTTCTGTCACCATAGTACCCAGAAGGTACTACCCTTGGAAGCTACAAAGTATCTTTCTAGCTGTCCCTCTCCCTCCCCTCCATTGTGCTTGGGCCATGGATTTCCTGCAGAAATGCCAGATGAATGGCAATAACCAGACTCTGAACGGTACATGCAGACACACAGCCTAAAGCCTAATGGCCTCCTCACCTGAAATTCTCACTAATCCCCAGTCCACATTGAGATGGGTCAAGCTTTTTCTTCAACCCCTGCTTATATATACTGAGGGGGAGGGGTGGTACTTTCCTCTCTCACTTAATTCATATCAACTACACACTCATTACTCCTGAATACAAATCACAAGACTAAGTCCTATGGGAGGTATGAAATTAATTAAATAGATAGGCCCTGCCCTCTAAACATCCTAGTGCAATGTGGAATAAGTCCTTACACCACCTGTCAGCTCTGAGCTAAAACAGAGGTGATAACAGTGCCCTGGGAGTAGAGAGATGTGGGAATGACTGACTCCCAGAGGAGTCAATTGGAGTTAAAACTTGAAAGAAAAAAATCATATCAACTGGGAAGCAAGAGGAGAAACATCTCTCTGATCAGAGAGACTAGTAGATGTGGAGAATCAGGAAAGCATAGGTCTGCTGTGGTAACATATAGACTCAGAACATCTCGGGCTTAGTTCATTGCTTACTCAGCAACTGAGGTCAGTTATGAGACACTGGGGGACCCCATATAATGGGAGTCAGTTGACCAGGGTCTGTCATTCAACCTTCACTTGGCCTGGAAAGGGGACTAAGAAATATAGCAAGCACTGGGTGACCTTGGATGAGCATTCTCTGCCAATAAGTGGGATGAGAAAAAGCATGACTATTAAGGAAAGGTTGAGTTACTTGTTTTAAATGGAGCATACTGTTGAGACAGATATGATCCAGGTTAAAAAAAAAAAAGTCTTAAATGTCAACTTATGATTCTATGCTAGAGAGAAAAGTTTGTGAGCAACATGATTAAAACCACACGATCCCCTTGTATCAGTGTGGAAGATTAATTAATTTTTAATTAAGTCCTTTGGATGAATTTCTGAGGTGAAACTGGAATTATTGCAACAATCCCAGGGAAGGGAGAGGAATAGGGGCCTATACAAAGGTGGGAGCAGAATTCAAGGAGCACAGAAGGTTCATCTGACTTGTTGAGTACTCTACCTCTTGGCATAGCCCCTGGCACCTGGTTATTGCTCATTCCATTTCTGAACTAGTCAATGAATGAATGGAAGGAGGGAGAGGAGATGGTTAGTGGCTTGTATAACCAAGAGGACTTAGTGGTCCTGAGTTTGGGGAGTGAGGAAGAGGAAGGAGTGAAAGTTTCTGCAGGATCTTAGATGGCTGACCTGTTGGCTCTGGGTATCATTCATGGCATTAACCAACACAGGGCTCAGGAGAGGAAGCACATATTGCAGAGCAGTTGGTGTGGTGTCACACTGGTGTCATTGGTTTGCACCAATGAAAACTCTTCCCTGGACATATATCATCCTCACATAGCCTCATCTAATCCCCAGAACACTTCTTTTACCCTACTTTGCTTGACTTCACACATTCTATCTTGTATTATAATAAAACAGGGTAGAGGTTAAGTTCAAGTGGGACTTGCCCCACAATTCTGCCACTGGGTAACTCTGAAAAAGATATTTAGCCATTCGGGGTCTCTGCTTATTTATGAACAAATGGGAAGTTATAGTGATAATACCTGCCTGATTGGGTTGCTGGAAGTGTCACTAAACAGTGGGCCCATTCCCTTGATGAGCATTAGCCAAAAGACACAGACCAAGAATCTTCAAACAAGGAAAAGTTTATTAAGAGAGGGAGGGACCCTCAAAGAAATATATCCCTGAACATTCTGCATGTGGAGGCTTTCAAGGGACTGGGTTGAGGAAGTGAGTGGTGATTGATCTCGGGCTAGCAGGTGGGCCAGAGTCACCTTTAGGTAAGAGGAAGAAAACTCCTCAAGGTTAGTATTTTTCCGTTATACTATTAGGCTGGCCTAACAGGAGGAATAAGTGAAATCATTGAACTGAATTCCTTAGTACAATGCCTGACATATCACATGTTCTCAGTTGTTTTAAAAAATAATGATTTTATTATTTCTTTTGTTTACATTGTATATACATTCGAAGATACTGAATTCCCACCTCAATCTGTGTGTATTTCACACCATACCCACTACCCTTTCCCACCAACTTGTTCCTGACTCCTTAATAGCCACAATCTTGCATCCTGAGATTTTTTGTTGAGATTTGTCTGCTTGTTTATTTTATACTTCGCCTATCAGTGAAACCATCCAGTACTTCTCTTTTTCTTTCAGTCTTATTCCACTTGGCATGATCACCTCCAGTTCCACCCATGTTGCTTAAAATGATACAATTTCATCCTTTTTAACAGCAGCATGTAATTCCATTGACTATATATACTACAACATCCTTATCCAGTCAATGCCCCATGGGTATTTAGGTTGTTTCCATGTCTTGGCTGTTGTAAATTGTACTCCTGTGAACAAAGGGGTACAGATATCTTTCCTAATTAGTGTATTTGTATTCTCTCTATGTACGCCTGAAAATGGGACTGCTGGATCAAATAGATCCTTTTTTTTTTTTTTGAGGAAATTTCATACTATTTTTTTAAAATGTTACACTACTTTACATTCCCACCAACAGTAAAGGAGGGTTCCTTTTTCTCCACATGCCCTCCAATAGCTATTGTTTCTTGTCTTTTTAATGTAAATTCATCTCTCTAGTGTGAGGTGGCATTTCACTGTGGTTTTATTTGCATTTCTCTGATGTTGAGTGATGTAGAACATTTTTCATTTGTCTATAAGCCTTTTATGTTTATTCTCTAGAAAGAAGCCTGTTCAGCTCTTTTACCCATATTGAGGGAATGTTTTTGGATGTTGTTGAGATGTATGAGCCCTTTATATATTTTGGAGATTAAACACCGGCCTGATGTATGTTGTACAGATATGGTCTCCTATTTAGTGAGTTGCCTTTTGCTTTTGTGGTGATTCCTTTATCTGTGCAGAGCTTCTTAGTTTGACGTAGTCCCAATTATTTAGTTTTATTGTAGTTTGCTCTGCTGTATCACTTCCCAAAGACATCTTGAGATTGAGGTCATGGAACTTTTTTCTACATTTTCTCCTATGTGTATTATGTTTTTGGGTCTCATGTTCAGGTCTTTAATCACATGGAGTTTTTTGTTTTGTTTTTTGCTGATAAGTAATCTAGTTTCATTTTCTTTTCCTTATTATTTTTATATGTCCAAGTTCCCCAGCAAAATTTGTTGGATAGACTTTTGTTCCTCCATTGTATGCATTTGACTCCTTTTTCATAGAATAACTGCTCATATAGGAGTAGTTTTAATCCAGAGCTTTAAGTTTTATTGCCCTGGTTTGTGTGTCTGTTTTGTTTCAATACCATGCTATTTTGATAACAATCACTTTCAGTTTGAGGGAGGCTTGAGGAGACAATCACTCCTATAGTTTGAAGTCAGACGGTGTGATTTCTCTGCCATTCACCTTTTTCTTCTGGCAGTTTTGGATATTTGAGACTTTTTTGGGTTCCATATAAAGTTCACTATTGTTTCAATTTCCTTGAAAAATGTCCCTGAAATTTTAATGAAGATTGCATTATATTTGTATATTATTTTGAGCAGGATGGCCATTTAAATTATGTTAATTCTCCTAATCCATGTGATGTGCTCCAAGTTTTGTCCTGCTTTGCTTGACTTATTTCCTATAATGACAATGCACTGCCTTTGTAATCACATCTGAAAGTTAATTAAGAAGCACACACACATACTCAGCCTCTTCTGCCTGCAGCTAGATTTGGCGAAACAGGTCCTTGCAGGGAAGGAAGGGAGGTTTCTTGCCTGGCTTTGTGTGCGTTGGTGTGGAGGTGGGCAGTTGGAATTCTGAGGAGAATATCTATATGGTTGGCTACAAAGATCTGGGTTCTCCAGCTCTAGCAACATCTGGAAAGTAGTTTCATTTCCTTGGAATCTCAACTTTAACAGCTGAATCTTATTGCAAAGCAGTCATTTTGAAAGTGAATGCACTTAAAACTGGAATCAGAGGTCCCTTAATTCCAAATTATCTCTGCAGAAGAGGAAGACACTTCTAGGCTGGAGACAGGCTTTTGTCTAGAGGTTGAGTAACATAATTGATAACCTAAGTTACAATTTCGGTAAATTCTCTTTCACTCCAAATCTCTTCCTGTTCTTGGGAACAATGTTAATTTTTCTTCTCAGGCAAGAATTGAAAATCTGCAGCTGGCATATGCAAGCCTCCCTTGGGAACAATGTAGAGAGTTCAGAAGAAAGGGAACTCTACATCACATTATTTAGAGGTCTCCTTGGGAAACAAGACTCAAATGCTCTCAGACTCAATTTTCTGTCTTGGTGCAAGGACATCCCTGGGTTTGCCTCTACTCTACAGCAAAAGGAGAACAGTGATTCTCACCTCAGTTTCCTCTTATCACCTTGAAGTTCAACCCTGAGCGTGACTGGACACACCCACGTGGTCTAAGATTTGAGTTACCCTTTAAATCTTTCTTGGGTAGATGGAGGAAATTTTAATACTTACTGGTCCCAGAAATCCACCTAGTTTCTTGAAAAGCAGAGAATTTAGTTTGCGGACTCTGCAACCAGATACTCTATAGTTTTGTTGTGTGAACTGTGTACCTCAATTTGGTCATCTATAGAATAGAGTAATAATAGTACTTGCTTATTCATAGAGTTATTGTGAGGAGTGAATGAGTAGACCAGCAAGTGACATAGTGTAATCCCTCAAAAATATTATCATCATCATCAGTATGCTATTTTGAAATTTCTCTCCTTCATTACGTTTATAGTTTATGAGTTCCTTGGACAGAGCTTGTGAGTTTTGTGTTATAAAAATGTTTTTATTTTAGATTTAACATTACTTCTTATTTTAGATATAATTCACATGCCACAAAAGTCATCCACTTAAGGTATATATGACGGTAATTTTTTTTTGTATATTCACATTACGCAACTGTGACTGCAATAGTTTTAAAACTTTTTAGCACTCAAAAACAAAAAACAAAAAACAAAAAACAAAACCCTGTGCTCATTAACATTCTCTTTTTTCTGACTCCTCTCTCAGACCTCATCCCCTGCAGAAACTATTCTACTTTCTCTATAGATTTGACTGTTTTGAACACTTTATATTAAAGTAGAATCATACAATATGCAGCCTTTTTTGTTTGGCTTCTTTGACATAGCGTATTTCCAAGGTACATCCATATAGTAACATGTCAGTATTTTATCTTTTTCACTGTTAGATAGCGATCCATCTGAACAATATCCTTTTATGTAGCACAACCCATTTTATTTATTCATTTATCAGTTGATGGACATTTAGGCTGTTTCCACTTTTGGCTATTAGGATTACTTCTGTTATCAACATTTGTGTACAAATTGTTGTACAGACATATATTTTCATTTCTCTTAGGTATATACTTAGGAGTGGAAGCGCTGGTCGTTGGTAATTCGATGTTTGGCATTATGAGGATCTGCACAACTGTTTTCCAAAGCAGCTGCACCCTTTACTTTCCCACCAGTAGTGCATGAGGATTCCAGTTCTTCTCCACATATTTACCAACACTTGTTGTTTTTAAAGATTATTAGTTTTGTTATAGGCAGTGTAGAGTGGTATCTCATCATGATTTTGATTTACATGGCCCCATAACTAACATGTTAAGCCTCTTTTCATGCACTGGTTGACCATCTGCATAATACTCTTTATAGACATGTCTGTTCAAGACCTTTGCCCATTTTAATTGGGTTATTTGTGTTTTTACTGCTGAGTTGTACAAATTCTTTATTCTGGATGCAAGTCCCTTATCAATATATGATGTAAAATTATTTTCTTCCATTCTGTGTGTTGCTTTTTTATTTTCTTAATGGTGTCATTTGCTACATAAATGACTTCTATTTTGATTTTGATGAAGGTCAATCTATTTTAGTCACTTATGCTTCTGGTGCCATAACTAAGAAAACATTGCCTAACCCAAGGTCATGAGGATTCGCTTCAAGGTTTTCTTCTAGGAATATTGTAGTTTTATCCCTGACGTTTAAGTCTATGATCCATTTTTAGTTAAGTTTTGTGTGCGGTTTATATTTTTTTGCTTGTGGATATTTACTTGTCTCAGCAACATTTGTTGAAAAGACTATTCTTTCCTAAATTGAATTTTCCTGTTATCCCTCACAATAATCAATTTCTTCACTCTCAATTCCATTCCGTTAATCTATATGTCCTATATATTGATCCTTATGCCAGTATCATATTGTCTTAATTAACTTAACTTTGAAAGAGGTTTTGAAAATTCACAGTGCACGTCTTCCAATTTTGTTCTACTTTTTTACTATTTTGAGATTGATTTGCCTATCCTGGGATCCTTGAGTTTCCATGTAAATTTTAGAATCAATTTGCAAAATTTTGAAAAAATTTTAACAGATTTTTTTTTAAGAGGAAGGAAGCAGGCCACGATGAAATAAAGAAGGCAGGCAGACTTAACCCCTGAGCCACCATGGCACCCCTCCACAGAGATTTTGATAAGAATTGCATTGCATCTGTTGATCCATTTGGGGAGATTTGCCATCACAATAATACTGACTATTCAGGCACCCTGGTGGAGTCGAAGTTTGATCAGCTGCCTTCAGACAGCACAGTTCACATTCATCCCAAGGACCCAGATTCATTCTAGGATCAGGGAGAGCAGCCAAAGATGAACAACTGAATGAAATTAATGAAATGTTCTTTCCTCCTCTCTCTTTCTGCCTGCCTACTCACCTTCATTCCTACCTGCACCTTTCCTTAAAAACAAACAAAAAAACTATTCTAATCTATGATCAAGAACTATTTTTCCATTTATTTATATCTTCTTTAATATCTTTCAACAATGTTTACAGTTGTTAGTGTATATGTCCTTCATTTCTGTGGTTAAATTTATTCCTGGCTATTTTAATATTTTTACTGTTATTAAAAATTGGGTTATTTTCATTTCTTTTTATTATTTATTTCTATTGTCTAGAAATATAATTAATTTTTGTATGATGATCTTGTTTCTTGTCATACAACTAAATCATGTATTAATTTTAATACCTTCTAGTGGATTCCTTAGAATTTTCTATACACAAGATCTTGTCATATGCATCTAGAGATAGTTTTACTTCTTTTCCCATCTGAATGACTTTATTAATTTTTCTTGCCTACTTACCCTGGCTAGTAGTACAATGTTACACAGGAAAGATGAGTGGATATTTTTGTCTTGTTCCTGGCCTTTCAAGTCTTTTACATTAAGTGTGAGTTAGCCATGGTTTTGCATAGATGCCCTTCATCAGGTTGAGGATGATTCCGTCTAGTCTTAGTTTGCTGAATATTTTTGTCATAAATTATGCTGTATTTTGTCAAATGCTTTCTTGTGTCCATTGAGTGGGTGAGATATTGGGATGGAAGGATTCATTGTCTGAACTGCACTCAAGACTTCAAGTGACTTAATTGAACCAGGACTGGTCTTTTATTTAAACCATAATTTTTAAAGAAAATACAGAGCATAGACAATATTTTATGTATAATTAGTGATCATGAGTATGGATGAAGATTTTTTTCTCGGAGGCATATTTTACCTTAAGAAAAGGGCTTTACCTATTTTGACCTCCTTTGTTTCTTACTCTCTCCTTCATAAATTCCCATCCATGTTTAAGTAGGATAGACCTGTTCAGTGTGACTCATTCATAGGAGCATTGTCAGGATCAAATGCGTGAACACACAGGTAAAGCTATTAGAACAGCACCAAAGAGCACCTGCTTAGTAAATATACCGTTGTACTAAGTGTCATCACAGTTACTCACTTGTTCCTCCTCCATTTATGGAGGGTAAACTATTTTTTTTTTATTAAAAGAAAATGGTCCTTGACTTTAAGTCTTTTGAATTCAATAAAGTAATGAGAAAAATACAATATAACTGGAATGCAGGTGAGCTGTTAGAAGCCTGGCGTCTCTAACTCAGGTGTCTGAGTTGAAGGATAGGACTCCCCAAGATGTTCAGAACAGGCCTTCTCAAGATCTGTCACTTTGCCATGTGGATTATTTTGAGCTGAGTTCAGTCAAGACCCTGCAATCTCTTGAGAAATTTTTCCCACTCTCTTTTAACTATAAAAATTGTGGGATATGACCCAGAATTGGGATTTTTACCAGAAATAAATTTTCTATTGGAGAAACCTACTACTGTGGCAAGGAAAATATCTGATTACAGAGCATCTGGTCTTCCTTACATGAGACATCCTGTCCTCAGCATGTGCGTTCCCCTCTTCTCTCCTTGAAGCCCTGGGTCACTATACTATTCCTTAACTCAGGATATATACCCTTATTTTCTCCTGTTAGCTTTAGACTCCACATCCATGTGGACTCTCCATATGAATGTCATTAAATATGTTCTTTTCACATACTAGTCTGTCTGATTTTAATTTGATTGCTCAATCAGCCAGAGAAGGACCAAAAGTATAGGGAGAAATTCTCCTCAGCCTTGGCAAGGTCAAGAATGATGGAGAGAGTTAAAAATATACACCAAAGCACAAAAGTCACAGTCAAATCCTTAAAGGTGCAGAGCACAATGGTAAATACTGAAATAATGTTAAATAAATATTGTGGTTGCTTGTCTTCTTAGAAGCCTCTTCAGACCTCAAAAGTCATTGAGGCAAAATTAATCTCTCTCATCCACATAGCTCCTCACTATCCCCACTTCAGCACTTCTCTATACCCCTGCTTCCTACTATTTACTTACCAGTTTTTCCACTGTAATTTTTTGCTTTCAAAGATAGGAACCTGTCTTCTTCATCTTTAGAATCCTTAGACCAGGTCCAATGCCAGGGACATTGAAGGAGTCAAAAAGTGTGTTGTGGGGAAGAAAATTTTGTTGGAAACAGTAATGTAAAGAAAATGGGAATTGTTTGAAATGGTGTGTTCTCTGTTCTCCAATCAAGGCCTAGAAAACATGTATTTTAGGGGGAGATGCTCACAAACCACTTGGACTCAGGTCTGGAATGTACTTCAAGGTCACCCTGCTAGTTGGCAGAATGTATCTTCTTTCTATGCTTGAAAATTCAGATTACACTTGCACATGTCTAATATCCTTCACTGGGTGTGATAAACAAAACAAAACAAAACAAAAACCTACATTTTTACATCTGCAAAATCAGTATAGCTATTACCTCTTGGGGTTCTTGAGGATGAGGAAGAATGAATATGCAAGAGCTTCACGCTGGGGGTGGAGGGGACTGGCTAAATGGCAGTTTTCAGTCTTAACAGGGCCTGGGGATCACTGCTTGTGAGTTCATGATCTTATTTGTGAGTTCTGAAATTTATGGGGCCAGTAGATGTGTAAACAAGTAGGACATCTGGGGGATTTCATAGGGTATCATGATTTAAAAGCTAGTAGATAAAGGGAAAGAATTAAGTGTTAATCCTAACTTTTCTGTTTGAATTCTCCAATGAGCATCCAAATAAATAAAATTTTCTTTTTAAAGAACATCTTAGGTAATTGATGAATGAATGACAGAATGTCACCAGTTTGTAAATCCTAATGAGTTGCTAGAACTAGGCAGTGATCACAAATGGCTGCCTAAATCGCTCAAAGAAATATTCTTGAAAAGAAGTTAAATATACATTTATTGGATCAAGCCTCTGAGGACAACTGCCAATTTATGGGAAACATTGTAGAGATGAAATTGGCAAAAATCCATATTGTGGGACACTATAATACAACTACATTTCTTCCACCAAGAGAAAGAAGAGAAATGCATAGCAAACCTTAAATTAAAAAATACCGATGACATACATCAACTAATCAAAATATTTGGATACTGATTTTTTAAGTATTTTTAAAAATGCAATTATATGACATTGATGAAAGAACTAGACAAGAAAAGACCTTATGACTTATCATAAACTAACATTTACCTTTGATGATGTACATTTGCCCTGTCCAACCTAACTTAATTCTTCTGGATAAAGAACAAAGAACTAAAAAAGAAATTAAGGTTTTCCTCTGGTTCTTGAAGAGTCTGGGTCAAGGGTGCATGTGGCCCTCTTAGTATATGTCTAAATAGCTAAAGAACATTCCCTTAACTGGGGGAATTCCCTTCTTCCACCAGAGAGAGAAAGACAGAGAGAGACAGAGAGAGACAGAGAGAAAGACAGAGAGAGACAGAGAGAGACAGAGGGGAGAGAGAGAGAGAGACACACAGAGAGAGACAGAGAGAGGTAAGCAATTTATTTGGGAAAGCCAACCCAATCCCAAGCGTGTATTATCAAACTAATGACCTCTCTGGGCTTTTGGCTCGCTCCTCTGGGACTTTTCCAAAAGCCATATAGAATGTACTTCCAAATGATCTTCCTGAGGACTAGAAGAAGGGAATATTTACCCCATGATTCCTGGTTTCTATTAGTCGAGTGTTACCCAAAGGGTGTTAATTCTTTAGCACTTTTAGGATTATACCGGGGTCAAAATGACTGATATGGTCCTAGCTGGTGTTCCCTGGTGAGAAATCTCCAGTGCAGCTGACAAGGTACTATTGGGTAACCTGGTATCCGCAAGTTTCATAGCAGCAACTATGCTGGAAGATGGCCAGAAAGGATATGAGCTAGAGGGCTAGAGATGACCATTACAGGGCCCAAGTTGGCACACTTGCCGTGCCCTATCTTGACAAATCACTTTCACCACTTGGAAGGCAGGTACAAATTGAGAGCTCTTAGCTCCTTTTGAGGTTAGTCCCAGAACCCAGAACAAGGTGGCATGAGGAGATTTGATCTCTGGTCCCCCATCCATGGCTTGCCCGCTTCTCTACCCAGTCCTGAGTTCACCCCATGTCACGGGGGTCTTTTTTAATGCATGGGGACACCCTGTCCACACCTCTATGTTCTATTCACCTCTCTCTCACACAAATAGCAGCTCCTGAGCCACCTTGAGGCCTGGAAGAGTAACCACCAGAGCCTCTTTCAGGAAGATAGACCTGAGAAGAAGCTCAAACAGGCTCTATAATGGATTCAGGCCCCCCTGGGCAGAGAATTTGGGGGTTCTGAGAACCCATGGCATAGAGTAGAGCAGGGGAAGGGCTCTGGGTGCGTATGTCTCCTTGACCTCAGGGCCTCTTGACCCTTTGCAAACAATGCGGCTAGAGGAGGTTCAGTGTAGGATCCTTTAATGTATGGAACCCCACCTCTCAGGTCAAAGGACAATGCCATTCTTTGCCACACATTGACTTTGAGTCAGATAGATCTTTGTCAGTCCTGACTTAGTCTGCAGGCAACGTTAGGAAAACTATTCACCTATTTGATCCCTCACATTGTAAAAGGGAGCGAAGGGCAGGCTGTTGCAAGGATTCGAAGGTAAAAGTATTGCACAAGCCCCTCCCCTGTGCATGGCCTCTGGCAGTCCTCAGCTGGGGCAAATCTATAAGGAATGAAGTGTGACCTCCATACAAAGGCATTTGGGCCAAGATGTTTGCCCAGGGCAGTTGGTGCAGCTGAGGGGACTGAGGGACAGGCACAGGTCAGAAACAATGAACTTATCTGGTACAATTTTCTTGGAAATGTACAAAGAAGAGTAATTCGATTGTTTTTTCAGAGTCCCAAAGGCTTGTTCCAGCTCCCACTGGGCTGTAAGCAATGTGAGGTGTTTATTTTTCTCAGATAAAACCCTTGTTCCTAGTATATTGCCTGGCAGGTAGCAAGTGCGTGATAAAAATATATTAGATGGATAATTTCCATGTGTGTACTATTTTTAATGGAAGACCCTTATTTCACATGTTGACTCTAAAGTCTCCATGGGTATCTTAAACTGAAATTATCCTCTCCTTTGAACCTGATCCTCACCCCCAATTCCCAACCTCCATGCTCAGCACTACCAGCCCCCAAGCCAGAAATCAGAGCATCATACTAGAAGTTTCCTCTTCATTGCCTCCTTGTATTCAGTAAATTACCATGTCTCAGATATTCTGTTCATTTGGTAGTTTTTTAATTTATCTGATTCACTTAGCGCAAACTTAGTTCAGGCAACTATTTTCTCTCCCCTAAGATATCACAACAGGTTTTTAGCTGCTCACTTCATACCCACTCATGTTCCCTAAATATGGCCTCCCAAGTGCAGCCAGTGACCTTTGCACATGTGACCACATGGCTTACAGTAAAACCCAACCTCCTTGGCATAGCCATTGGGACCCTGTGATATCTATCAGTGTCCCACTAGACTGTAAGATCGCTGAAATGGGCTTTGTTTCCTATTTCTTTTTATCTCCTGTGATTAGTCAGGAACTCGCTGTTAATTACTGAATACAGTCTTTGATCTACTGAGAAAGTTACATTTAAAATTATAGACTTAAAATGTCAAACATCAGAATCAGGACCAACTGAACTGATGGCTGCCCCTGTGTAACTCCTGATGAGTTGACTGGGTGAGCAGGGAATGTTGGCGGTTTTAATACAGTGCTCTGGCCTTCTGGCACTGACTTTTCTTTGGATGTGGAATCAGTATAAACCTGTAGTGAGTCACTGGCTATTTCTAGAAATCACCATCTTTCTCTGTCTTGGTCTACACTGACATTTGACATGCTTAAGGCATAGAGCCTGTGCTCATCTATTTCAGAGAAACAGTCCTCAGAAATGCATCTTCCACCCAAGGTTTCTTTTTAATTGAAGTAATATTGATTTATCAAATTACATGGTTTCATGTATTCCACCTTTGAAATCAACATCTAGCTGTACTGTACCACCAGAATTCTAGTTTCCATCTACCACTATATACTTGACCACTTTTACCTGACTTGCCCATCCCCAACCCGCTTCCCTTCTAGTAACCACTATTTTGGTTTTATAATATAAAATTTTATCTTTATTTTGTTCATTTGTTTCTTTATGAACCACCTGGGTGAAATTATATTATGTTTGTCTTTTGTCATCTAATTTATTTCACTAAGCAATTCCCTTTAAGTCTGTCCTGTTGCTGTAAATAACAGGATCTAATCTTTTTACAGCTGAGTAGTATTCCGTTGTGTATAGAAATCACATCCTCTTTGTACACTCATCTGTCAATGGACAGTTAAGTTGTTTCCTACTCTTGTATATTGTGAATAATACTGTGATGACACCTGGAAGAGTTTGATCAGAAGTATAGAACTGGCCAATATGCATCCGTCACAGCAATCCTGCACTCTATCTACTTTCTTTTCTCATCAGCCTTCTAATATTTGCTGAAGGGAAAGCATTTATGGTCTGATTTCTAGCACAAGGATCATACTATCAACAGGTCTTATCTATTTCTTTCATTGGACAAGCTGCTAAACATTTCTGAGTCTTAATTTAATGGGAATAAAGTTATAAGGCTACTATGAGAATTAAGATGAAGTGTGTATTGGGTTTAATACTACATCGATTTTACAAATGTCTAGTATTGTAAGTTTTTAATACTCTGCTTTAAAACAGGATTAGAAGGAGCTACTAAGATATACACAAAATCATAAGAAAAAAATAAGTAAATGTGGGGTATCCTGGTGGCCTAGTGGACAAGTCTACCTCTGGCTGTGAGCAGCCCACATACATCCCAAGGACCCAGGTTCATGACCCAGGTTTAGGGGAACAACCAAGATGAACAACTAAATAAAATAAATGTGTTTCTTCCTCCTCTCTTTCCCTGCCTGCCTACCAACTTACCTTCATTCGTCACTGAACTTTTCCTTTAAAAAAAAAATGCATGAGAAAACTAGAATCGAGAGGAACATTGCATTATTCCAAAGAATCATGAGGGTTTTAGCTTCCTTACCTCAGATACCAACGTGGCCATCCATTCATTCTTTGACTGGATCAGCACTCCACTTTGAGCAGCCCTTCAGCATGGCACCACAGTGTGGCAGGAACCATTTGTGGAAATACAGGAGGATTATGTATGCCAGGGCTTGTCTGAGGGAGTAACCTTAATATCATGAGATGGTTTTGCAGTTACTTCCCTGTCCTGGTGACATACCAGCTTTGTGTTCATGTTTCAGCACTCATCTTGGGGTTAAATGTGACCAAGCAAGAAGATGGCGAAGATTAGCACCCAATACTCCCACTCCTCCCTGACCCACTTGGCCAGAAGTACCATGAACAGAGATCTCGACCACGTTGAAAATGGCCTCAGCGGGTAAGATGGGCTTTGTATTTTTACCCTGAGAATGGTGGCTCCTATGACAGATCTGGATCATGGGAAACAATGCCTTCGTGTTGGCCAACCACAGGTTGCAGGGGCTCCTCACAGGGCCCTTCTAACTTCATTTGTCATCCCACTTAATCCTTACCACCCACACAGAAGTCGCTTTCATTCTTGTTTTGAAGATGTGGAAAATGAAGGTTCAACTAATTATTGAACCTCTAGAAAATAACAAAATGAAGATTCAAATGTGGAAAATTAAATTCTCCTCTAAAGCCAGACTACCCATATATTCATCAAACATTTATCCAGCTATGTTTGTGCACCTGTCATTGTCCTGGGCACAAAGGACATAGTATAAATCAGAGGCCAAGGCCTCTCCCTACCCCCAGAAGGTCAGGAGTGAAGTCGTGTTCATGGATCTGGAGAGTGGTGCCGTCAGCCTCACCATGACACGCCAGCACAGAGAGCCAGGTGGGGTCTGAGGCCTTGAGTTCTGCAGCTAGCCCTCTTCCTAACTTGCTAATAGAATTGGGAAAAAAATCACTTAACCTCTTCATGCCTCAGTTTCTTCAATTGCAAAATGGAGTGGCATTCTTTTCAAGCTCCTGGAATAACAGTGAGAAAATAGGAGACTATCTGTTTGGTACAAATCAACTTGTATTGTTTTTACTTGCTGGGTACCCCTGAAATGCTGTTCCCAGAGCCTCTCAGTTGCCCCCTGTGGGGTCCATCACACATTCTTTATTTTTATTCCCTCTCCTACTTTTTTAGTATTTTATTGCAGCAGGTTTGTTTTACCAATTAAAATAAACTCATATGTGCAGGTTCCCATATGTGCAGTTTCCCCATCCCTCAGATATATGTCAACACACTTGCATTCCACCAAATCTTACCAAGTGTTCTTCATTCACACTTTTGTGCTTCTTAAATTCTTAATGAGATGATTGAACTGAGTCATGAAAAACTTCTTTGTTTAAAAAGGAAAGGTGCAGGCAGGACAATAGTTATCTGCTATTAAAACTTTGGTATGCATAAACTGTTTTTATTTTTTTAAAGGGAAGGTGCAGGCAGGAATAAAGTCAAGTAGGCAGGCAGACAGGAAAAGAGGAAGAAGCAGAATTCAATGCATTTAGTTTAGTTGTTCATCTTGGATGTTGCCCCTGCACATCAGCCTGCATCCTTGGAATGTATGTGGGCTGCACTCAGCTAGAGGCAGCAGACCTAACTACTATTCCAGCAGGGCATACCCAGCATAGTTTCTTTCCTACCTTGAGTTAATAAAAGCTCTTGAAGGGGGTCTTTGAAGATGGTTGAGTGGGGCTTGGGAGAGTAAACCCTCCCCCTGAACAGCATCAAGTTCCTAAGGTCTTAAGCCCAATGGGAGAAGAACTGAGACTATTAGGATCAGGGAAACTTTGAAGCAAAACAGAATGTTCTCCCATTGCTCCCTTTTACCACAAGTAAGTCAGACCTCAGCATTTCACAGAGCTTCTAGTGTCTGCAGGCAGAGAAACCAACAATGGAATCTCACTGTAACTCCTTCCAGTGAGAAACTCAAGAGAAGACAGGCCCAGAATGCCTACTTGATTCATCACCACCATGGCCTTGACCAGTGACTTACAGGCCCAGCCTAGCTCGTGGGCTGTTAAAGACTCGTAGGCTTACACAGACTCTTGAAAGATGGCTGCAAGCCCTTTGCAAAATGACTTGCTATCTCATTAAGCCATACTGACACCTAGAGATGGGTCTCTGGCTTCCAAGAGACTCACCGTGGGCTCATACTGGGCTCATGCTGGCAGTGGTCACATGCCCTCTCCTCTCCCTCCTGTCCCCTATCCCCTGATCAGCGTGATGCCTAATAGCTCAAGGTCTGACTGCTTGGGTTTGAACACTGGCCCTGAAGCAAACCTGCTGGAAAAAGTTGCTCACTTGCTCCAAGCCTCAGTTTTTGCAACTGCAAAATGTGCTAGTATTGACCTCAGGGGTCACGGTGAGCTTTAACAGGTTGAAGCTTTGGCTCAGTCCCTGCTGTGTAGTAGGTGCTCAACCCACACTCACTATGGGTCTTGTAAATAATCCCCCTTCATGTGGAGCTTCTCTGATTTCCCAGACTAAAGCCTTCTTCTCCTCCTTTGAGCTCAAATAGCCCCAGCTGTCCTGACATCTGGAACTAGCCATTTCCTGCCTGTGTTTAACTCATGCTTTCTTAGTCTGACCAACTGCCAATGGGCCTTATCTAACCAGCCATGTGGGAAAAGCTTGCTGAGGATTAATACAGAATCCCATGGAAATGCTATAGATTTCAAAACTAGAGAGAAAGAATGTTCCTTTCATGAGAAAGATGTGATTTATCTTATGGATTAATAGACAGTAATTTCTAGAATATGTTCCTAGGAGTCACCAAGAAATGAGCCATCGTGTTCAGGAAGGGAGTAGAACAGCTTCAAGTGGGAAGGCTGGGTCCAGGCCCCTCTCCCCTGCTTCCCAGTACAGCCCAGCATCTGTCTGTTCACATAGGCTAATTTTCCTGTAAGATGTATTTGGACGCAAATGTCTGGCAGACATACAGTAAATCCTCACTTAACATCTCAGGTAGGTGCTTGGAATCTGTGACTTTAAGCAAAAAGACATAAAGGAAATCAATGTGACCACAGGCTAATTGATATAAGGTCCTATGGCATATTTCTGGCCACAAAAACACCACCAAACTTCTAAATAAAGATCCAAAACACTTCTCAAATTCAATCATTTGTATGCATTTACTCATCATTTTCCAGCCCACTTTGTTACAGTTCGGGGTCTCAGGTGGCCGGAGTCTTATCCTGGCACTCAGGGCGGGACCCCACCCTGGACAGATGCCCTTCCATCACAGGACACATCACACACACACTCACTCACTTCGACTGGGACAATGGACACACTCCAGCTTCACAGGCGCATCTTTGGGATATGGGAGGAAACCTGAATATCTGGGGGAACCCACAAAACCATGGGGAGAATATGCAAACTCCATACAGTGACCCCTCTCTGTACATTTTTCCCTCTTCAATGCTATAATGAAGAGCTGAATGAAGCAATGTTATTCGAGGATTTTCTGTACATAAAAAGTTTGAGTTTCAAATCACTCTGGGGAGTGGGGAGGAATGGTGTCTGAACAAATCATAGATCTTTGCCCTGAAATTCCAATCCGTTTAGAAATCTTTTGGGAGACGTTGAAAATGTGAATTCTTAAATGAGAATCACTCCTTATCCTCAATGATACTGGGAAGCACTGTGTTTGTATGACCCTCAGCCAAGTGTCCCCAAGAGAGATGTGACACCCCTGCTCCCAGACCTTTCACCAAATTAAGGACCCATGATTCCAATTGTCATTTTAAGTGATTGGTATCATCGTCCTCATGAAGTCATAAGGAAGAATGAACATTTTCATTTGAATGACAAAAATTGAGTTTAGATCCTGAAAATAAGAGAAAAATGTCTTAAATTTTTCTTTTCTATTTAGATCTGTTTAGTTGAGTTGATTATTTAAGTGCTATCGACAAATTATTTTGAAGATAATGCAGCAGAGAAAGACTTCAGAATCTGCAGCAGAGAATTGCAGGTAGGAGCAAGGGCACCTCAAATCCCAGCTGAATCTCCTGGTGCAGCTATTTTAGGGGAGCTTTGGGGCCTAGGGGCTTATATCCTATAGAAGAGAAACCTTCTTCATGCTATTCCCTGAGTGGAACCCAAAGCAATTATCACCAAAGAAAACCTTTCCACCCTGCTTCTCCAGGTCCGGAGACAAAAATGCTCTGACTTCAGTTCCCTGGTCACATGTGGCCAATGGCTCTCAATAAAGACCCTTCAAATTCCTCAGTTCTTGGGAAGCAGAAAAGATATCCTAAGGTAATATAAAGCATTAAAGTATAAATATAAAAACAGAGGTAATGTAAGGTATTATATTTTCTACCCTCATTCTGAAAGGTCACTTCTGTTAATCCTCATATCTCCCCAGTCACCAGAGGAAGACAGATGCTTCACAGAGTGCAAAGTTCATTGTCACTTCTCAATGACAGAAAAAACCTTTACCTTGTGAACATGAGTCCCTCTTTAAAAACAGAAGATGAGCAGCATTAAAAAACGAAAATTCCCTTGCTTTTCAAAATTGTCATTTCATTGAGTCACATGCTCTGCTAATCACCAACTTCATCCTGCAAATGCGTCACCACCACCTACGTGCAGAGGCTGCAGGGGCAGATCCGCTTCAGGCGTGTCCTGGCCTGCACTGTCCACTTTACAGGGATCAGCCCTGTCATGTCCACATCCAGGCCCCTTAGCCAACTGCAGGCAGTCAGGGCCTAGTCTCCAGACTCTCCCACCTATACATTTCCCTTGGGGGTTCTAGAGTCCCATTCTTGCATTGATATCAAAAATGTCTCTCTTTTCAGTACTTGTGTGTCCCTGGGGACTCAACATGACACCTCAGACATTCGATTCCTCTCTTTCATGCCCCACTCCATCCGTTTGGTTAAATCAGTTTCTCTAGGGAGTAACTAATTGAGTTTGCTATTTAAATACCCCCAGGCATATTACAAGAGTGAAGACTTCAGAGCCAGACAAAAGACGTCGACATGATATTTTTTTAGGTATCAAGATATAAGTGGAAAGAAAAGAGATGAAAAGGCATTTTGGGTCCCCTGAACTTATATATAAGGCTCTCCTTATGCCTCATGAATAAATGAATGTGCATTTCTGGACTCAGGTCTTTGATCGATAATGAAATCAGTATGAAGTCACCAGTTTTGCTTTTGTTTCCTTTTTGAGGAAGAGGAATTTAAACTTGGGGAGGATAGGCAAGCAGCCCACATGTCACCGAGCTGATAGGCACCGGGGTAGGTATTGGAACCCAGGCCTCCAGCTTCACTCTGCCGCCTCCCTCCTGAGCAGGTGGCAGGTGCAGTCCACACCGCTGCCAGTCGCAGCCCTGCTGGAAACCCAGAGCAGGCTCTGCCCTTCTCACCCTCCCACCAGTGCTGATTTCACAGGCACTGGTGCCTTCACTACTAATGCAATCAATCTGGTCTCAGGATGTGCCCGAGAATAATTCAGAGAAACCAAATTAGTCAGAAATGCTGGGCCGAGAGCTTGGTGCTGAAAGCTCCCTGCAAAGCTACCGGGGCAGGAGGGGAGGACACTTCCATCCATGGGGTTGCCTCCAGACTTCCAGACACACTTGTCATGACAGACCTCCAGCCCAGTTCCCAGCAGCTCCTGGCCCCTCCACCACACGCCAGCTGCTAGGATCTAGGGACGGGTGAGATGGACTCACGTGTCACCCCTGCCTCTTGTAACTATGTCTCCTGTAACTGACCTAAACACCTTGGAATGTGCATTCCTCTGTTGTGGTACATAGAATATTAGAAGGGAAAGGGAATCGTAGCTTCCTAACTATAGCAGGGTCTCTTATGTGTATGAGATGTGCGTGGTCTCTTTGGGAATAGAGAAAGAATCCAATTTGATGGTTTGGAACTAAAGGTCCATGATACATAGGCACCCAGGTATCTCTAGTGACATACCACAGGGCTCAGTCTTTATCTATGTCCTATTCAACTTTTGCTTGAACTGGCGCCATGTATGAAAATCGAGAGAGCAGCTTCATGGAGAGGATGAGACCTGGCTTTGCAATGTGACAGAGTTGCATTCAAATCTCAGTTTAGTCCCTTGGCTCTGTGACCTTGGGAAAGTTACTGAACCTTTCTGAACCTTGTACCTCACCCGTAAAGTTGCCACATGGATTAAATGATCAAATGTATGTGACTGATATATAGTCAACAGTCAATAAATGGTATATGGTTTGTGTATTGCATTTGTGAATGAAATAGAGTCAGAAGTAAAGGCCACTGCATAACAAGGGTCCCCAAACAGGAGGTGACTCAGATAAATAGGAAGTCCATTACTTAATTCCAAAAATTCAAGTGTGCATGCACAAATAAGGCCCTTCTGGCTTGGTAGCAGCCAGTATGATAGGACTTTGGGTTTTGGCTGATGGTAGCTAGTGATGGGGCCACAACGCAAACAGATGCACTATCCTACAAAGACCTTCTGGTGTGAGTCCAGTATCCACAGGGCGGCCTCAGTCTCTCTGCCTGATTGGGCAAGAACCCAGGAACCTGCTCACAAGAGCATGTGTTAGGCTGCTGGGGAAGAGACTTGAACCTGCTGAGGAATGCCTGGGTGAGCAGCGGATTCTAGTCTGGAAAGTCAGACGTGACCCAGGTGTGCAAGCGGCCCCGTAATGAAAGGCGCTCATGTCGAGCAAGAAGTTGCCTGGCTTCAGATGGTTCCAGCAGAAAAAGTAGCCCTGACATGGGAAATCTGCCAGCATCAGGGCTATGGAAAGATGGCTGGACGAATCAGGGAGTGGTCGGAAGCTCCTTGCCGCTGGGGAGGGTGGGGTGTGGTCGAGGGACAAGTCAGCAGTTCAGTGTCTGGGGTCCAGGTCTCTGAATCTAATCATTCACCAGGGAACGAGAGTCCCTCTTCCCTGTTGTTAATTCTTGCCTCTTCCTTCGACTGTGTTACCACCTTGTTAAGAAGGCTGATTAGGTCGCAGTGGGTCACATGATAGAATTAATTTGTCTTGCTAGGGCTCTTCATGACTTGTAGAATGAAGTGTGAACCCCAGAGGCCAATGCCTGACTGGTTTTTAATCAGGCTGATCAAACTTCAGCCCTAGGTGATTGTAAAAGAAAAGGAAACTATGCCCAAACACACTGGTCTTTGTCTAGGCAATTCAACAAACTGATGGATCCTGTGCTGAAGTGGACACTGTCCTTTGAGTGCTCTAGCTTGTCACCCTGAATTGCACAGGTGAGGTCACCACCCCAGTTATATCTGCATTGCAGGGACAGAGGCTAAGGCTGGGCAAAAGGGCACAGCAGAGATGGATTTCCATTTGAGTGCATTGAAACATGCTTGCAGAGGGGGAGGCCAATTCCACCAGGTATCCGAGGACCTGCCTCTTAACCAGTGAGCTCCCGGGAAGGCTTCCGGATAAGCGCACTCATAATTGCCCAGATTGTGTGACTGCAGCAGACGCAGTAGGAGGGAAGGCTAGGGAAGGACTCCTGAAGGTGGGCGCACTTGATCTGGCCTTAGAAGAGAGCAATTCAGTCTTCAGAGCTGTGCTTGAACCAAAATCCTCAACTGGAATCATTGTGAGGAAACAGCTGCTGTGACTCGATGCCACCAACCCCGGACCACCTGCACCCCGTGATCTAATGAGGACTGCTTCTACTGCTTGCTCCCTTTCACAGTAGCTAGACATGAGCTACCTTCCTGGGTCAGGCTGGCAACACAGGAGAAGCCTAGTCCTAAAAGCCAGGATCTGCAGGAGCGCAAACTCAAGTAGGGGGCGCCTGGGCTGAGGATCCATGATGGCAGCCGGGGAGCTCTCCACAGTAAGCAGGGCATCTGGCCATCTCATTCCTGAGTGTGTCCAGGAGGTGGATGAGCTTGAAATCAATTTAGCCTGCTGCATTTTTGATTCCCTAGGACCCACCCACCTGCCGAGGAGACACCATCAGAACTGCAGCAAGGGATCGCCATGGAGACCAGAGGACTGGCTGAATCCAGGCAAAGCTCCTTCACACGCCCAGGACCTGCCAGGTAACTGCCCTCACCTGGGGCAGGGGGCGGCTAAGGCAGAAAAAGAAGGTCGTTAAGTCTCAAGGAAAAGTGGTGGATGGAGGTGGGGCTGAAGATTTGAAAAGAAAGGGACAAAAGAAAAGCAGAAAGCTACGAGTAAGTACTTTCCTCTTGGGTCAAGTATTCTGAGCTCAGAAACGTCCAAGGACTGCCTTTATGGCTTTAATAAAAAAAGTGATAGTGAGATAATTGCTCAATTCTAGAAGAATTCAGAAAAAAATCAACCAAGGAAAAAGAATTCAGAAACAAAGACTAGCCAGCTGTGGGAAACCACTGAGTGGACACAGTGGCACAAAAATGGCACTAGTGGTGCTGTCTAAAAGAATCTCTAGCAGGGCCCCACAGGTAAGTGCCTACACTTCGTAGCTGTGGTCCTTGCAAAAACATTTGAAAGATTAACTAGGTTCTCTCTCCTTTCTGATGACGTCTGTACTCCCTTCAACGCTGGGCCACCCTGAAAAAGTCATTTCACCTTTTCCAGTCTCATCTGGATCTGCCTCTAACAATGCCTACCCCTGGGGCTGCCACTGACCTAGGACAAGTGTCAACAAATGCTGGACTCATCATTTCTTATCACTAAATCTTTTCTTAAAAAAAAAAATGCCAGTCATTTTAGAGAGTCATGTGTTCTGTAGTTTCTGCTTAAGATTATTGCAAAACTTTAATGCATCTACTTGTCTTTTCATCTTGTGTATGAGGAGGGCACTACTGTTGTTTATCTCACTAGTCTCTTATAACTTGGCATGGAAGTAATGGCCAGCATTTTTGTCTTACTAATAAATAGCCCTGAGCCTCTCATGGTATTTCATGATTTTTTGTGCTTTTTTCCCCCCCTTGCATGTGTCCTCCGTTTCTGGCTTTCTCTGCTCAGACCTCAGCAGGCGTGAGCTGAAAATGGCCTTCCTTTTATGAACTTGATTTAAAATATCCAACTCCATCTTGGAGTGGCTCTTAGTTCAATGCTTGAGTGACTCACCATGGGTCAGTGTTCATCCCTAGGCCTATTGTCTGTGACTGGAGGGGACATAGGACCTTGGTTCCACCTCCTGAACAGAGGGAGGATGTGGGTGGGGGAGTGTCTGGAGCAGAGGGGCAGGCACTTCAACATACATCTCTAGCAGCTGGAAGCATCTTTGTACATGGGATGTTTGCTTCCGTTTATGCCCTTAAGCTAAGGTCATATGAGTTGGTTAGGTGGCCGTAAGTGACAACTCGTGACTTTGTTCTAGGTTGCTCAGAACTGATTTTTCTGTGAATAGTGCCTCCACCATAGATGCCAAGTCAGGCAAACAAGATACCAAGAAACGGAGTCAAGTCTGTTCCAGTGCCCCCACAGGCCCAGACAGAGAAGGAGAAGGCAGGGCTGAGGAAAGGTCTCTCCTGGAAAGCTCTAAGATGATGTCCGGGAATATGGACTGCCTGGTCCCACTTGCTGTCCCCTCCATGATTCTTAACCTCATCTGGAACATGGGTAATTCCCCTTAAAAATTCTTCCTAACCTTCAAACCTTCTACCTCGAAGGGATGGCTCCAGGAGAGGGTGGAGGGCAAGTTGTAAGGGAACTTCTACACAAACCTGGAGAGAAAACAAGCATTTGTATGAGAATCAAGTAATAAGACAAGTGTTCGGGGACAGGATCTAAGTTGTAGCTGAGTGTTTATTTGTTCCTTTAAACCTTGCTCTAAACTCTGTCACCATTTGGAAATGGTACAGTCATAACGAAGTACTCTACTTTCGGCAAGAGGAATGAGGGAAGAAGAGCTTACTCATGCCCCCTACGAAGTCTGTGCAGAGTCCAGACACAGCTGGAAGAGGGGAAAGGGCGTGAAAGGCCCGAGGCCCAGCCGAATGGAGGTGCAAGCCTGGGACCATGCAGCCCAGGCCCTATTTCCTGCTGGCTGTCTCTTCTTTCCATCTCCTTCTCTGCCTCTTGCCTTCCGTGTCCTTCCAGGTTGTCCCGCCTCATTATCTCGCTGCGTGCCTGGGCAGCCAGGCACTTACACCACGAAGACCAAAGACCTGACTCCTTTCTGGATCGTTTCCAAGGAGCTGAGCTCAAGGAGGTGTCTAGCCAAGAAAACAATGCTCAGTCAAACGTGGGCAGCCAGGAGCCACCAGGCAGAGGGAGAAGGTAAGGACCCAAAAGGAGAAGTGGTCATCTGCCCCAGATGGGGTAAGAAGGAAGCATTTGCTTGCTCCGTCCAGCTTGGATCCACCACACTGGTGGCCCTGGAGCACCAACCCATGAACCTTTCCTTGAGGGTGTCTGCCATGGAGGAGCATGTCTGCATGCTCTAGCGTCCCCAACTCATGACCAAGAAGTCTGACAGGAAAGGAAACCCTTTGACCACAGTCCCTGGCCTCCCTGGCCCATTGACCTCATGATACCTGAGATCCCATAGTGCCTCTGGAATTGCTGCTCTGAAATGCACTGGGGAGACTGGACTCACCACTCTCTCTAAACCGGCTCAGGCTGGTTGTGACACTCCTTGCTAAAAAGAGAGGCAATTGGTACAAACTGATATCATTTTATGTGGAGATATGCATGTCCTCTTCTCAGAAGAAGGTTGGAAAGAATTTTCAAGGGAGCCACCCATGTTCCAGATGAGGTGAAGAATCATGGAGGGGCCCTTGCAAGAGGAAGTAAGGCGAGGGTGCTTTTTTGGTAGGAGAAGGGCCTATGGAACAAGGGTTGTCTTGTGTGGCCCACTGCCCAACAGAGAGGTGGTGGCCAGTGCTGGGGGGGCAGACGTGTGGAGAAACCTGAGGTGCTAGGCTGCCATCCCTCACACCACACGCAGCTGCTGCCTCCCCTCCTTCCTTGTCCTTGAGAAGTCTCCGAAGGCGGGGCCAGAGGGAGCTCACTGGCCACCAAATGTTACAGTATTGCTGTTGAATAGCAGAGGCCTCTTCAGTAAACTCTGGGCAGTGAAAGAGTGAGAGGCAAGACCTGGAGGGGAAACCGACCTCTCAGCCTCACACTGGGCATTTGTTCAGAACCTACATTCTGAAAGGGAGCTTGAAAAGTTCTTTTGGCTAAATTCCTCTAGCTATTTCCAAGATTTGTAAAAATATAAAGGTGAAAATAAGCATGATTGTGGCGGAACAGAAGTCCCTACAAAATTGCTAGAGAATGATGTGTCTGCTTTTGTGTCAAATGAGCAGAAGGATTCTGAGAAGGCTTCTCATGTGGACACAAGGAGGCCCCTGGGGGTCGACGGTCATGAAGCCTCAGGGGAAACAGAATGGGGCTTCATGGAGCTTCTCTTTTGCTTCTGTATTTGTGCACAGGAGTTGGGGTGTTTTAATAGAAAGAGGAGAAAAGCGAAGGCGGCGGGGAGGGGGAAGGGAGGAGGTTCTGAGCAAGCCAGTCAGAGTAGTTTAGCTCCTTTGGAGCAAGTAAAGACTTATGAGTTATCTTCTGATTGAGTTATCGTCTCAGGATTAGAATGTCCATTTTCCACTGTAACCAGATGTGGAGGATTGAGCTAGGACACCCCTAGGGGAAATCCCACAAATACCTGAATGGTACAGGATGGTAACTGATCAAACAGGGAGACTTTCTAGAGGAGGAAAATGGAATTCTCCAGACCAAGTTCCATTAGCCAAGCAAAGTGTATGCAGAGATGGATCGGAGTTCTCCGAGGTTATGAGCCGAGGTGTGATAAGCACAGACTATGTACCCCCAAGGAGCTAACTTTTCTTTTGTAATCTCACGGGATTTTCAGATAATCAGAACTGATCCTGTAACAAGCAGTTAGAAACACACCCTGGATGGGGAGAGGGAGACTTGGGCAAGTCAAGCAGAAATACCAAAGTGGGCATTAGACTGGGTCCTCAGACTCAGAAGCGAAGCCAGGAGTCAGGCTACAGTATCACCATTCACTGGCTTGGTCCCTATGACCACCTATGAGTGGCCTGCAGGGACCATAGACAGACAACCTGCCCTCCAGCCCTATGAAGCCAAGCTGACTCTCTTAAAACACTTGTTTCAAAAACATATACTAGCTCTTGGAGATACTATCTTTTTGACTCAGTTTTAAATTCACATCCAATTGGGTGCAAAACAATCCCACTTTCTATCAGATTCTCACACAGATCAGGAGTGACAGGCCCCAAGGTTTTAAAATAAATGTGGAGGCAGGGATGAGGGAAGAGACTGAAAGCGGAGACAATTCTGCCCATGGTCTATATTTGCCTTGCAAGGACTAGGATTGGGTCTGGGGCAGGGGGCACTCTTTGAGAGCCAGGTCTCTACAGACAAGAGAAGCAGGGTGTTGCTGCTGCTGAATTTGCCCACCCGGGTGAAGAAGGCACTTGACCTGTTTCACCTGAGAGCACCTGGAAAGCAAGCATCACCTCGGGTCCATTTCTGTGCTCTTCGTAAGACCCGGCACACTGTCCGGTTGATGGTTAAGCTGAATGAAACCGAGTAGATATGAGGTCAGGATGCTGGATGGAATTCACGAGGCTAATATGGTTACTCCTGTTTATTCAGGAACCTCAGACTAGTCAAGTGTCCATTCTCTCTCCCCACAAGTCTTTGACTAAAGCTAACTAGTCACCATAATTTTCTCTCCCTGACAATAATAACACTTTCTGTTCTTCACACTGTGTAGAAAGACCAGGAGACCAGGGCTCAGGGTGCAGGAATAACCCCACTGGGACAAACGGTCTCCAGGGATTGGAGCTGACTTCAAATTCTCATGTCATATTCTCTCCACCTCCCTGCAGTGACTGGCCACTGGCCAGAAACAATGTCAACACCTGTAACAACTCAGAGACCCCTCCTCCCCACAGAAGACCCAGTTTTGCCCCTGTCCTTAAGTACCTCTGCGTCCCATCCTTATAAAACATCACTGGAACATTCGAGAATCCTATTCCTTTTACTGGGACGGCTTCTCTTAAACAAACTTGTAAGGGATTTGGGATGTATGACTCCTTTGGCCAAGTCATTTTATTTCTTTCTTGCATTTTTCACGACTATAAAGAGACAGATCAGAAAAATGTTTTCACACCCTTTAGCACCCTTTATTGCTAAATATGTAGGAGCATAAAACTGGAGTTGCTTGGCAGAGCCCTCCACGATGAGAGTGCATTTTCCATTCTACAGCCTCAAGCTCCTGTGTGCCCACGAGACACACTCGTCTGAAGGTCAGTTCAGGCCAATTTGGAGGCTGTAATCAGGGCAGTGTGAAGAGAACATTTAAATATTTCCAGAGACTAGCCTTCTGAAATGACCCACTGTAATTAGTTTTTATCACCAGATGCTTAGCTGACAGATCACTTTGATGTGTAATTCTGGCAAGTGCCAGCCAGGAGTCCAGGGAGGGACTTCGATGTGTGATAGCATGTGTATATGGCCATGTGTGATTGTACATGTGTGTTGGCTTATGTGTGACCATGTGTGATTGTCTCTCTGTGTTGTGTGTGATTGTGTGTAGTCCTATGTGTGTTAACATGTATGATACACATGTGTCCATGCCTGTGGCCCTGAGTTGTGTGATCATGTATGTGTATATATCATTCTCCAGCCTTCTTTAAGGGTTACCTTGGAGTAGATAGGACGGGGAACTAGGGGGAAAACATCAAAGCCAGCAAGAAATGACAATTTCTTGACTTCCAGTTGGAAGAGAAATGCGCCAAAACTTTTTCTGGTTATTTCCCTTTGCTCCCCGATCGAACTTTTCCCCATTTCCTTCTATGAACCTTAGCTTGTGCTTTGTTTACATAAATTTGGAGAATAAGTCCAGAAACCCAAATGCCAGCAAGCAACAAAAAAAAGAAATGTTTCCATCTGCAAAACAATAGCCATTGCAATATGTGCTTGATTTAAAGCCAAATTTTATATTAAATGGCCTTGAAATCCCAGATTGAGCCCTGTGATTGGAGAAGCTCAAGGCACTGGAAACCACAGACAATGATCCTTTGGGTCCCTGGGCGTCTTTGTCCCAGGGCTGGGATGTGGTTAAGCATAGGGGTGAGCAGTGTTAGCTATATCAGAATCTTGAAACTTTTCAGATGAGCTCATATCACGAGTCCACGAACCTAGGATTAAGGCTGAAAAGTGGGACTGCTCCACAATAGGATCACTTGATCAAGAAATACAGAACCCTCATCCTTTCTTTAACAACGTTTCTGGAATTTTCACTCAGCCGGGTGAATCCTGAATAATTTCTCCCTGCCTGGTCAAACTGTCTCAGTCAAAATCAGCATCATTGCGAAGTTCTGTGTAGGTCTTTCAAAGAGGCAGTGGTGGGTGGACTCGCGGGTGCAGTTTCCTCCACCCTCAGCAGGTTGATAGCGGTAGCCAGACAGTAGGCCAAGGCCTCTAACCAGGGACCACAAATCAGGCTGAGCCGAGTGTAGTTAAAACTCCCAGCAAGGCTAAGAGTGACCGAAAAGCTTGTGCGTACTGCCCTCTGCTGGTGCCTCTGTGTTAAGACGTCAGTGGCAAAAAACAGACCAGGGGAGCTCATCGCAGTGCAGTTGACGCTGGAACTCCAGTTAGGGGTAAAGAAGACCCACACCTGCGGTCTAAAATCTACATAGAACTTTTAACTCCCCAAATCGACTACTGTCATCTCTTGGTACCCGAAGGAGGACTGGTTTCAGGAGTCCCCCACCCCCCGCGGATGCTCGAATCCCTTACCATAGGTCCTCTGTAGCAGCAGGTTTCCGTGGCAACCTCTGGTAGGAAAAAAACGTGTAACTGCACCTGCGCAGCTCAAACGCATGTTATTCAAGGGTCAGCAGTGGAGTTAAGAAACAGAGTTTGGAATAGTCCTTGCTTTTATTATTTAAATAATTTAATGACTTTATTCTTATTAAATATGCTCATATTAAAAAAACTTGGAAAACATAGAAAAGCCCTTAAGCATAGACCCACGAAACATACACTTCATGTTAACAGCAGAATCCCAATACCAAGATAATCCTTTAACATGAAAATTATCTCTCTGAGTTTTTTCTAGGTATATAAATTGAATAGAAAACAAAAAGAAGGAAGCAAAGGAAGGGAGGAAGGAAGGAAGGAGGGAAGGAAATTATATATATACATATATATAATTATTTATATGGGCCATCTAAGGGCTGTATGACCCTGGGCAAATGACCTGACCTATTCGTGCATCTGTTTTCTGCCTTGTAAAGTAGGGACTGTGACAGTGTCTTACTCTTAGGGTTGTATGAAGACTAAACATATCAATATTTGTAAAGTATGCAAAAGAGTGCCTAGTACATAGTATATTCAATAAAGTCTGGTTAGTGTGGTAAGCAGAATATTTTCCTCCCCTTTCCTCAAAGATATCTATATATTGCTCAAATGTGATTAAGTTAAGGATCTTGAAATGGGGGAGATTACCCTAGATTTTCAAAGTGAGCCCAACAGACTCTCTTAAAAATTAAGGATGGGCTCCAGAGCTCCCCTCAGCGTCTTAGCAGAAACCAAAAACAGCTTTCCCAGAAAGATCTGTGGATGAGCCTCTTACCTTGTAGAGTGAACCCCACCGATATACACGATCCACAAAGTTCTGAAAGATTTAATACCAGCAGAAATACTGCCATCTTGGACCAAAAGGAACTGAAACAGCATGACATGAAGAAAGACTACTGGACACCAAAATTCTAAATGCAGGAAACTGATAAAACCACGCTGCTCTAAGTAGGTACTACCTCTTGTGAAAAAACAGAGGGCAGAGCCATTAACCACAAGATTGTTCTCTGGCCTTGAAACATAATGGCGATTACTTAGCTGGGTTTCAAAATTGCTAGGGAACAATGATTCCTAGTGTCCTTCCGTCTTCCCCCATTTGAGCTGTACTATCCAGAACTGTCACCCTATGCCTGCCCCTCGGTTGAGTTTTTGGAACAGATGATTTGTTTCTTTCATTTCACAGGCCCACAGATGAAGAGAACTAATGTCCTAGGATGATTCATACTTAGTGTCTCACCCTTATCTTATTCTGGTGATGAGAGTTGGGACTTTTGAGATGATGAGATCAGGAATGTAGTCGCCTCTAAAACCTGGGAACGTCCTCCCCTTATGGCCATCAGAAAAACAGGATCTTGGTCCTACAATTGCAAGGAATTGAATTCTGCCACAATCCAAGTGAGCAGGAAATTGTGCCTCCCCTAGAGTCTTCAGAAAGGATCACAGTCTTGCTGATATCTTGACTTTTATCTAGTGAGAACCACACCAGACTTCTGACCTAAGATCGGCAAGATAGTAAATTTGGGTTGCTTTTAAGAAACTAAGTTTTCACTAATTTGTTCTGGAAGCAATAGAAAACAAATATAGATATTATTATAAACTCTTCTCTAGTCTGCTTTTTAAAAAAGAGGAAGGAATGAAGGCAGGTGTACAGCAGGCAGGCAGGAAGAAAAGAGGGAGAAGCACTTTATTATTTCATTGTTTTGGGTTTGGTTTTGTTTTTTAAGTTGTTCCCCCTGCCCCAGGCTGTAAATCCAGGTCCTTGGGCTGTATGTAGACTGCTCCCCAGGCATGGACTTAACACCTGAGCCACCAAAGCACACCTCCAGTCTGCTTTTTGACTTAGAAAAATATAAGGACCATTTCCCACATTGCCGAATATTCTCCCACAACCTCATTTTAAATGGCCTCGCTGACAAATCTCCTACTGTTGGATGATTAGATTGCTTGGTTTTTGACTGTTAGAAATAATGGTAGTGATTCTCCTTCTTTGTGCATGTTTGCACACATCTCTGGTTATATCCTGAGGAAGCATTGTGTGAAGTTGAGGGATCTTTTTCACTACGTTTTTAATTATCAGCACTTTTCCCAACCTGTGTCTTCCTCTAGGATGTGGAACTGGGGAGCTGGGGGGCCTACAGATGATTCTGGTGGGTGCCCCTTAGGCAGGCAAGGTCTCTGACTTTCACCTGACTTCCCTCAACTGTTCAGTGGGCCCTGATGACTGCCTTTCAGAGCCATGATAACTTTCAATACAGAAACTTTATAACAGTGCCTTGCCTGTAAAGGGTAACCAGTGAAGAAGCAGAAGCAGATGAACCCAGGTGTTGAGGAGACACTGACCTCCTTGTAAATGCAGTGGGAGGGGTCTGTTCCACCCACAGCCTCGCAGTCCAGCACATCTGGACCTGTATCTGAATAGGACAACTCTAAGGGGTTCCTGTGGCCGCCCCGTGGCAACTGTGCATCCCTCCTGCTCCCTGGCATCTCCCCAGGGCCAGCTTTTCACTTGACCAGACACTAATTTTAAGAACAAATGACAGACCACACCCTTCCCTTCAGAGGAAGCACTTTATGTGTGACTTCCAAAGTTCCGTGTGCCTTTTCCACCCTAAATGTATAGATTTGGCTTTATTTCCCCTTCCCTCAAAAGGTCTCCATTCTCAAGCTGTCTGTGGCTTCCTGGGGGCTCATGGGAACTGCAGAAAGTGAGCCCAAACCACTACATATACATCGAGGTATATACAATGTGTGCCGTGTTGGGGTGGCTTCCTCACACTTGTAATTACACTCTTAGTTATGAAATGGCCAGCCTCATTTCATCCAGCAGATACTATCCAAATCCTATGTCATACCCTTTCCCCATGTCACCATAGTCTACCCAGGGCCCCAAACCTGTGTGTCTTAGAGTAACACTGTCAGCCCTGGAGAGGGGGCCGCCTATGGCTTCAGAAAAGGAGTTGACCCCAGGCCAGGATCAGGCTTGCTGAGCTCATGCAAGGGTCCTGTTCTTCAGGGAGGGTCCTGCCCTAACTCTGGAAACCCAAATGGGGCTCACAGGCCAAGGCTACAGCCTCCCATGAGCAGTGAGAGGTTGTCCCTGAGAACCTGTTCCTATGTCCCCTGCAGGCGTTCTGTTTCGTCACACAGGTGGCCAGTCAGGGTAAGCTCAGGCCTTTTCCCGGGTGGTAGAAAAAGTTATATTCACAAACTATAATTCAAACCTACAGTGTTGAGTGTTGGGAAAGTTCCAAAGCCCTGTCAGCAAGTTATTGATCCTGCACTTGCTGAGTCCAGGCACAGGCAGAAAGGTGCCCTGGCATCTCCTGCAGGGCACAGAAGCAGCTCTGCAGGCCTGGACCAGCTGTGGGGCAGAGCAGGGAGGGTGGGAGACACATAGACCCAAAGAAAAAGAAGACTCTCCAGCACTACTTGTGAGCGCTAATTCTTGGAAAATCCTGAAAAGAAAATCAGAAAGCACCCTGAGCATCTCTTCCATGCAGTGTCCGTCCACATCACCTAGAGGTTTCTCATTTTGGTAGGTTTTGATGGATCCAAGTGATCAGTAGTGAGCTTTCAGAGTCTCTGCATAGAGGCAATGAGCCAGCTGGAATATATTCCCAAAGGAATGCTTCAAGGCTCCCAAATTCAGTCCAGAGAGGAGTTCCTCAGAACCAAGTGGGCACTGTTTTAACAGCCCCCAGAGAGGGCCTGTGAGAGTCCTGGGAATCAGCATTTTCACAATGCTCCCCTGATCATTTCTGTGCTGCTGCTGCCCCCATTATGCCCTCAGTCACATTACCATGCAGCATTTTCACCCCCAGCATCTCAAGGAACACAGGAGACACCATGGAGCACATGGGAAGGTCCTCACCATGATGTTATAGTCAACTGTGGCCGCCTGGGGAGTTGGGCTCTGAGGGAGGCCCCCAGAATCTGCCCTGCCTCCCAGCCCACCTTCCCACACAGGGACACCCCCTGTGACCCCAGAGACTGACAGAATGCTGTTTTGGACCACCATCTCTTGAGCTTCAGTCCACAACTGCCCTGGGGTCTCTAAGCTAGTTCAAGTCTCTAAGACCCTCCCAAGCTGTGGTCTTTTTTTTTAATGTACTGCACTGTTGGTGTGTGTCTGTGTGTGCAGAACGAAAGACACGATGGTGGTGGACCCCTCCAGTAACGTGTACTACCGCTGGCTGACTGTCATCGCCCTGCCTGTCTTCTATAACTGGTGCCTGCTGGTGTGCAGGTAGGGGGTTGATGGGGAGGAGCAGGGGTGCTAGGAGCAGGGAGGAGGGAGGGCAGCTAGGTCTCAAAACAGCTCTGAGCCCCACGCAGGAGGTTAGACTTTGGTCCCCTTGTGACCACCATCCAGCTGTGTGTGCCTGGGCTTCTCCACCCGTCAGGAGGTTCTAAGAGAGGTGCCCTGAAACACTGGTGGGGATCCTGGTTAGTGCCAGGCTTGAGAGCCACAGCAAAGGTTCTGGCACTTCGGAGCCTTCTTAAGAGAATTGTAGCAGAAAGACCTGGGCGGGTTGCTGCTCCTCCGAGGCACGTGGGTGGGGGCTGGGACATTCCTGGGCAGGCCTGTAGGATGACACACAGGGCCACTTCTGCCTTGCGCCTGTGGATGTGGGCTTTGGGACACTCTTAGTAAGCACACACTTCTGGAATGTAGGCTAAGACCCTGCTCCTCTGGGGATAAGCAGAGGCTCTGGAAACTGCAGAACATCAGGGA
>RJWH01001586.1:287806-349160 GCA_004363575.1 Solenodon paradoxus
GGGGTTGGGGGTGTCTGTGCAGTCATTTCTAAGGATGAAGGGACAAGAGGTCGCATTTCGGAAATTAAGCGGTGGGCTTTGGGGCGCCCCTGCATCAGCCCCAGAGCTAGACTGACGGGTGAGCGGTGTGGGTGTGGTTACCGCCGCTTAAGTGGGCGTGGCTTTGGGCTCTCCGGGGGTGGGCGTGGTTTTTAGCGCTTTGGAGTGTTAGCAGGTGCAGCAACCCTTTGAAGCAAGCCAGGAGCTTTGGGAAGTTCCTAGCTAGCAGTTTGGGGACAGAAGGGCAGCCGTCGCTCTTCTAGAGGTACATAGGAGGCTTTGGGGCTTTTCTAAGCAACATTCAGGGCTTAAGGGAAAAACTGCTACTCTTGGAGAATAAGCAAGGGGTTTGGGGATCTTTCCTGGCAGGCCTGCGGGGAAAGAATTCAGGGAACGCTGCTACTTGGGAAGCAGCGGGCTGAGGAGCTTCCTGAGCAAGCTTACAGGACAGGTGGGACTGTTTCTGAGTTAGGCAGGGGCTTTGGCAAGAGGAGTGTAGCCGGGTGCTTTGGGGCTCTCCCCATCCCGCCTGAGATGCACTGAGCCAACGCTGGGAGGCTGAGCAGTGGGTTGGGAGGAGGAGACTTATCCAAGTGTAAGCGGGATGGGGAGGAGGTTCAGAATGATCAGAGCCAGGGGTGATCCCCTTCTCTTCTGAGGGTAAGTGGAGTGTCGGAAGGGGAGAAAATTGGACTCCTTCCTAGCATACCCACGGAATGGGGATACGCAGGCCAGCTGTTACTCTCTGAGTGTAAGCTTGGCCCTGGGACCCCAGGGAGCAGTATTGGAGACAAGGAGGCGCTAAGAGAGGGCAGGGAGTTTGGGGGTTACTGAGTAAGCTGCAGAGTGGAGACCCACGAGCAACCACTGCTCTTTTGAGACTGCAAGGGGGTATTTGGGGGCATTATCTGTTTCACCAAGTCGAAGGGGTTAGTGCATGGCTTTTGCAAGAGAAAAGACCAGCGGCTGTTTTTCTCTAAGAACTTTTTTACGGATTCCGCAATAGGAGAGGAAGGCTTGTCCTTACTTCACTCTCTCCCGCAAGTTCAGGGGAACAACCTTATAGAAAAGGTTTTCTGACGGGAGGAGATTTAGGAGCTGTGTCTCACCACGTGTCCTGGGGGGTCCTTTCCTGGCACTGGCACTTGTCATGCTTCCTCATGTGCTGCGTGTCTCATATAATGTTGACTTTTCACCCATAGGCATGGGTTTTACTTTGCTAATGAGACAAAGGTCTCTGTGGGGACACATGTTGCTAGCGTACAAGCTCAGTGACCCAGCTAGAACCAGAGTGACAGTTGGGGTCTCTATGTTGATTGGTCAGTCACCTATAGGGGGCGTCTTACCCCATCTCAGGTTTCCACTTACTACAAGTTAGAGCTAGTTAGCGGCCAGTTTCTCCTAAGGTGAGTAGGGCAACCCCTGACATCTGCATGAGAAAGTGTGAGCACAAAGATCTAGAAACAAGACATACCCTATGGACACAGGTTCAGATTTTCTGAACTGGGGCCAGGTGAAAACAACCAAAACAAATGAATAAAAGTCCTTCCTTCCACCCTTCCTTCCGTATGCTTCTTCCTCCTCTCATTTCTTTTCTCTTTAAAAAAAATTCTAAAGAGTAGAAAGTATTGTTCAGTTTCAGTCTCAGAAATTCTGACTTCTTGTCGTTGTTGATGTTGACATATGGCCCCAGCGACGGCCCCTTCACCTGACTCTACTAGTGAGGCCTAGAAAATCTGCCCCTTCTCAGCTGTCACGGCTTCCTGCGGACCAATAGTAGGGCCCACACTTTGGGATCAATCCCAACTGTCTTTCGGTGACCTTGGCACCAAAAAGCTTCACAGAGCCTATGTCTCCTTATCAAGGGGTGATGAGATGAGGTCCAAGCATGTAGGCAGCACTGTGATGGGGATTAGCAGAGCTGGTGCCCACATTGGCCCCTGCTCTGCACATGACCATCCTTCTCACACTGGTTCAGGGCCTGTTTTGATGAGCTGCAGACGGAGCACCTGGTGCTGTGGCTGGTCCTGGACTACTCAGCAGATGTTCTCTATGGCCTGGACATGCTGGTGCGAGCCCGGACAGGTGAGTGTGCCCAGGCTCAGGGACTCCTCGGGGCCAAGGTAACAGCCCACAGCACGCATCAGGAGGGGGCTCAGGGGACCATAGTCCTCAGGGTGATTCTGATGGTTACAAAAATCTAGCCGGCATTTGATATATTATTCTCTCTACTTCTGTACGTGTTTGAAAATGTATGGCATGATGCCGCACAACTCAATTCCCAGGGGTCCAGCCCTTCTTCAGACCAGGCTGGGCCCCAGGGGGTGGGTCTCAGGCTTCATGTTTTTGTTTTTGTTTCTTTAAAGGAAAGTACAGGCAGGAATGAAGATGAGCAAAGGCAGGCAGGTAGGCAGGGAGAGAGAGGAGAAGAAGCACTTTATTTGTGTTTAGTTGTTCTTCTTGCCTGTTCTCTCCGACCCTGGGACATGAACCCAGGTCCTTGGGAAGTACGTGGACTGCTGGCTGAAAGTGGCAGGCCCAACAGTTACTCTGCCAGGGGGGTGCATTGGGCCTCATATATTTATAAAACCACTTGTATGACAGTAATGTACAACCAAAGAGAATTACTGTGCTCCTGGGTAGTGTTTTTAAAAATCAGGTCATGTCCCATTAATAACTGGTGAAATCTGTTTGATAGGCCTGAGCTTTAATTTTTTTATTATTAAGAATTCAAACATACACAGAATCAGAGAGTAGTATTATGAATCCCATGAACTCTCACCCAGCTTTAACATTTATCAACATTTTGCTCATCTTGTTCCATCTATTGCTCACTCTTATGGAGTATTTTAAAGCAAATTCCAGACAATAACCACTTGAGCATTTATCTCTAAATTTAGGACCCACTTTTTAAATATAACTTCTATTTTTTTTATATTTAGTCATCATTCTTGCCATCATCTAACCTCCAATCCACATTCACATTTACCCAGTTGAGCTCTATTTTAGTTAAATAAAATAGATTAAGAATAAAATAAATAGAAGAGAATAAAAATATCAGAGTATGTTTCCTGATATACACACACATATGTTTTTGAAATTGTTTCTATTACATTCATGTAGCTACCTCTTGTGTGGTCATGAGATAAAATACCTTTCTGTGAGCTATAGCCCCCAAAAGCAGCCTCACTGATGTCCAAGTTCATGTCTTCTTCTTTAGGCTTCCTTGAGCAAGGCTTGATGGTCAGGGATGCTGAGAGTCTGTGGAAGCATTACAGAGAGACCCTGCACTTCAAACTGGACGTCTTGTCCCTGGTCCCCACTGACCTGGCTTATTTAAAGGTAGGCATGAAATACCCAGAACTGAGGTTCAACCGCCTACTGAAGTTTGCCCGGCTCTTCGAATTCTTTGACCGCACAGAGACGCGGACCAACTATCCCAATGTGTTCAGGATCGGGAACTTGGTCTTGTACATTCTCATCATCATTCACTGGAATGCCTGCATCTACTTTGCCATTTCCAAATTCATTGGTTTTGGGACAGATTCCTGGGTTTACCCAAACATCTCACACCCAGAGTATGGCCGCCTCTCTAGGAAGTACATTTACAGTCTTTACTGGTCCACCTTGACCCTGACCACCATTGGCGAGACCCCACCTCCTGTGAAAGATGAGGAGTATCTCTTTGTGGTCATAGACTTCTTGGTGGGTGTCCTGATTTTTGCCACCATTGTAGGCAATGTGGGTTCCATGATCTCCAACATGAATGCTTCACGGGCAGAGTTCCAGGCCAAGATTGACTCTATCAAACAGTACATGCAGTTCCGCAAAGTGACCAAGGACTTGGAGACACGTGTTATCCGGTGGTTTGACTACCTGTGGGCCAACAGGAAGACAGTGGATGAGAAGGAGGTTCTCAAGAGTCTCCCAGACAAACTGAAGGCCGAGATCGCCATCAACGTGCACCTGGACACCCTGAAGAAGGTCCGCATCTTCCAGGACTGTGAGGCGGGGCTGCTGGTGGAGCTGGTGCTCAAACTGCGGCCTGCAGTGTTCAGCCCGGGGGATTACATCTGCAAGAAGGGGGACATTGGGAGGGAAATGTACATCATCAAGGAGGGCAAGCTGGCCGTGGTGGCCGATGATGGTGTCACCCAGTTTGTGGTCCTCAGTGATGGGAGTTACTTTGGGGAGATCAGTATCTTAAACATCAAGGGGAGCAAGTCCGGGAACCGCAGGACGGCGAACATCAAGAGCATCGGTTACTCGGACCTGTTCTGCCTTTCCAAGGATGATCTGATGGAGGCACTCACTGAATACCCTGATGCAAAGAAGGCTCTGGAGGAGAAGGGGCGGCAGATCCTGATGAAGGACAACCTGATTGATGAGGACCTGGCCAAGGCTGGTGCAGACCCCAAGGACATCGAGGAGAAGGTAGAGCGCCTGGAGTCCTCCCTGGACACCCTCCAGACCAGGTTTGCACGACTCCTGGCAGAGTACGGTGCCACCCAAATGAAAGTGAAGCAGCGTCTCAGTCAATTGGAAAGCCAGGTGAAGATCTGTGGGAGCAGCCTCCTATCAGACAGGGATGCTCTGGGGGATACTGTAGAAACGGAAGCCAAACAACTGTGAAAGCTCACAGGTTGGTTTCCACTTCCCAAGGTCGGCTGTCAGTGTGAGGCTATGTGGTCACAGGTACACAGCGTAGGACTTGGCCAGGACTCAACTGCAGCTCTCCTGACCCTTTGCAAGCTTTCTGGCCTCAGAGAGAGCCTCCGTTTCCTCCTCTAGAAAACGAGACTCATTCTGTTGGCCCTGGTTCAATGGTAGGTTATTGTGAGGTCCATGTAGAACACGGCTTGAGGCAGGGCTTGTAAAGTGAGGTGTCCCCCATCCAAGCATCTGAAAGTGTAGGCACAGAGACTTTTTTTTAAGCCACGAGAAATTTTAAGGCTTTTGAACTTCATTTTCTTATAGATGGAAAATGATTTAGTCTCCCCCACCATCCCCTCCCCCACCTCATCCCACCACCTTCTGATCAAGGGGATATAACCGAAACTAAAAGTACAATGTGACAACTCAAACCGAACCTTGTAACTGATCTGGGGGCATATTTCAGAATCTATGATCTCCTTGTGTGCTCTTTGGGACCCTAGAAACCTGTACCTTCAGCCATGCTTCAGACAAGAACAAGAGACCAAGTAGGGTCGCCCCTTTTATATCCCTTCGAGAAATGAATTCAGACACTCTGCCATCCAGCCCCTTTGGGACCAGATATGCTTTGGCTAAGAGCGCATATCAAGAGAGGCATCTTCTCACTCACCGAAGGGATTCAAAGTCAGGCTCCCTCCTTGTCCTGGTGTGAGGCTTCCGGGACAGCCTGTTTTGGCTGTGAGAGGAGAGCTGTATTCAGGGGAGAACCTTTCAAGGTTGGAGGTTGGACTGGGGTCCTAAGCCAAACACAACTGACAAGTCAGACTTTTAGATGAGACTGTTAGGGCATATCTTTGCTAACTGACCCTTCATTCCTGCAGAAGAAGCCTTACTCCTCTTTGGAATTACATCCCAAGGCAAAGCTCTTCGTTAAAAGCAGGCAGAGTACAGAGCCTAGCTTTTTTCTTTTTTTAATTCTCTAGCTTTTTAAAAAAAATTCAGTCAATAGAATTCCACTACTTTTATTATATATTTGGATTCTGTGACTGGAATTATGACCTCAGTGGTCCATCCTTCAGTTATGTATATGTATGTAAATGGACCAAAGATGTGTCATCCTCCTGGTCCAGAGAAGCCATATATTCAGATTGTCCTTCTTCTCTCCTCCTCTCCCCTCTCTTTCCTTCCCTTCCTCCCTCCCTCTTCTCTTTCTTCTCAGACAAAATGCCATTTTGCTTTGGCAACTCTGTAGCCTATAATCTGATGTTATAATTCATATGCGATGTAACTAGGCCCTAATGTAGTTCATACAAAAGGTTCAGCATTCATGTATGTATTTCGGATTTATATGGGTCTCGTCTAGTTTTCATTATGGATCATTTGACCATTTTCACTTTTTTAAGGGTATTTTAGCTGTCTATTAAAGGAAGGTATGACTCAAGCTCATGTCATCAACAAAATAGAACTAGCAATGTATTCTCAACATGCGTATTATTTTAAAAGCCTTAACTATTGATTATGCCTACATTCCTGTTTGCACAGGAAAAATAAAGACCTGGATTTAAAAATGTGTTGAATGACTCCTGCTTCAGATTTTGTTCAACCCTGGGATCTGTCTCTAGGGCAACCAGCCTGGCTTCTTAGAAAGAACAGGGGATGCGCACAATCAGAAGGAGGTGAGAAAATGTTGCCATAGCTGCAGCATTTGTCAGAATACATGAATAGCATGTCCCAGGCAGGATGCTAAATTCTGTAGTATCATCTGTCCTGGGTCACCCAGGTTGGGGGAAGTGGTTCAGGCAGCTCTGGAAGGCGTGAGTGGGCAGGAGGTGGACAGTCTGGATAAGTACGACCTCAGGTTCTTCTGCTGCTTATGTGCAAGGATTTGGGGTGATGAGGATGTGGACTTCGGGAATTGGGCCTGCTCTTGTTCAAAAACCCCTCAGGCAAGTTATTTCACCTTTCCAGACCTCACTTCCTTCAACTAACAAATGAATGTGATACTGCTCACCTCACAGAATCATTGTGGATGAGCTTTCAAATAACACAGTGGAGTTGACCTGACAAATCACTCAGATGCAGAAAACATTACAGCATTTTCCTGGAGGTTTACAGAAATACCATTTCATCTAGTCAGCTTCCTGCTGCCAAGATTGAGGGGCAGCTGAGTCTTAGGGTTGTTTGAGGGACACTTTTTTTTCACTGTCTGGGAAACTGACACAGAGTTCGTGGGCTCCCAACCAGTGTGGCAGGAGGTCACCCATTCCCTTGCATCAGGTTAAGTCTGGTATGCCAGAATGGAAGCTTCTCTTTGTGACTTTTGTGAGAATCGACGGTCATTGAAATCCATGTGAGTGAGTGTATGTGCATGTAAGTGTGCATGTGTGTGTGCGTGTGTATGTGGAGAGAGAGACAGACAGAGAGAGAGAACCCCTGAAACAGGAAAGAAAGAAGATGTTGGTCAACACCACTCGAGGTACAGACTGACAGGACTCTGGGAAGGTGGAGGTGGCAGGATCTCAGCTTAGAAGGCTGGAGCTTTACCACTTTATGGAATCCAGTGTGGCAAAGATTCCAGTGCCTTGAGTTTGGGAATCCCAAAGCTTCCCAACCTCAGGAACCACACAGAATTGGACCAAGGGTACCTTGGCAGTAACTTGAAAGTAATAATGAATGCCTGAAAGTATCTGTAACTCAATGGATACATCGAGAGAAACGCCTCAATCCTGTGAAAACGTTGACCCTCAAAATCTGATGTAACCGACTCTCAAAGTTAAACAGAACCAGGGATCTATTATAACATTATCAGATTAACTCAGGCAGCTTTTTTTTTTTTTTTTTTCTGGATCTAGGGTCCTTTAATAAGATCTTAGTGAAGGAGAGGTAAAATGCAAACAATGAACAAAATGAAAAATAAATGTGCTCCTCTGAAGTACAGGGAGTGACTTGGCAAGTAAACTGGAAGGTGTCCCTACCTGTAACCTAGCCACCCTACTCTGGCTCCATATTTAGGAAAGCCTCCCCAACCCAAGATTGAGAATTAGAATCCTGCGCTCACCTCCTCCCCACAAACACAACAAAAGTGCATACCGGGCAGAGGTACTTGCCTCTAAAAAAATGTAAAAGCCAAAGTAAAAGACCAGAGGATCATAGATCCGGTGTCTCCAGAAAAGAGACAGAAAACAGCTGAAGGTAGATGAAGCTGAGAATCAGACTTCTTAGGACTCACCCTGGGCGTGGGGCCTTGGGCCAGGAAGGACTTCAGCGATCTGCAGCCTCTCCCTGCCGTCTGACGGGCTCACTTCCACATCAGGTGTCCTAGTACCGTAGGGTAGAAAACAGCTGGCAGATGCAGCCCATGGCACCAGTACCAGGGTGCAGGCAGTAGCTATTACTCCTTGCGCTTGAGGAGCAAAAGAGAAGGGACTGTCTCAGAGGAAAGCCCTTCAGAGCTTAGGCTCAGGGTGGAGGAAGAGGGGTGCCGCTGGCTGCCACTGTTAGTTAAAGGGCTTAGAGGAGCCTGGCAAAGAAGACCATTATCTGAAGAGGGATATTGCACCGTGAGACTAGTAGCGGGGTCCCAAACTAAGGCTGGAACCAACTTCTACAGCCAGGACAACCTGCTTTGCTGGGACTCCAGAACCAGCACAGTAGGCGAACAGGAAAGTTCTTTTCAACTCCCCTCATCTTCCAGCCTTCCTCAGTCATTTCCTAGTAGAAGGTTCTAGAAAGTGAGGACAAAACAGAAGCACTTTGGACATGACCTACCGAATGTCCTCCACAGACTGGGGCCCTAGCTTAGATGGACCTAGATGAAGGTGAATACCAAGCGCCTAAATAAATGACCCTCTCTCCAGAGACTGCCTCTGAAAGGCCACCTTCAAAGCTGCTTTCCTTTGTCCCGAAGCTTTTTCCTTTTGAGAAAAGACAGGACAAGGACAAAGGAGAGTATCATTTATCAGGCACCCCCTCACTGCTCTTCATGATAATCGTGGCACCCTTTGGGGAAACCTTTTCACTTCCTGTAAGCATTTACTTTTTAACATATTTAACATCAGTCATTAGTTGATTTTTTTTAAATATGCACTTATTCTGTGTAAAGATTTTATGAACTGTTTTCTTAAAATACATTTAGTAGAATGACTAAATCCAAGAAAACAAGAGTGCCAAACGTCTTTGAGGATGTGAGGTCCTAAAAACCCTCACTTATTGAGGGGTAGTTTTGCAACATAGTACATAGATCCTTTGGTCTATTTTATAAAGTTAAAAATATACCTAACATATGATCCAGCAATCATAGGCATCTATCCAAGAAAATAAAGACCTATGTTTATACAAAAATTCATCTATAGTTTTTAGAGCAGCTTTACTCATGATCATGGAAAACCTGGAAACAAAGAGGATACCACGCAGCAGAGACTAGATAGAACAACAGCGACACTTCTGTGCCATCAGACACTTCAGCAGTGAAAATGGAGGAGTCATTGATTCATGCAAAAATATTCCATTCACATAGTATTCTGGAAAAGGCAAAACTATATGGATCAAAAACAGATGAGTAGCTGTCGGACTTGTGGCAGGGTACAGAGCTCGATTATAACAAAGGGAAGGGTTCTGCACTGTCTCCAGCGTAGATTTTTGCATTTATGATGACAATTTTCCAGCAGATGGCAGTCAAGGGTCTGTTCTGCTGACCACTGTCTATCTGGCATAGCAAAGAACAGGGGAGCCACAGGGGAGTAAAGAATCTGGGTGGGGCTTCTGTTCATCCTTCCCTCTCACATTCCAGAAAGGTAGAGTCTTCTTCTGCAGATGTATTGAAGGAACATTAAGTCATAACATTATACAGAATTGAGGTGTACATCACGATAAATCATGTATAGAATACATGGCTCATTATCAACAAACTATCCTGTAGCATATAATTAATCCCTTCTACCAGATTTGCCCACCCCTTCCCGCTTTCCTTTTTGAACCACCAGCTTGATTCTATAGACTAAATATCTATTTTTCTTTGATTTGGTTCATTTGTTGGTTTGGTTTCTGTCTATTCCACCTGTGAATGAAATCATAATACTTTTGTCTTCCTAACTTAGGAGAGGTTATTTTTAACCCTCTCTTCTCTCTTCTCCCACCCCGTGCCCCCAGAACCACAGTCTTGCATCCTGTGAATTTTGTTGAGGTCTATCTATTTGTTTGTTTTGTTTCTGTATGTGCCACATATGAATGAAACAATACTGAGCTTCTCTTTTTCTTTCTGGCTTATTTTGCTTAACATGATCCCCTCTAGTTCCTCCTAGGTTGTTGCAAAGGGCATGACTGCATCCTCAGGATTCCTTTGTGTATACAGACGACAGCTCCTTTATCCTGTCATCTGGTGATGGGTGCTTTGGTTCTGCTGCCATGTCAGGGTCACTGGGGGTGGGGCTAGCTGAGAATAACAGAAATGTATCCTAAATTCAGAAATTAGTTTGACTTTACAAAATTATTTTTGGAGAGTTCTTTTTACCTCTATATTTTAGGTTAAACATGTGTAGTGTAGAACTCTGTCCTTATTATTCATTGTTTTGTTTTCTATAAACCAGTCAATAATTAAGGTCAAACACACTTAAAGTCATATTTTTAGCTATACCATCATCAATGGCAGAAAGCTGCAGTTACCTCTTTTCTCAAAACCAAGATGAAAGGGATGGTCAGACAGGGGAGGAAATGGGAGTAAGGAGAAGAAAGTCTGATAGCATAGAGGGGAGAGTCTTGCTAGTCTGATGGAATTCTGGTTTTATTTTCTAATAGAAACATTGTTATAATAACAGCTAAATAGAAATATGTAGTCATCTGGAAATTTTATCTCCATTTGCAATACTGATTCTGTAGGGGAAAAAATACAACCTCAGTTCTAGACAACTTTGCAAATTTTTCTTTACTGGCAACTCTTTTTATAGGACTTATTTTTGTTTGGGGCAGTGAAAAAGAAGTGGGTGATAATAACTAACTCTTTTTGTCCCCATTAGCCAGAGGAATTCTGAATCTGTGCAGAGATCAAGTTTTCTATGTACGCAGAAACAGCTTATATCATCTTAAAAGTCAGAGCTTACATTGCACTTTTATCATGTTCATATTCAGCTCCTTGGACGAGTCACCAACTTTTTCATTTTGGGCTCAGAAACATGTATCAGCATAGCACCAGCATCTCTACAGGAGGAAACCATCCCCTTGTTCCTCTCTGTCACCTTTACTACTTCTTTCATACCTGATGAGAGTGCAGTTTTCTCCCTTACTGGGATATAGGAACCAGCCTTCCCATGCATTTCTGTATCAGTTCATAGCTCTACCCTGAGCAGAAGAATATAATTATGCTACAATTAAAGTGGCTACTGAGTTAAACTCTTACTTGAAGAGAGAAAAAGGCTGCTGCCTGTATTAAGACATTTAACCTCTTCTCTGTAGAAAAAGATGTTGGGGCTCTTGAAACAGTGTATTGAAAATGTATTGAAAGCTCAGCATCTAATTAGCACCCTTCCTTCACACTGCCAGTACCATTCTTTTATTTATCCATTCATTCTCCCTTCTTTATTGCTAGAACATAAATACTGTGAGTAGCTTGAGATGAAGAAGAAAAGTCAGACAAGAACTGACCATCTTATCTCACAGTGCATCTTCCTTCTCCAACCATCCTTCTCCTTGGTGATGTTCCTCATGGGATCAGAAGTCATACCAGTGCCAGCTCATCTCCAAAAGATATACATGCTAGAGTTTGGACTTTACCTATAGCAATAAAGAGACACTGGAGAGTTCTGAGCTGCCTCTTAAATAGACCACTTTGATGAAGGTCCAGGGAGACCAATTGGGAAGACTTACCAGAGGTCCAGGTAAGGGGCTGGAGGCTGGGCCAAGGATAAGTGGGCAGAGAGTTGAGAAATATTTAAGAGGCCAGTTAGTCAGTGGATGGGTTTTAAAGTCTGGGGAGCATTAGCATTTTTAATGGAAGGAGAAAGCAGATATGCCCAAGAAACCTTCAAAGAAGGAATGATCAGAGTCAAGGATGGGAAGAATCAAAGAGGAGGATGTGATGGACAATTTCACATTCTGAGAAAAGCTGAGAAGTGTGTGTTGAGTTTGGTAACAAGAAAATTAGTGACCTTGGTAAATTTTCTTGTGTTCAAGCTCATATTTTTTTGTTTGTTTTTTAAGGAAAGGTACATGCAGAAATGAGGGTTAATAGGCAGGCAGGAAAAGAGAGGAAGAAGTAGCATTTTATGTATTTTATTTAGCTGTTCATCCTGGCCTCAGGACATGAACCTGGGTCCTTGGGATGTGTGTGGACTGCAGTGGTCAGAGGCAGTGGACCCAACAACTATTACAGCAGGACACACCCTCAATCTCATATCTTTCATTTGAAAAGAGGTAGAAATGATGTGGAAAATGTGCGGAAAGCTACTGCACTGAATCTTATCACCATGGTCTCACTGTAAAATGGTGAATCTTTTTTTTTTTTTTTTTGCTTAGCAATGTTTTCCATTTTTTAAAACTGCAAGCACATGTTACTTTTGACATGAAGTTATGTGTGACAAAAGGTAAAAGAAACCTGAGCAAAACATAACACTCAGAAGCATTAGGAACCAACTCTAGTCTTTTTTTTTCTTAAGGCAAGGTTCAGGCAGAAATGAAGAAGAGAAGCAGCAGGCAGACAGGGAGAGGAGGAAGAAGCACTTTATTTTATTTAGCTGTTCATCTTGGTTGTGCCCCCTTGGCCTGGGCTATAAACTCAGGTCCTCGGGACCTATGTGGACTGCACCCTTGGTTGAAGGTGGCTGATCAAACCTCTGCTCCACCGGGGTATGCCTAACTCTCGTCTTCTGATCTCTGTCCTGGCCAGAGAGAACCCTACATGCTTAATAATCCAGTCTTCTGTTTTAATATTTCACTTTTCAGTTGTATTTGCTAAGTTTCACCATGAGTATAGAGAAGTTGATTCACAAAGGTTAACATGAATGAAACCATTAAATGATGGAATCTTATTTTTTCTGTTTGCAGAAATTACATGGTGAATAGATTCACAGAACAACAAAGAAAGATTTAGGGGGGAAATATGTATCTGGTGCACCCTGGTGGAGTAGTGGTTGCATCTACTGCCTCCAGTAGAGCACAGTTCATATACATCCCAAGGACCCAAGTTTTTATTCATCCTGGGGTGAGGGGTGGTTGGCAACCAAGACAAATGACTAAACTGAAAATAAATAAAATGTTTCTCTCTCCTCTCACTGCCTGCTTGCCTAATCACTTTCATTCCTGCCTGCACCTTTCCTTATAAAAAACAATAAAAATATGTCCATAGTGTTGTGCTTCAAATGGTGCCTGTTCCCAAGACAAGGCAATAATATCAGAAGCTAGACTCTCTGTCTAGTAATTGCTGCAATATGGCAGCTGCAATGAGCAAGAATCTGATGTCAGTGACCTTGAATATAATTATGTAAGCTCAATGGCTCCCCAACCTGGCAATGAGACTTTAGATGTGTACATTGAAAGAGTAGGCTATGAAAACTTCCAAGTTCTTTTGACAGCTTCTTTGAAATAGATTGAGTTCTGTTTCACTAAAACAAAGATTGTAAGATGAGAATTTCAAGATAGTCTTTGGCAATATTTTAAACTTCAGATATATTTTCAAGTATTGAGCTTAAATATTGATTCATATGCTAATAGACATCTTAGTTGCCAAATGAAATTACCTAATACTAGACAGTTATAAATGATACATTATGAGTCAAGTGGGTGACATTTTCTATTTTCCCTGGGGGTCTGGAGTAGCTGCTGGAGCATGCAGGCACTCTCCCTTAACTCATAATGGCAGCTGACAGCAGTTGTTAACCCAGAGACCCAGAGGAAGAGTTTGCTTGGCCAGAATTATTGCATTTTTCCATCTACTTCAAGTGGGTATGCAAGATTCATGCTGCTAATAGAAATCATGTTCACAGATGCAGTGACAATGTGGGATTCTTGCATGGTTTAAATGTAGCCTGTCTCTTTTCTAAGCACATTAGAGGAGAGAAATCTTGTGTTATTGTTACAAAGTTTAGACTAATAATCAAGGGATAAAAGAATTTAGCGGTCCCTTCTGCCAATCGGTGTGGTGGTTTTCCAGGATAATGGGAAGGGTTAAGCTGAGCTGTGCACCCATCACCCCTCTGAACCCAGCAGAGAGCATGCTTCAGAGACAGAGCCTTGGTAAGAGGGGTAAGGCCTAGCTCTTTGTGCAAAGTCAGATTTCAAGGCTAGCAGCAAGGTTTGGTCTGGTCTTTTTAGCATATTATTTTTAATAGTTCAGACAAGATGCCCAAGTAAGAATGTAGTTGACACCATTTGTAGGATTTAAGACCTACTGACTGATAATGATTAAAGTCCTAGGTATTTTCCTTCTCAGTAGATGGAATGACTTTTGATAATGCAGATGCTTGCAAGTGCCTTCTCTTCTTCCTCGTCTCTATAGCAAGGTGGTCAGGACTCACCAACACTAAGATCCCTCTGCCCACCTCCTAATGTGTTGACCAATGATGAGTCCTGGGCAGACAGGTGTGAGTGGTAGTGGTGTATATGTCCCTGTGTGCCAACCCCATGGTCTCCTTGTCCTGTCCTCGGGGACCATGCAGGACTCATCTTGAGCTGCATCTCAAAGCCATTGCTACCACCCACAAGACTGTGAGATGAGTGAGAAAGAAACTTTCACTCTATAAAACCAATGGCATTTGGTATCTGAGATTTTTTTTTTTTTTAATAATTTGCCTTTGAATAAGGAAGGAAGCATTTTACTTCTCATACCAGCAGGTCAGGCTGTATTTCTATATTGGTCATTTGATGCTCTGCAGGGCATCTCAGCCTTCAGCTCCTGCAGTGCCACTCTGCCCATTACAGCACAAAAAGCCTTGGATTCATTCAGAGCCTCATCAGTTACCATTACCTGTGAGACAGCCCAGGGTGAGGAGGAAGTGGCTGCAATTACTCCCATTTCCAAATGGGGAACTGAGATAAACTCACCTACCCAGAGCATTCAGCTTTGAAACCAGTCAGGGATTCCAGAAGCCTTGAACTGAATCACTGTACTAAACTATCTTTTGGGAGTTGGGTAAACTCTAGTTCAAGCAGAGTATTTCTAATTGCTTTCCTTGCAAATGTTCTAAGTGTCTATGAAAAGCATTTTTTTCTGAATTGTGGATTGCGGTTCACTGTTGGGTGATGAAATTCATCTAGGACAAATTTTAAGGGAACATAATAGAAGACAACGATTACTTTCGCAGCGATATTGATATTGCTCCATGAAAGTTGTATTTGTTATACCCATGTAGCATGTCTTTGAGGTGTAAAACTCCATCTCTGGTTACAGATTACAGTCAACAAAACATGAAAACACTGCAAGATTTAGGCCTTAAGTGAAGTTGATGGAACAAAAAGATTGCGTTTCTGGATAACCTGTCATAATGGGCCAGCCCTCAAAAAAGCTCCACTGTATCTTGACCTCCAAAGCTGGAAGTGAGCAAGGCTTTCTTTTTATAGAGAAGAAGTGAAGGAAGAAGCATCTTTATTTATGTAGGCTTTCTACCCTGCTTGGCATGGATTCTTGGGCTTGATATGGTTCACACTAGTGTCTCGGCAATCTGAGCCACAGGAGCATGGGCCAAGGCTGCTTTTGTTACCCTGTCAAGAGAGGTACCAATGCCAGCATGTTCCATCGTCACAACTAGATGTGCTCCAGCCTTTCAGTTCCCAAGGCCACAGTATCCCACTGTTAGGTACCCCCAAAGATTTGGAGTATTAGGGGTTTTGCTTCAGGAGTGTGGAAGTAATGACCCAGAGAAATGCTTCAATATCCAAACTTGAAGCAGGTTGACTCGGTAAAGGAGTAGGCCAGCCCCCAGGGAAGGGTACTTGACTTTTTTATAGGGGGTTGGGGTAGTTGCATCTTGGAGGCAGGATGGACTTTCAGATTCATGGTGTAGCACTCCTGCCATTTACTCAGAGCCCAGAGAAAAAGAGTCTGTTTAGAAATTCATTAAGATGTTAATACTGACATTAGTCAAAACAAGGAGGATAGCTATCAGAAGAGACTGAGAAAAGTGCCTAGGACCTGCCTCATCAGTCACCAGGAAACAGAGACAAAGGCTGATGGAGAATCCCACCCAAATGCCATGACCCATCCCTTACTGGGCAGCCCTTGTCCTATCACCCTCCAGCACACCTAGATTATTCCCACAGAACTGGTAATATCAGAAACAGAAGCTGACCCTTCCAAACAGCTCATCCCCAACACCTCCCATAGATTCATCCTCAGTGTGCCAAGAAATGTTTCCAACTCTCCATGGACTGACCACACCTTCTCTTTTTCCCCCCACACTCAAGAAATAGCTGTCCACTAGCCTCTCACCCCTGCTTCATCTCAACCTATTTTGGACAGGAAGTTCCATTTAAACTGCAGATTAGAATAGAATACAATTCTCTTGTAAAGTAAACAAAGCAGAGTGAATAAGAAACTAAATAAAATTCACTTAGAGCAGATAATTTTTCGTGGGGTAGGGAGGTGTGTTTTGGGTCGCTCAAAGAACCCACAGCAGACTTAGGCCAGTGAGCAAGAGAGGTTTAATCAGAGGGTAAAGGGATGGAGCTGACCAAGGGAGGTCCAGATCCGGTGGGTTCAGGGTGGCTCCACATATCAGACAGGTACAGTGAGTAAGCAAGTTGGGGGTCCATTAGCGGGGAGCAGAGAGAGTGAGAGGATGGAGTCAGCCAAGGGAAGCTGGGACCCCATTAGTGGGGAGCAGAGAGACAGAGGGAGCCAGCCAAGGGAGGCTGCCCCCCATTACTAGGGAACAGAGGGACAGAGAGGATGGAGCCAGCCAAGGGAGGCTAAGACCCCATTAGTGGGGAGGCTGACTCCAGGCCTTGCCGGTGGTCTGAGTTTTTAAGGGAAAATCCCACATGGTGAAGTAGGAGGATGGAGAGAGGAGGTCTGCAGAGCATGTTTCAGTTCCTGATTGGACAAGGTGACATTGTCCTTTGAAGTTATTGGTGGTCTTCTTCATTCCTTTGTTTCTTGGTGAAGGGTCTCTCCTGGTCACATACTACATGTCTCACATGCCAAACTCATCCATCAGCTTTCCTTATCCATCCGGATGCATTCCACGGCTGGGTGCTAGAGCCAGAGGCAATTCACTGTCCTGATAGTTGAACTTTAATCCCTGGTCTAAGGCTTGCTCCTGCTCTCGTCGGGGTTCTAACAGTGTGTGCTCTCTACAGCACTGTTTCTCTGACCTTAATGTGCATGAGAACCACCTGGGGATCTTGTTAAATGTGGATTCTGAAGCAGTAGGTCTAAGATTCTGCATTTCTAACATGTTCTGGTGATGATGATGTGACTGGTCCACAAAACACATTTGAGTAGCAAAGGGTCAGTATACAAAATGACTGGCATGGAGCAGGCACTCACAAAGAATCACCACTTTGAACTGAATTTGAAAAGAACCTGGGTTTTATGGAAGAATTCATGAGCAGGATCAAGTGTGATGAAGTGAAACAATCAATTAAGACAGAGGTTCACAACCCTGGCTGCACAGTTAAATCATCCAGAGGCTTTAAAAAAAATCCCAGTTTGTGTGTCCTACTCTCAAGAGATACAGATATAATTGGCCTGGGGTGGAGCCTGGGCAGCTGTAGCTTTTTTTTTTAAAGTTCTCCAGGTGATCCTGATATGCAGCCAGGTTAACGAACTCTGAACATTTTGCTGGACAAAGTGGAATGAGACCAGGTCCCTATCCTCAGTGAACTGGCTGACTATTAGGGGAAATCAGTCTGTGTATGATTATCTGCAAAAAGTGCTTGCAATGTTATGATTTATAAGAAAAATATATGTAAATAACCAAATATATACTTCTCTTGCATATTTGTTCTTCACCCACAGGTCCTGAGTCAGGTTTCTCAAGTTCTTGGCATTTCCTAAGGGTTAATAGTGATGAAGGTGTCTATTGTTATGTGAATGAGGTGACTTTTAGGAAGCACTGAAAATTGGGGGTGAGGGAGGTGCTGGTTGCCAGGAAAACCAACCAAGTTATCAGAGGGTTGAAACTTCCAGTCTGTACCCCTAAACCTCTGGGGAGGGAACTTGGGAACTGTTCAATTCCCAAGACTAATGATTTAATCAGTGATGCCTATGTAATAAAGCCTCCATAAAAGCCAAAAAGCGGGGCTTTGGAGAGCTTTCCTGGTTGATGAACTTGTAAAGGTGCTGGGAGCATGGGGTACCTGGAGAGGGCATGGAAGCTCCACGCTCCACATACCTTGCCCTGTGCTTCTTTTCCATTTGGCTGTTCCTGAGTGACATCCTTTGTAATGAAATGAGCCATCCCTGAATTCTGTGAGCTGAATCACTCTAGCAAATTCAGCAAACATGAGTAGGGGGTCATGAGAACCTCCAATTTCTAACCAGTTGGTCAGAAGCCCAGGTAACAACCTGGGTTTGTGACTGGTGTCAGAAGAGGAAGGAGGGCTTGGGAGACTGAGTCCTTTTCCAACTGGGTAGTTGGTGTCAGAATTAAAGTGAATTAAGTTAAATTCTTGGCTACCCTGCTAGTGTTCAAGAATTGTTTGTTGGTGGGGAAGCCTCCACACATACTGTGTGGCAAGTGGGTCCAAGAACGCTCTCAGTGCAATAGTTTATTTATAGAAACTGTTGTGGGAATACAGGTGAGAGTGGAAGCAATCCAGCCTGAAGGAAATAGGAAAAAGGATAGTGATCAAGAAATAATGATATTTGAACCTTAAAGAATAAGCAGGTATTTGCCAGGTAGACAAGTAACTGTCTCAAACCTGCTCTTCCTCATTATTAACCAAGTGTTGATGACGTTTGTCTAGACTCAGGACCCTAATTCTTAACCATCTCCCTACTACGTATGAGATGTATACAGATCTCTGCACAGGGAAGAAAATCAACCCGATACATACTGTTTTCTCTTTCTCTCTCTTTTTAACCTACTGGGTATATTTAGAAGTCTATATTTAAGCTGTCAGGATACACTTTTAGTCAGAGTGCAGTCAGGAAAACAACCCATACCTGATACTCAATAGAAGGAATTTAATAGAAGAACAAGTTACATGATAGAGTTGCCGAATATCTAAACAGGGAATCACAAGACAACCCAGAGATTAGCAATAACAGAAAGCCCCAAACTGAAAGGATGCAGGGAGGTGGTGAAATTGTCAGAGCTCAGGAGTCAGTTATGTGATGGGAGGTGAACACACAGCAGGGACTGCAGAAGGAATGCAAATATCGTGGGGATGTTGTCAGTGATAAGAAGGTGGCACCCATTGGTGGAGGGGGTTGGGAAATGCCTGGATTCTCTCTTCCTCTGGTTCTCTAGTCTCTCGTTAGTGTAAAACTCAGCCATAAGCCAGTTCAAAGGAGACTCAAAAAACGCAGTTTTCGGGTGACCCTGAAGGGTGGGTAATGGATCTGGGTGCTAAGGGCTTATTAATTGACAAATTCTGCACTTCATTCAAAGCCTAGACCAAAAGCAGACTGAGCAGCATCCTTTGTCCCCTTCCCCTACACGTAACACTTTATCTTGGCCTAGAGCAAAGGTTTTCAGGAGGTGGTCTGGAAACTTCTCAGGGTCTCAGTTTAAACCTAGCTGAGGGTGCCGGTTTCCTTGCAAGAAAAATACATGTTTTCTGTGTGCCATAGAGCACAAGTATTTGAGATGAATGTTCTAAGAGGTAGCAAAGTAAGGCACTGGAGGAAGTTTACACCTAGAAAGAGCAGGTTCTCCTAGATCAAAGGTTCTCCTGGAGGGGCTTCCAGAAGAAGGAGTCCCAGACTCACCTAAATGTACTAGTATGGAGAGAAGCCATCCATGGGGGGAGCCAATAACAAAAGGCGAAGTACGATCAAATTCCATTTTCTTTATAGAATCCTAAAGTTAGAAGACTTACAACGAAACCAAAAGTCCTCCTAGTCTTCGATTTTGAAAGAAGTAGCAGGATACTATGAAATGTCCCATCTGGTTTTTTTTTAAAGGAAAGGTGTAGGCAAGAATGAAGGCTAGTAGGTAGGCAGGCAGGAAGAGAGAAAGAAGAAGCACTTTATTTTTATTTAGTTGTTCACATTGGTTGTTCTCTGCCGGGCCCAGAACTCAAACCCAAGGCTACGTGGTCTGCACTCCTTCACAGGGTATTGACCCAACGTCTAATCCACCAGGGAGCTCTTGAATGTTTGACATTTTAAGTAGCTGTACCTCTTAGCTCTTTAATACAAAGAAACAGGAAAGTGTGACCCATACACAGGAAAAAAAATAACAAAACTAAACAGTCCATGGAAACTGCCTGGAAAAGGGCCCTATTAGGAGTTAACAAAGACTTTACAGCCTTCATTATGAATATGTTCACATGGCGCGCCCTGGTGGAGTAGGGCAATTGCCTCTGAAGGAGCACAGGCCACATACTCCTAGGTTCGAAACCCGGGTCAGGGTGAATAATCAGTGTGAACAACTAAATGAAAATCAATTAAAAACTGAAAAAAGTATGTTCCAAAGACTTAATATATTATATGCAAATGTAAATTTACTATGATGAACAACTTAACGTTTATGTTATGATTCAATGTTCCTTCAATAAGTCATTTATTAAAAAAATAAACTTGTTCAGAGAAATAAAGGAAACCATGCTTTAAAAAGTATAAAAAATATTATGACAATGTTTTATCAAAGAATAGCAATAAAAATACAGAAATTATGAAAAAGAACCAAATATTCTGGAGCGCAAACATTCAGTAATGATATAAAAGACTGACGAGAGGAGTTCAACTGTGGATGTGAACTGGCGAAAGAATCAGCACACAGAGGAAAAAACAAGCAATAGAAGCTTCCTGTGAGAGAGACCACACATTTCAGTTAACAGATAAAAACTTCAGGGTAGCCAATTACAGACGTATTTAGCGAAATAAAGGAAACTATGCTTAATGAATGAAAGGAAGTATGGGGATAATGAAAATGTCTCATCAATAGAGACGATCACTTTATAATACTAATATTGTTAATAATTATTAGTATCAAATAGAGAATAGTACTGATAGTCTATTTGATACTACTAATAATTAACAATAATGTCAATATCAATGCCTCACTCATTCATGCTGTTACATTACATCTTTTTTATATTATGATCCCATCAACACAGATTTATATTTATTGTTTTATGCAGATTTCTTTCAAATCAGAGAGGGGAAGAAAGCAAAGTGTTACAAACCAGCCACAGCCTTTTAATTTATTTTTAATTTTTATTTTTTCATGTGAATTTGTGTTACTCTCTAGTGTTCTTTCATTTCAGCTGAAAGCACTCCCTTTAGTATTTCGGTAATAATATTACTTTGAAGTTGTCTGAAATATTCTGATGCAACACTATGTTACCGTTACAAACTCAGAAAAAGCATATTTAAACTTGTGTGAAACCTTGCTTGTGTTTAGTAAAGATAGTAAACCTATCTTGAGTGGTAGATAAGACGTCAACAATGTCCTGACACATCGATGTATTTTAAAGTGTGATATGTAACATGAACGTTAAGATGCGATAACAAACCCCTGAGTGTACCCCACTGATAGCCTGAGGATTCAAGCTATAAAAGGGGCTCCCAATTGAAGCAAGTCAGTCGCCTAGACTGGAAGCCACTGCTCCCTGGTATCCTGTCGGACGCTCAGCTCTTTGCCAGTCAAAACTCATAGCTGCAGCCGCTGTTCGAGTGAAGACCTCCAAGGCACCTCTCTTAAGCTGAACCCAGGCATCAGGAACTTGTGAATAATAAAGCCTGTGTGTAACTTGCAACTAATATTTGTGTGGTTGTATCTTTCTCCAGCAGCATAGAAATATTGATATTTATATAACTCTCCTAAGAGCAAGTAAGTAACAGAGTGTCCCCTAGAGCAGTCTCGACAGTAGTCTCGACATGCGATTGTCCAATATTTAGCACGCATGTATTTTCCATCTCAAGCATATCTCGGACAAACAGGCCTGTCATCAACAAGTTCCCTCATATTCAGTTTAATTGGAATTATTTTATTTTCTCCTTTATTTTTGAAGGAGTTTTAGGAATATAGAATTCTAGGGTCACAGACTTTTCCTTTCAGTACTTTGAATGTATCATCTTATTACCTAGTGATCTCCAAGGTCTCTGGTGAGAAAACAGCTATTAAGTTTGTCGAGGATCCCCGGTACATGATGTACTGCTTCTGTCTTGGTACTTTTAAGATTCTCTCCATCTTTGACTTTTGATATTTTGATTATGATGTACCTAGATGTGAACCTCTTTGTTCATCTTAATTGGAATTTACTGCATTTCTGAGAGGTATGGATTATTTTTTTTATCCAGTTGTGAAGTTTTAGCCATTATTTCTTCTAATATTCTTTCTAAAGCTCTCTCTCCTTTCTTTCTGGGACTCTTGTTATATGTACAATGATGTACCAGATCCCTGGGATCTGTTCATATTTCTTTATTCTCTTTATGTTCCTCAGGCAAGGTAATATCAATTGATCTATCTTCAAGCATTGATTCTATCTTCCGCCAGCTCAATCCTGCTGTTGTACTCCTTTAATAAAATTTTCACTGCCGTCATTATACCTTTCAATTGCAGAATTTCTATTGAGCTGTTGTTTTTTTTTTTTTAAATAAATCTTGTCTCTTCATCAACAGTCTCTTTTTGTTGTTTTCATGCTGTTATCAGTGTGTAAGTGTACGTCGGTCCATGTCTTCCACATGAGAAAGAATTCAGAACGTGGGACAGGAGACATAAAGTCAAGTTAAAATTTAATAGGCATCAGGAAAGTACATTCAGGAGGTGGGTCACTTCAGTTACTCCAAGATGGGGAGGTTGAAGTACTCCACCCTTGCTCTGGGGTGGGATTTTATTCCCATCTCTTATTTTAGGGGGCCATCTGGCTGACTGTTGCAAGGCACCCCTCTTGGATGTTTCACTACACTCTGGGCAATTTTAAAGCTCCCTTTCCTCCAAAGTCCCCTTTCTACATTCCTGGATCCCTACAGTTTCCTTCTGCCCCTTACCTGTCACCTGGCCTAGTTCTTTTGTACCAAGGTGGCCATCACCATTCTGTCAGTTACTTACAACGTATCTTGTCTGCCTCAGCGCATGTCTGCCTAACTGCCTGCCCTAACAATATTTCCTTCAAATTTTTGAGACATTATTTTTTGCAGCACATTTTAGCTCTTAACATATGTATAGTAACTAATTTAAAGTCTTTATCTACTAAATCCAACTCTTGTGTTTTCTCATGGACAAGGCTGAGCCTATTGACTACCTTTTGGTCTATGTTTTTTGCTATTTCTTTTTGAGTTTCATAGTTTTTTGTTTAGAACTGGACATTCTAATATAATGCAACGTGACAATTCTGGAAATCCTATTTCCCTCTATCCCAGGGTTTGTGACTGCTTTTTTTTGGTGACTCTCATGGACTAGTTCTGTAAAGTCTATATTCTCTGTCATTTGTAACCACTGAAGTCCTTGCTTGGTTTGGTTAGTGGCTCACTAGCGATTAGACAAAGATTTTTTCAATGCTGGAACTAATATGTCTTCCTGTCCTTATGAAGGGGCTCTGTGTGTATGTTGAGGCATGTCTTCAATGCTCAGGCAGGCAGTTTACAGTTTTGCCCTCGCCTTTACTTCCTGTTTGCTCAAAGATGCAAGCTCAGCCAGAGGTGACAGATTATGGCTTTCTTAAATCTTTCCTGGGCATGTGTACAGTCGTGCACATGTAGGTATCTTTGTAGATCCCAGAAATATGTCAGATCTTACCAAAGTCTTCCTGTAGTAGCAGCTACAATGTTAAACAACAGCCACTGATGGTTTTCAACAAATGCCTGGTGGCTAGGCCCTTTTGCACTGAGTAAGCTCTGAATCAAGAAAATTAAAGATAAGCTGTAAATATGGAACTTCCCCAATAAACAACTAAACCAGTCAAACAGTGACAAATCTCTGTGGATAGGGCTTTCTGAGATGCTCCAAATCTTATTTGTTCCTCCATTGTTGCTAGGCTGTTGTTTTCACAGGTAATATTGCACCCAGGGCTGTTGGTTCTTAAGGCTATACATATTTTCGAATGAAGACACAGAAAACATACACATATGTTAAATGTAGGTTCTACTCTCTAAAATAACACTGCTCAGCTCTTATTATACATAGATGATCAAAATCAGCTTACTTACTGTATATTGTGATCAGTGGTGAAATAGGTAATATTCAATGCAAGACTCGTCTTTTGAACGCTCAATTTATTCACATACTTCACACGAACTATGCAACCTAACCTTTACAGACTAAGTTACATTAGTCAGGAAGGTAAGGCAAGTTGTTAGTCACATAATATATTAAAACCAGAAATTCATTCACTCTAAGTGCATTTGAAGTATCCACGAGGGGCGCAGGGGGTGGCGGTTGTTGTTGGTGGTGGGGTTTTTTACCTTGGAGCACACAGCTTAAGATAGGAAAATTCCAATGTGTAGCAAAAATTCCCAAAGTTGATAGGGTACAAGGCTCGTGCGTGATGTGTCCTTGGCGTCAGTGGGACTGCTGCTCATTTGGTATAGACAGCTTATATGTGCTTTATATCAGTAGTAATCTTTGTAACAGACATGTCCGTATGTCCTGATAAGGGGGTAGTTGTCGACCATCTGCATTTGCTTCATTCAGGGCTACTTTTATCAGCATGCAGGTGAGGTGGCATCTTTTTGAATATTTTTCTCGCTTCAAGTGTCAAGTTTTAGTACGCATGAGTTACTCCATTTTGTGTGGTGTACAGTTACCATGCTTTTTGCTCTTTGGGTTTCAATGTTTACTACAGATATAGATAATCAAGGTCTTCATGTGTGTCAGAATTCACTGGAGGACTTGTTAAAAATACAGTTTGGTCCTACTTCAGAGTTTCTGATTCAGCAGGAGGGATTGGAAATTGGGATTTTTAGCATGTTCTGAAAGAATGTTGATGATGCTGATTGGAGACTTCATGTTGAAAGCTTATAAAGAATGGGAATACTTTCCCACTAGCACATTTCTAGGCTATTTTCTTCTGTTGTGTTGTGCTGCTTAGGAAATGCATAGCACTGTATTTATTAATCAACTCCTCTTCTAAGGTCAAATTGGGGCCCATTCCTTGCTACATTGCTTTAATAACATTATGATTAATCTTTTAATATTATCCTGAATTACACAGCCGTCTACAGATAAACATTATTGGAAGTCTAATCTTCATTCAGAGTTTGTTACTGTGCTCAATGAATGAGTTGATGAAATTGGACTGATATCTATTTTTAAATGCTTGTGAATTTAAATGTGTTTCTTTTTTTAAAGTCAATGATTTAAAAACTCTTGGCTAGATTAAATCTAACAGTGCCGTATCCATATAGCATGTATTGTCTGAAACGCTTGAGAGTAAAAGGGACTGTACTGATATATTGCTTGAAATAAAAGGTGCACGCTGGCACTGACCCAGGTAAATGAGGTTTACTGGCCACACGAATTTTAGAAAATAAAATATAAAAATGTTTTTGTATTTCCACAAGTTTGATTCTTTTAGCTTTAATCTTATACGAGGGTTAAAATTCTACCAATATTTCTTTCCATTTATCTGAAGAATTAATAAGTATTTTTAAAATAAATTACTTTTCAGAGAGAAAAATAAGTCAGAAATGAAAACTTACAAGTAGTTTTACACTTCTTATTCTTATTCCATATTATTGTCTACAGTTGTTTTTCCATCACATAGTAGTTCAGATCTAATTCTAAATGAAATCAGATAATTCTTGTTTAATGCCCATTTCTCATCTCTTTCAAAGGCAAATTATAAGTGCTTGCTTTTATACTCGAGGAACATGAACTCTGATAAGTATTACTGTTTGCATTTAATAATATTTAAGGAGAAAACATTTTCCTGACAAAATCTGAAGACTCAAAGTTAAAATATTTATATTCTGTCTAGTATTTACCCTTGCTCAAGCAGAAATATTAAAGTTTAAAGTCAATTAAAGTGAAAACTTTCTTCAAAAACTTCTATTCAGCCTTCCCCCCTACAGCCCCCCATAGCAAAATAAAACTCGGGGTGAGGGGGAGTGTAACGAGCTGGTATTTGGTGAGTCTAGGGAAAAAAAAAAAAAAATAAATAAATAAAAAAAATTAAAAAAAAAAAATATATATATATAATATGCCACAATGGTTTTCTCTTTTTCTAGCTTATCTGTATATTCAAAGTATGATTTTAATTTTTGCTTGTTTCTGGTTTGAACGGTGAGTTTCCTATAGAGCGCGAACTTCTGCGACTAGAGAGCGCTTTCATCCCAGGGCAAAGGGTGGGAGGTTGGAATCTTCTTCTTTGGGGCTGTGTCAGGGCCTCACAAGCCTCAGTACCTGTGAGGAGGAAATGCCTTCGTCCAGTTAAGGCCCGCAGATCAGCAACGCCTTGCAAGCGATTCCGTCGCAGCTAAGAATGGGATCTAGCAGGAAGCCAGGAACAGAAGCCCGCGCAAACCCAGACACAGCTTCGGAGGCGGGTCTGTAGGGTTGGGGGCGGGCCCAGATCAGGGCCAGGAGAGTGCGCCTGCGCAGCGATGGAGCGGGGCGGGGCCGGGGTGGGGCTGTCCGGGGCCTTAGAAGAGCCGGCGGCGGCTGCAGGCTTTGGCTGCGTTGCAGACGACAGGTTCAGTGTTGGGGTGGAGCTGTGCGTAGCCTCTGGAACAGCACCGGCGGCCGTAGTGGGGTTTGAGCTGCGGGGCAGGCGGTGGGTTCGCAGCCCTCAAGGCGCCGCGGGCCGGGGCAAAAGGACTAGCACTTGGAGCCGGGTCGCAGCTCCCGTCATCGCGACCAGGCGGCGGCGCTGCTGCTGAGAGACTCGGGCGCTCGGTCCCGGGGACTGAAGACGGCGGGACAGCAGGGCGCTGGCGCCGCGGGCCGGGCCACACCAGGTAGGTGAACCCAGCCGGGCCAGGCCGGGGGGCGACGCGGTGGGTGCTGCGAGGAGCCGAGGACCGTGATACTCCCGGGGCGGGGCGGGGCGCGGCGCGGCGCGGCGCTGCGCGCACTCTGTACGGGGTGCGCGGTACTGGGGTGGCGCCTGCGGTTGTCATGGAAATCGTACAGCCTAGCGGTTCACTTGCGTTGCGTGTTTGAGGAACACTCCACATTCACCTCTCGCTGACCTGGCGAGATGAAGACCCGGGCGGTCCCGGGCTGGGGACGAGTGTGGAACTGGAGCGGGTGGCGGGCACCGGGTTGCAGGACGCGGCGCCCTCGAGACCAGGTCGCGGGCGCCTACTTGGTGCGTCTCTAAGGCTGGATCTAGTGACTCCAGACGCTGAAGGCCTTGCTGTGTTTCGAGTGTAAACATAACCTGGTCAAAATAAACATACGTTCAGTGTGCGAAATCTGGTCTCCATCGTCTCAACTCTTTCCTTTTCTGCCAACCCATAATCTCCGACAACGTTTCTCTCATCTTTGCCTTTTATTTTTTTCTGGCATTGCTAGCCAATTAATAGAGGCCTGATAAATTTTAAGGATCTAGGACTATCTCTTGAAAACCCAGTCATGAATGTGTAGGCCATAGAAGACTGAAATAATCCAAACGTCAAAGGTAAATTTGTCTTTGTGGAGGAAGAGAGCCACGATGGTCTCTGCTTCCCTTCCCCTTGTCGTGTGCCCTCTGACATTACATAATGATATGCTTTTCCTACCCGGAGTTCATCCATAATGACAGATCATGAAGATATTCCTCTGCGTAAGAAAAAAGTAGAGCACTTGAAAAGCCCATCGTCTTTTCTTTTGCTTTGCACTGAATGTGTTTTGTGTTGGGAGCCTCCTTAGGAGTAGAATTTGATTTGTCACCAGCCCTTTAGGGTATCTAGACCAGGGAAAGGGTAGGGTGGTGATTAGAATGTTGCACTGAAGCTCTACCTGATTCATCTCCATTTATAGTGAGGTTAGGGACAGAACAGCCTGATCTGGGTGTGAATCCTGCATCTGCCACTTGCTAACTCTTGTTCTCAATTTTGTCATCTCTAAAAGGTGAGAACAGAACATACTTTGCTGCTTGTTTTGGAATATAGATGCTGTTGACATTGGTAAATGCTCATAAAATGACTATAGGTTGTCCTGGAATTAAATGTAATTTTTCTTGGGTTGTAAACAGGCGTTCTTGAACAAAAATTTTGTCTTTGGAGCTATTTTGGGCCTTAGTTTTGAAATTTTTGCTGAAATGTTTACTCTTGGAAGATTCAATTTTTGTTTTGTTTCGTTTTGTTTTTCTGAGGAAAGATGAATCATGGTGCCCACATGGCAAGGTCAGTTTGGTTGTTCTGGAAAATGGGTGTCAGAAGACCACAATGCTGTTCTAGGGGTCATTTTATGTCAACAGGAGTACCACAAGGCCTTGATCCCAGTATTGGAGATGCCTCTGTAACAACAAGCTGAAGATGCTAGGGGGATTTGCTCTTAAGACAGGATTTAAAGGAATGAATGCTGGATAAATAAAAAGAGAAAGGAGGGCTCTGTTTCTACTGAGCTCACAGTGATAGAATTAGTTGTACTAATTCTAGTAGCTATTCATTGGGCTTAAGCCTTCTCAGATACTTTATCTGCTCAGGTACAAATGGACTCGATGTTGAGGGGGACATTATAGTTTATCCCATTCTTTTGAAAACTGAGTGTTTTGTGGTGTTGCTGTTAAATTGAATATTATCATTTTTTTTTTTTTTATAAAAAATCACTTTAAGGAAAGGATGAAATAAAAATAATATGCATGTGAGCTTCTTATAAACTATAAAGCACCAGAGAGATGGGTATATATGACAGAACTATTGATTCTGCAAGTTCCTTAGCCAGCTCCCTACCTGGAGCATTTTCAGCCAGCAAATCTGCAAGTGTAGCAGAGAAATGGAACATAAAGGCTGTGGGTGGGATCTGCTGACCCTTTATCCCCACCCCATGACTTAAGGTTTCAAGATCCAATATGATAGTGTAGAGGGGAAGATGTTGGACCAGGACTCTTATTTTGGTTTCCAGTGAAAAACTCCTTTGTAGATTATGTATTCCAGGCAAGTTCCTATAGCATTATCAGCTACTCATGGCGTCAGGATGCTTTGGCTTTCACCGAGGAGAAAGCACGAATCTGCAGTGAAGACTTAATAATGTCATTGCTTCTTTTGTGGAACTTGATTAATAAACTGATTTTGAGAGATCCTTCAAAACAACTTTTTTCCAGTATCCTGGAACAGAAATTCTATGAGGAGAGCATTTTCTGGGGAGACCATTATTAATAAGAGGGCAGGCCTGCTTCATTTTATCTAAGGAGACTCCCATCATGCACCTAATCCTTCTGTTTCTATACATATACACCTCTCTTTACCTTTTTTATTTTGTATTTTAATATTGATACTATATTTGTGATTGACTAAAGAGTGGTAATAATAATGCAGAGAATTCCAAGTTACCCTTACCTAGAGTCTCCAAATGGGACATTTGCTTTATCCTTTTCTCTCTCTCTCTCATTTGCGTGTGTAGGTTTTTTCTGAATCTATAAGTTGCAGAATTAATACCTTTTTGCCTTTACATTCTTTGTTGTGTATTTCCTAAGAATGAGGACATTCTAGTATATAACAACAATATAGTTGTTAAAAATCAAGAAATTAAATGTGAATACAATGATTTTAATCTGTAGGTCTTTTCACATCTTGTCAATAGCCCCAATTATGTCCTTTATAACAAAAGAAGGTTCAAGATTATGCATTGCATTAAGTTGTCCTGTTTCTTTAGTCTTCCCCCTCCCTCTTCCTCCCCCTCCTCCTTCCTCCCCTTTTCCTCCCCACTTCCCTCTTTTGCATCCTTGTCTTCTTCCCCATTCTTTTCTCTTTCCACCCTAATCAAATCTAGACTGTTGTCCATCCCATGTTGGCGATGGGGCTGCCCTTTCCTGAAGTCCAGAGAAGATAGTTCCCAGAATAGGAAGAAGGGAGAATGAATGTTGGGTGTTCAGCACACATAGTAAACTGAAGGTTACGGGAGGTGTTTCAGAAGCCTGTGGGCAACTTTGCTCTACTTGCACTTACATATTCTCACCCCCACCTTTGTCCCAGTTTATTGGTCCAGCTAAGTTTCCAGTTCCCATGTGTGCTGCTGCTTCAGCACCTCTGAGTGTAGCCCACATCCTCCCGCTAGGATTCAGTGCTAAAGGAAGCAGCTTTGATCACACCCTAGCCCCAAATTCTGTCTCTGGCCTAGCAGAACTGGCTGTTGAGGATCTGGCCTGGCCTTGTGACTCACTTTCCAGAGCCATTCCCAGAGAGTTCATGGTTTGCATACCCTGCTTTTCCTTGCTCAGTTATTTTTAAGTTAATAGAGGACCATGGTTGTGTTCGAAGGGAAGGGTTGCCTGGTTGGAGGGATTTCAGGCAGTGTGTAAGGTCCAGGTGAGGGTCAGTAGTTGAGATGCCCAGAGTTAGGGATTGGGCCTAGCAGGGAAGGTCTTGGATGGGCAAACAAGCTTTTCCCTATCCTCCTCTTTGGAATTGGCTCGTCTTTCCTCAACCTGAGCCTTCTTAGATAGGCCACTCTTGACTACAGCGGGGAGTGTGGGGGGCAGCCTCACCAGCCTCACCTTGTCCATGTGTCTACCTGTACTGTCTTTCCATTTTTCCTTTCAGAGGGATGATCCCAAGTGCCTCTTCTCTATCAGATGAAATTCTAATAACCAATTTATTCGAAGTGTCAGCAAAAATAAATGTTCCTTTTTTGGAGGTGTTTGCATTTGAAGAAGGATATATAAGCTACCAATTTGTAAACTCAATAAAATCTCTCTCATGGATGTCAAATGGGGAACAGGCACTGATAGAAGACGTTTGTTTATACCCACTGGCGTAAACATTTGTTTGCTATACTTCTAGTTAGAACTGACCAGGCCAGCTGCTCTTGTCATCTTTCCACCCTGAGTCAGTGAACATGCATGCACACACATACCACTCACACATGCACACACTACCACTCACACATGCACACACACCACTCATACTTGCACACACATGCACACACCTCACATGTGCACACATACCACTCACACGTGCACACATACCACTCATGTACGCACACATGCACACATGAAAGCACATGCCACTCATACATGCACACATACCACTCCCACATGTACACACACCACTCCCACATGCACATATACCACTCATACGTGCACACATACCACACATACATGCACACATGCCACTCATAAATGCACACACCACTCATACATGCACACACATTCCACTCATACATGTACACACACCACTCACACATGCACACACATACCATTCACACATGCACACATACTACTCATAGGTGCACACACATGCACACACCACTCATAGGTGCACACACACCACTCACGTACACACACATACCACTCATGTGCACACATGCACACATGAAAACATGTAACTCATACATGTACACACATACCACTCCCACATGCACACATACCATTCATACATGCACACACCACTCACAATGCACACACCACTCATACATGCTCACACATGCTAGTCACACATGCACACACACATGCACACATACCTCTAACAAGGCAGTAACCTTTACTAGGAAGTTGAGCTCCCTGAAGGGGTCATTATTTGCTTTCTGACTAACTGGAATCCCTGGGAATTATGGTATAGATGTACATATATTTAAGAAAAACTCGCAGGAGGGCATTTCTGATTGTGCTTCTGAAACTAATGATGAACATTTGCTAATCTAATAATGATTTTTCCTAACCTTTAACAATTTTAACTTTACATTTTAAAAAGGCAATGTCAGATGGCCCTGTCTTACCTTCCTGCCCTGGGAGTGGTTGCTGCAGACATGAATGAACACGGCAACTTCCCTGGAATCCCAAGCTGAATCATGCTGCCTGAACTATTATCTTCCAGATTGTTTTGTCTTTCAGTTCTTTCTCAGTAAAAGCATAACTTTTTTTTTTTTTTTTTTTTTTCATCTTTGAGAGTGAAATACTTTACTTAATAAGGGGACCACCAAACCTCATATGCATACCTTTCCTCCCCTTCATGGATGTTCTGGTTCTTGTGTTATTTGGGACTTGTCTTCCTGTTCCAAGGGTGTCATGGTTGGCTGTCTGGTCCCAGGGATTCAGTTGCTGCCTGTGTTTTTTAGAGGAAACAAAGACTGTTGAGATCCCTGTGTGTGCAATGAGAATACAGAAAATGAGGCCTTGGCAGGAGGGACATGGCTCTGATTTCCTTGTTTCATCTCTCACTCTCAAAGGGGAAGGCACTATCAGTGGAGAAAGTAGAAAGCATTGCTGACGGTGGAAGTGGCCACTGCCTTAGTAACGCTGGCCAGGGACATTGTAGGCACTCGGGAAAGGTCTGAGTTCAAGATAGCAAGCACGATAGGCCCAGATATACTCTTAAGTACAAGTTATGATTCCTGGGGTGTGAAATGTGGACCTAGGTCAGCATTGTGTGCTCAGGCAGAACTTTGTCCTTTGGGAGTGGTGCTCACCGTGAGATAAAGTGGGTGGTATGGGTCTGCATAGTTCCAGGGGAAAGAGTTACACTGAGTGGCCCTGGGTTGGGTACTCTCTCCTAATCCTGTAGTCTTCGATGCTGGGGAGTGGGTCCTCCTGTGTCTTGACAGGTGTCTGAGTGTCTTGACTGCCCTAAGTTGAGTGACCTAGGGAGGGTGGATGCCCAAAGTTGTGCAGGGAACTGTCCTTAGGAGGATGGGGGCGAGTGCTGGGCAGCCAAGAGGAAAAATAGCACAAAAGTGAAAATAATCTGTCAGGCCCGGCGAAGGGCTGGTGTGAGTGCTGAGTAGCTGGCTCACTGTGCTGCATGTTTGGGAGAACCCCTTATCCTCTCCTGGGTGTGTAGCTTCTTAACAGTAAGTCTTTAAGTGTTTGGAGGAATGGTTTAGCCTGTTAAACTCTGCTTGACTGAGTTCATGGGGATTGTGTGCCACAGTGGTGCTCACTGGAAGATTGCTGAGGGTCTCCGGAGTAACAGATACCAGATGTTGTAAGACTTTAAGCGTCTTTCAGAGCAGGGACTAGAGCTGTTTCATTTTTATCTCCAGAACATGTTATAGTACCTGGCACAAAGCAGATATGTAATCAGTGTTTGTTGAGTGAATGAATGAACCAAGCTTCTTCATTGAAAGTGCAAGAAATGTCTTAGCCTCTCTTGGGAAGATCGTCCATTTCCCGGAGGTCAGGTTGGGCTTTAGTCTAACATCGGGGAGGTGAGGTGAGACCAGATCCCGTGGCAAAACTGTTACCCATGAACTTCTTGGGATGAAACCAAACTCATTAGCTTCTCTCCCAATATCTGAGTGTGTGCTCATCCCACAAGCCCTCATCTAGCTGACTGGAACTAGGGGCTGCTCCTGTTCTGGGTGGAAGGTACCACTTCTTAGGGTTTGGTCATCTTGGATATTTTCTCTTTTAAATTTAATCAGCCTAAAAGAGTAATTCTTTTTCCCTGTGTCCATGGTTTTAAGTGTGGTATCATAGGTACTAAAAGAAAAGCCAGGCAGGGTGGGGTACACAGGAAAAGTGGCCTCCTGCTCTCATAGATCTTAGGGTAGGGCATCAGAGGGCTAGTGAAGGGGTAATTTAGATTCATGGACAGGTATGATGGCTCTAGCTGGGAAGGTTTCAAGAGAGGAGTATCTGGAGGTAGCTCATTAGGGGAGACAGGGCTGCTCGCTGGTGGGACTGTCAGACCCTTTTCAGACTGGATTCGGAATTCATCCCACACTGGCACTTCTTAAGACCTTTTTTTTTTTTTTTAACCCTTTTATTCTCTTTTGCTTAGATAGTTATTTAATTTTAAATGACAAAAGCCACCCTGTACTCTTTTTTTTTTTTCCCCCCCAAGGTAAGGTGCAGGCAGGAATGCAGGCTAGTAGGCAGGCAGGCAGGCTGGAAGAGACAAGAGGAAGAAGCATTTATTTATTGTTCATCTTGGTTGTTCCCCCAGCCCCCAGGTCTTGGACTGGTGGTCCTTGGGATGTATGTGGATTGCATCCAGTGGCTTTACCAGCTAGGCCACTAGGGCACACTTCCTTAGTCTTTTTAATGACTTGAGGAGACCTTTTCTTAGATTGAATAGTTCTTATACCATCCCTGTGTTCTAAGCAGTCTTTGGGCCAGGATCGGCTCCCTGGTCTCTGCTCAGTGTTGGCTGGCAGGGATAGCTTCTGCAGTTCATGGAGCCCTGGGGCAGGGTCCTGATGCATGGTGACCACAGTGCCAGCCACAGGCTGGGCATCCCCAAACCATGGTAGTGACTGTGAGGCTGTATCTGTGCAGTGACTGAAATGAAACCAGCACTGAGGAAGCATATTCTAAACCACCTCTGAACACTGTGCTGGCTGTGAAGAAGAGGAAGCATTGGGGTGTGACGAACCCCAGAAATATAGTTTCCTAGAAACGGATGGATACTACTCATCTTGAGGCCTTTGCCCTACAGCGAAATAGCTGAGTAGGGCAGTTTTGACTGCCCTCCCCTTCTCCACAGTTCATTCTTCCTGTGACCTCATTGGACCTCTGTGCAGTGGGTGCTCTGCAGACATGAAACTCAGTCAAGCCTGTGGGTCCATGGTTAGGGAGGGAGGTGTCACATCGAGAGATTGTGGGGACAGGACTGGACTGGAAGCTCTGCTAATGCACCCTTCAGCTTGAGGCTCCTGAGACTCTGGGACTTGGAGCCTAAACTTCAATATGGCTATTACTGTGATAGTGGGGAGGGGAAGGATTATGGCAGATGAATCCCCATTGGAGAAGTAGAAAGCAAAGGACACAGAGCCTCCACCGTTTATTCATGGTTGTGTGTGAATACTGCTTGGTGGGAGTCTGCAAAACCTACCTGTATTTGATTTGACAAATTTGGTAACATTTTATCTTACGCTATTTTGTGTTTAACAATAGGCATACATATTCCTGGTTAGAAACTCACAAGATACAGCAGGATATTAAGTAAAGTTGGCTTCCTCTCCCATCTCCCAGTCATCCAGATCCTCTCTCTTGAGGCACCAATGCTAGTTCCTTCTCATATATTTGTCTCAAATATTCTGCACATATGACCTTTTTCCCACGCCCAGGGTATCATGCTGTGTCCTTGCCTTTACCCCTTACTGAGTCTTGAGACTTGTTGCATGCTGAAACTAAAGAGTTTCTTTTGCTCAGCCGTGCAGTGCCCCCTTGACAGGCTGGACAGTGGGTTCTTTAACCAGGCCCTCTTGCTGAATGGTGGGCTCTTTCCAGCCTTCACTTGGCACTAATGTGTTAATCTTGCAAGCAGCTGTAGCCCCTTGCTCTGAGGTCAGGAATGAGTATCCCCTGGCTGAAAGCAGGATGTGGGGGGTTGAGTGACATCTGGAAGTCCCTCCCTATTTATCTCAATTCTTATCTGGCCTGTAAGTTTTTTGGGAGTAGAGGGCAGTAAAAGGGCAAGCATTATTATCTATAAGATATGCTTCTTAAAATATTTTCTCCAGATTACACACAGACCTTCCAAATTAATCCCTGCATCTTGGATGAGGCGTGTCAAGGTCATCTTTGACCCCAGGATCAAGAACAGTGATTCCAAGGAACTTTCCTCTGCCTAGTGGGCTTAGCTGCAGGAGCTTTTGGTGGTCCTGGAGGGATCTCCTGACAGCTGGGATCAGGTTGCACAGTGCTTGTGGAATCAGTAAACATCCTTTGGTGGTGTTGTGTAGCTGAGACTGGTTCTAGCCCTGCCTGCTCCGGTGTTTTAGCTGCTCCCATCATCTTGTCACATCTGAAAAGGAAGGAAACAGCCTGCACAGGACAGTGTAAATACAATTTGGAGTCATGCTAGGTTTGTCATCTTTAGTTTCTAATTGTGAGATGGTAGTTTGTCCTAGGTGGAGTAGGTGTTTAGGGTTACAGGCCATGTTGTGGAGGTCAAGAATGCCTGAGAGGCCCCACCTTCAGGCTCCGGAGGTGGAGTAGTGGTGGGCTCCTTGGTTCAAATTTAACCCTGTCACAGCTTTCAGGCACAAGAGAAAAAGGTGACTTGCTGTATTTACTGGATGTATTGGAGAGTAGGACTTGATGCTGAATCACTTGCAGAGAGTTGATGGGTGGTGTCTGAGACCCCCTGGGCAGGACTTGGCAGAACAGATCTGAAGGTGAGGACTCCGTGGGGGAGTGAGGGCCTGGCAGATGTTGGCCATTAGTCCCCTGGGGTGGCCATGTGCAGTACTGTGGCCGAGGAACACTAAGCTGGCACTGCCTTCTGGCCATGATGCACTCTGTACACACCATTCTGTACATACCTTCCTGCCCTGGTAGTGGCTGTCAGCTAACTGAGTACAGGTCTTCACCAGTGAGCCCTGCCCTTGCAGAAGGTCAGAGAAGAATGGGTACAAAGAAGAGAGCTCAGAGGGCCTGCAGATGGCTCTTTTTCAGGAAGTGAATAGGCTTCTTTTTGTTCATTTTTTTCTTTAGCATACACATGAGGTTTTGAGGCTCCACCCTGAGCCCTTTGTGACTGAGGGGTACTTGACTAGGTGAAAGGGGTAATCTTCAAATCTCGTGCAGCTCTGTGTCAGGGTGGTGGGACCCCCAGGGCAGCACAGCCCTGACTCTGAAAATGAGTAGGGGCAGAAGGAAGGTCATAAGAGCCCTAAGGCTCATGAAAGTGGGCCAAGGCTACAGGTCCGCATGAGGCAGGCTGCCAACAATGGAGGAAGTGGAATTATTGCACATTGTGCATTTCAACATTGGAACCCAACCTTCAAGACAGAAAACCGAGAGGGGGTGCGTGGAGCATGGGCTGAAAAAAATGAAAAGAAGGTGCCAGAGGGTCAAATGTTAACCACCCCATCTTTTGCTTGCACAGTCGCTTCCCCACGTTGGCCTTGGCAGGGCAGAGTTCTCTGTATCAGGAACCTCATTTCATCCCGTCCTTTGGCAGCTGCAGGGCTTGTGACTGAGAGATGTATTCTTGCTGTGTTTATGCAAGGTGAGATAGCCCTGATTCAGGAGGGTCTGCTTGTGAGGTAACAGCAAAGGTCGTGCTATGACATATCTGAATTAATTTTGCTGTTAGTACTGTGTGCACAAATGCCTGTGGCAAAATTGTATTTATAGAGGGCGAGCTAAAAGTGCTAGGGCAGTCCTGGAAACTCCCTTTTGGGACAGAATCAAGCAATATATATGAAGTTTTGTATTTTATATATATATATGTATGTATACACACACACACACGTAGAATAATTAAAACTAAGGCTGTAGATCTTCATGCAGGTTTCAGGAACTGGCTGCTGATCCAGGAGAGTGGCAGGAACTGTCCTTCACTGACTGAGATTTCTTCATTCCTGCTGTGCGCCGGGTACTCTGCTGGTTGCTGCGTGCGTACTTCCCAGTCAGCTCTCCTTGTTTCCTAGAGTGGCAGAAACAAATCTTACAGAGCTGGTGGCTTAAAACAACAAATTTATTCTTTCTCGATTCTTAGGCCAGAAGTAAAAAACTGAAGTGTCAGTAGAGCATGCTGCCTAAGACAGCGTAGGGCACTCCGTTCCTTGTTGTCTGGCTTCTGCTGGCTGCTGGCTCGTGTCCTCCTCCGTCTTTAGTGCCAGCTCTGTTGTATCTCCTGTCTCCCTCTGACTCTGTGACCTCTCATCTGTCTGAAATCTCCCTCAGCCTCCTTCTTACAAAGGACACCTATGATTGAATTAGGACTCACCCATTTAATGTAGGATAATCTTCCTGTGTCAAGTTCCTTAGTTTAATCACATCTACAAAGTCTGCCCCATAAGTGACATTCACAGATCCTAGGGATTAGAGTGGATTAGAATGTGGACATCTTTTGGGGGTGTTTTATTTGACCCTCCATACTCCACTGCAGCTTTATTGGGACATCCTGCCTGCTATTCAGGAGGCAGAATGAGGAAGATGGGAGAGGCCAGCAGCTGTTCTTGTCTCTTCTGGTCTCTGTAGGAGGGGCCTGTTTTGTGATGTTTTCTGACTTGCATTCAGTGAACAGATAAATTCCTGTCATTTTTCTGTACTTCTACATTGATTTGAAGAGCTTTGGGATCAGAGTCACATTTGCTGAATGAGTGATTAGTTTCACTGTGGCCAGGTGGATCTGGGCAGCCTCATTCTCCTCCTCTGTACATTATGATAGAGTAGCCTCTGGGTCCTGTGAAGACGAGGTATATTGCACAGGTACCTGGCCCCGCAAGGCCTGTGTGCTGAGTCCTTATTCACAGTGTGTTCCCTGCCCCAGCTAAGGAGAAGCCACATGAGTGAGGTTAGGTGATTTATAAAGTCACCTGCATTTATACTTGTAGGACCTAGTGCATGGGGAGGATGTGTAAATACTTGACTTGTTGATATGACAGATATTTATTGAGCACCTACATGTGTCAGGCAGTCTCAACAGGGAAAAAGGAAATGGCAGCAAATGAAACCTACCATTCCTGCCCTGGGGTGGGAATCAGAAGGCAGACATGAAAGATATCATTCTACAGTTATGGATTAGGAGAAGTAATCTTTGATATGAAATGAGTAGATGTGCATACATTGCATGTTTACGTTTAATATATTATAAATAATATGATGAAAGTTCATGGTCATCCATATTCCTGAATCTGTTTGGTACCTTCAGCTCATGTATCTCTTACTCACCTCAGTTGCTGGTCCTAGGTCTCTGTAGTCCCATAGTTAGTGGCTTTCAAGTTCCTACAGGATGTTACTGGGCCCAGTATCTCCCTTCCCGGAGCAGAATCTCAATCCTACCTTACTTACAGTAACGCCAGGTAGACATTGTCCAGTGACTGACCAGCCACCAAGCTCACAGGAGTGACAGGCTGCAAGCAGGTGACGGTGTCTCTTTTTAACAGGGACCCATTGCTTTATTTCTATGTCTTGCTTTCTTTTTCAATAGCTTGTCTCACACGTGCATGTCACGGCAGTCACTGAGTGACTGCACCACACTTTGGACTCTGAGTTTTCTTAGAGTAGACCGAAGGGAGTGACTTCATTTTCCTCTTGGATGCATTGTGCCACTTCTCCTCCTTCCCCCTGTCTGCTTGCTCTTCATCAGTCTGTTAACTTCTCTGTCAGTCTGTTTACCTCCTTTCTCCTTTCCCTCTGTTACCAGTTCAGATGGACAACCTGTCAACAATGTTAGTGATATCCTTTAATTGGGGACAACAGGTACAATGAGGGCCAGCATCGTCAGTGTCCTGCAGCCTTGGGAGTGAGCAGAAAGTCTCTTCTTAGCGTATTAACTTCTGTGTACCTGATGTAAAACTGCTGCTTTTTGAGTAGTAGAGTTTTCGCATAGATCCCACACATGTACTCATGTTTGATTCTCTTCTAGCATATATATCCTATATCATATAAACACACACTCAGTTTTCTTATATTATACTAATATTTTCCTTATTTTAAATCAGCAATAGAAAAAAGTGAGTTAAATAGATATTTGGTTATTAGTTTGAAAATAAGTACCATCTTCACCATAATTCCAAGTGAAAAGAAATATTCTCTAGGTTCCAAATAACTTGTAAATAAATGGACTTTTGGAATACATCCTCTTGGTTGAACTGCCTATAAGTTCAGGCTCACCGTTGTGGAATTCCACATCTGAGTTTTTCTTTTTTTTTTTTTAAATCAATTATGGTTTGTTTGCTTTCGAATTCATTGCAAACATGAGCTAACACCATGAGCTTATGTGGTGTTAATGTGTGATAATGCCAACTGAGTGGAATAACAGTAAGAATTTGGGGTTTTACAGTAAGGGAGGTGAGGGCCTTTGACACCTCAACTTTTTGTCTCAGTAAAGGAAATAGAAATTTTGGAGGTGACACCAGGAAGGGGTTATAAAATAAAGAGAAGGAAGGAAATAAAACGCAAGCCAGAGTCAGTACTGTGTGGTGTGTAGTGTGTGGCAGGTGGGTCACATTTCTCGTCTTAGTACGTGGCATTTCTTTTTTCATGTTCTTAGTCCTGAACCCAGTGAAACATCACTCTTTGGATGATGATTGAAGCCTACGACTTTCATGGGAATCACAAGGGGACCATATGTTCAGCTGAGATCAGATGTAGATATCACACTGGAGGGCTGTGGACACCTCCAGTTCCCACAAACTCCTGTCACTGGAAACCTCCAGCCTCAGGAGGGTTGCTGGACGCCTCCTGAGGTCATTGCTGAGACAGTGGAGAAGAGCCAACATTGCAGGACAACTGTGGACGGCCTGGGAAAGGGATTGATGGGGGTGGGGGCTCAAGAGGGAAGCAGGAGCTGTGCTGTTTTCTACCCTGATGCATGTTAGACTCACCTGGAAATCCGCTCCACCCCCGCACCTCCACTCCAGACCAAAAAATAATGTGGAGCGGGGTCAGCAGTGGCATTTGCCACCTTTCCCATGAGGTGATTCTGAGGTACCCTGGGATAAAGAGGGCCAGAGGTGCAGATCTTGGGCTTCTGAACTGGGCCAGTCTATTCTGAATCCCTGTATAGCTATATTGAGTCAGTCTCTTAAATGCTGAGTCTCAGATTTTTATCTCTCAGAGGCTGCAAAAATGAAATGAGGAGACTTACCGAGAAGATGGTCTCTGCTGTGCACAGAGGAAGGTGCTGTGGCTACGGTGGCTGACTTGTTACTGATGGGAAAGGGCAAATGACCCCTGTGACCCCTCTCCCTTTGTGGTCTCACTTGGTAAAACCACAAGCCTGGTGACAGCCACTTCTCAAGACAGTGGTGTATGACTGGAGAACACACGACCACATTGATGGGTTTTTAAATTTGTGACCACAGAGCTCGGGTGTGACCACTGGGCACTCAGAACATATCTCCCTGTTTTCCTAGACCAGGGGTTGGTCTGCCTTTTCTGCAAAGGCCCAGACAGTATTTTCCAACATTGTGGACCACACAGGCTATCTCAGCACTGCTCTCCTCTGCCATTGAAGCATGAAAGCCATCCTAGACAATGGATCAACACAATGGATGTGGCTGTGTCTCAATAAACTTTATTTTATAAAATCAAGCAGTAGGCAGGGTTAGGTCCTTGAGCTTTACTTCTCAGATCCCTGTCCTCGACTATGATTTCATACTTTCTACTCAAACTACTGACACTCTGTCGCTGGACTTGTTTTCAGTTAACTGAGAGAACAAGCAGAGAGCGTTTCTGTAGACCCACTGGCCAGCATCTGCACATTCGTTGGGCCTCAAAGCCAGCCGCTGTGTACTGACCACTCCCCTCATAGGGTCAACCCTAGGTGTCATGGGGGGCGGCGGGTCTGTTTACATTAGTTTACCTGTTTATCCCTGAAGCATTCTCTCCCCAGCTCCCAGGACACCCTTTCTCATTGTAGTCAGTCGTATTCCACTCAGTCTCTGACTGGTTTCTTCTCTCCATTATTGCCGGTACCCAGTTCTGTTCCCGTCTTTGGTGATGGCGTCCCTTCTGTGCTTTAGGCTGACAACTCCTAATTATACTTCTCTCTTCCAGACTTGTCCCCTGGACTCCAGGCTGTTATACCCACTGCTGTCTTGTCAGTAAGCATCTCAGACCTAACATGTCTAAAGCCAGACTCATGCTAGTACCCTCACCTCTCCTCTCCCCTCACCTTTGTGAATGGCTGCACATGCCTTTGGTGGCTTTGTTGCTCAAAGAAACCTTGGCCTCATTCCTGACAACTTTTTAGTTCCTGTGTCGCCCATCAGGAAATCCTGCTGACTCCATCTTCAGAATGTTTATACTTCTTCTTTTTATGTGTCCTCACCTTTTGCTTTGTTTCTGACATTGTCTGCTATGGCCCTGCTCTTCCTGCTGCTGCCCTCTGTCCTGTGGAGTCTCTTTCTTGCAGAGCAGCCAGAGGGAGCTTTTCAGAGCAAAATCAGCTCAGCTCACTGCTCTGCTCAAAGCCCTTCAGAGGCTTCTCAGGTGGGCACAGCCACGGTCTTGGGGCCCCACCCCACACCTCATCTCCAGTTTGCCTTCTGTAGCCACAGACCAGTTTCCTTGGCTGCTCAGCTTCCTGTCATCTCTTCCCTCAAACACCCACATGGCTTGCTTTCTCTTATAGCTTCTTTGGATCTTTGCTCATATGTCACCTTCTTCATAAGTTCCATCCTGACAACTCTATTTAAAACTGTGTGTCTCCCATCCTCCCTCAGCTTCCCTCAGCAGTTATTCAGAACCAGGATGCTGGCACAGGATGGGACCTCCTTGAGGCCCCACACCCAGGCAGCTGTTTCCAGATCCTCTTCAGCAGGGTGTGGCAGTGTTTGCAGCAGGTCCTGTAAGTGGCTGGGTGTATCCTGCAGCCAATTGACCAATGTGGTGATGGTGGGGGAGGGGACAGCTGCAGGGAACCCTTCCTTGATAACAAGAACCACTTTGTTTCACTAAAAGCTCAGGATTCATCGCCACAAAGCTTTTTAAATGTTATCCTTTATTAAAATCATATTCCCCCTAGACATATAAAGGGGTAACATGTGGACTGAGACTGTGAGGTGTGAATCCATCTGGCAGGTCTTTATCAGACCATCTGCTACACATAGGATCTGTGACTTTCAACAAGACATTCCCCAACTTTTTCTCATTTCTTTTCACTTTTTAGGAGTCTTACTTTTGCCTTGTCACATCCCTGGATTTTAAGGAGCCCAGCTCTGGACCAGGTGATTGAGTGGGGAGAGCTGGTTTGAGGGGACCAGCTAAGCACGGGTGTGCCCCACCCAGGTATCTCTTTGACTGGAACTCTGCATGGTTGCAAGCACTCACTGCAGGAATGGGGAGAGACCCTCTGCCACTAGTCCTGAACTCCTAGGAAGCTGAGGGTGTGCCCAGGTGACTCTGTGTTGCTTAGTGGATTGCCTTTTCCTTCCCTTCCATGTGGAGATCTGGGGCCCTCGTCTGAGCCGTACCTTGCCCTGTGCAGGGAGAGTTGGGGTGGAGGGTGGGGCATTACCCCTTTCTTGGCCAGACACTTTGGGAGCTGGAAGGAGCGGTATAGGTGTGTTCATAGTCCCCCTGCTGGAGGAGACATGTCCCTCAAAGGCATTTCTAGAGAAACATTCAGCAGCTTTCTTTAAACAGGTTTCAGTATGGGCTTTCATTTTTGCTACAACCAACTTGATCTGTAGAAAACAGAATGACTTGGGCAAATTTTTGATTTGAGGTCATATTGGGAATTTGATATATGTGCCTATATGGATGTGCGTGTGTGTATCTTTGATGTCACGTGAATATGTCCTGACCTGAGTTCTTTTTGAAACATCATCTTATAGTCATTCTATAAAGGAGGAAGAGAGATGACTCCATGGGGTTAAAAAAAATTTCAGTTTTGAGAAGTTTTTCTTTTGTTTACTTTTAACTTGGCAACCTTACTCTAAAATATTGGGAAAATGTAGACTCAAAATATATCTGAGGTGGGAGTGTTCTGTTTTTAGCTTACACTTTAAGATTTCTGCGTTATCATATCATGTATGGCATATTTCTGTTAGGTCATCTGAGAAGTGTAAATTCTCATGGATGAAGCTGAGGTCCCACTGCTTCTCAGAGGCTTAAAGCCTCAGGTGGAGCTTTCAGGAACCAGGGATAGAGCCCAGTGTTGGCTAAGTGAACTGTGCAGATTGAAATACATGGCTGGCTTTGGTGGTATTTCAGTGACCCTCAAGATTATTTTTTAAAACATCCTGTAAATGTTGAAGGTCCCCAAGATATTGTTAGTACATTTGCCTTAGCTCCTGACCTCAGGAGTGCCTGAGACCCCAGCATGACTAAAGTCACAGCACCATGGAGATTAGATTATAGATCCGGGATTCCATTCCATGACCAGCCTGGAGTGAGGGCCGGTTTAAGCAGGAACAACTTGGATGACTTGGAAAGCACTGGGGAGACCCTGCTGCCTCTGGTATTAGGGCCGCCTTATATCTGAAGACCTTCTGAACTTGTTCCTTTTTCTGTGGGGACCAGGAGTATCACCAGACTGTGATCTGCTCTAGCAAGGCCCCCTTTTCCATCTACTGAGTGATTCCATTTTTGCTTCCTTTCCTATCCCAGCCCTGTTTCTGCCCCTGTTGGACATAGCAGTAGCAGCCACACTAGCAGCGAGCTGGGGACCTGGGAGGTGGTGAGCACGAGCCATGGTGGGGTCTTTGGTGAGGGGAGGAGGGTGTAATGTATGCAGCTGAGCTTGAAGCCTACACACACAGACATTTCCCTCAAAGCATGTCCAGCGCGGAAGGGTTAATGGTATGAGCATACACAGAGAGCAGCACCCTGAGCCTTGATTCCTTTAGCAGGTGTTCAGTGCTGTCCCGTGTGCCGGGCCTGCCCTCAGTACCTTTGGGTACTGTGAGGAGAATGGGAATGGAGTGAAACTTCTTTAGGGAGCTCAGGGCCCAGATGAGAAGCTGACCCCAAATGAGCAAGAACAAGCACTGTGACAGGTGTCCAAGGAAGCAGGCCAGTTTTGCAGAGGGACTGTGAAGCTGTCTGTCCTCTTCTGCTGCACCTACCAAAGTGACCTCTTCCTCATGTAGCCATTTCTTCTGTGCCACTGTGCCCTGAGGATAGTGACTTCATGAGGTAGAGAACAGAGCAGACATCTGTGTCACTCTCCCCAACCCTGGCCCAAGTCTCACTGATGGTCTCTGGCAGGCTTTGAAATCCATGCGTCTTCAGCTTAAGTTATCTACAGAAACAGGGAAATGATCAGGGATCTGAGGAACTCCTGCTACAGGAGAGGGAACCTGAGGGCCAGAAAGGGCAAGTGATTTGTGCAGAGACTCTCAGCTTAGCTGGTTCTCGGGCCTAGGTGCCCGGCTTCCCTCTGCATGAGGTGCTCCTTTCCCCTGTGCTGAGCTGCTGTTCCATTAGCCCAGAGTGGGTTAAAGGGAGAGCTGTAGGTCCCCCTTCACCAAGGACATGAATGAAAACATACTTGGAAGTTAGATTGGGAAAGATAAAGTATATTTACTGTGTAACATTTTAAAAGATTCTGTTAGAATCCTACTAGGTATCTACCTGGTACCAGGCATACTCCCTGTGGTATGGTGCAAAGATTGCAAAAAGATACATAGAGACAAATTATACCTTAAGCTTGTCTTCCAGCCCTCCTCTCTGCAGGCAACCAGTGGACATTTTGGCAGGTGCTCCCATTTTCTGAGAGGAGTCTGTGTACCATACAAGATATGTATGTTTCCATGCCCCCTTCCTGTGCATTAGTTTTACTAGGCTTATTTGGAAAGCCATACTCACTGGGTTATGAAATCATGTATGGTTTTTATTTCAGTCTCCCATTATTTCCCTTTTTGTAGTCATAGTATGTAATATCACCTTTCAGCGCCAAGATCACCCTGCAGCCAGGTGGTTTTTGATGTCCCATGGTGTCTCAGTTGAGGGCTGTCTCTCAGCCTTCTGGGTGTTTGCTGAGGTTTGCAGAGGATTTCATTTTAAGCAGGACTTCTGCACCAAAGTTGTCTTCCAAAGTAATTGGAATTGGAAGTTTGTTTTGTTGTGTTGTGTTTTTTGTAACATGAAAATGTCTTAGAAATCTAAGTGTGCCATTCTCTGAGCCTCAGAAAGAGGTGAGCCCTGACTGGCACTGGCTGACCCTTCCTTTCACAGGCAGCATGCTGAGGGTCATAATGGATGAGAGACCACCAAGGTCTCTGGCTGGTGAGTGACCGACAAGACTCCAACCAGACTCCTGACCCAGGGGCTTCCGCTTCTTGAATACTGGGAGGGCCCGGGAGGCTGCAGACCCATCTCAACCATCCCGCCATCTCCCTGACATTTTGCAGCCTGTCTTTGGGCATTGCCATGAGCATCAAGTGCAGGAACACTAGCTTCCATATTTTATCATTATGCTCTTAAAGAAAACAAACAAACACACACAATAGTCTATTTCATTGATAAAAAGTCTTTCCAAATAATTTTTCTTATGTTTCAAACCCATGTGGTGCAATGAGCATAAAAACGTATATTTTTCCATCATTTCAGCATTTAATATAGTCTTGTTGGGGGGCTCCTTATCCATCAGCTCTGCGTGCAGCACTAAAGGGTTAAAGATGAAGCTGACTAAGTCCTTTGCCTTAAGGAGCTCAGTGTGTTAAAGGTTGTTTTTCTATGGCTATGGTGAGGGCTGTGTCATAAATAGAGCATATTATTTCTGCCTAAGAGAAGCTTTACAGAGGACTTGCTAGTTAAACTGGTCGTGAAGCATGCATAGGAATTGTCAAGCCGGTAAAGACAAGAGCTGGGAGGGCGTTCCAGGCGGAGGAGACAGCCTTAGCAAGGGCCTGGAGAGTGGACATCTGAGAGCCTCATGGAATACCTTGTGGGTGTGGTACTCAGTAAACCTGGGAGAAAGGTTATGGGCCAGCAGGTCCAGCCTGGGTGAAGGGCTTTGGACTGCATCCTGTTTGTGCTGAGAAAGCCATGCAAGAACTTTAAGTCAGGGAGTTACAGGTCAGGTTTCCAGATTATAGAGAGCCTTCTAAAACCCCATGGTCTGTGGTTCAAGTATTGGAGTAAATTCATTCTTTCCCAGCAATTTAAATTCAACTCTTAACAGAATGACAAATGAGATAGGAGAGGGAAGGAAGCTAGGCCTTGAATAAAACAAAATCCTGGATGACATAAAAGGCGATACACTTAAGTAGATATTGAATTTAATCTGGCTTAATATTAAATATTTATATATTTTATGTTTTATTAAACATATTATTTTTATACTTTGAGCATCAGCATTCCATTACATCATCAAAAATGGTCATAATGGCCTGTCCTTCACAGTGGCTGACAGGGCTGTGTGGGTTGGGGCCTGGGGGAGGAAGGACAGCACTACCTATGGTGGGAAGGAGGGCTTTTGGTAGGGGCCTGTGTGTCTTGGTTCCTTGGTTCCCAGCTACTCCAAATAACACAGAGTGCAGCTGTAATGTTTTTTTTCTCTCCCATAGATGTACTATCTTTTTATTGTTTACCAAGGCTAGTCCACAAATGTTTAATCCACCCCCAGATAATCAGGATTTGATGGCAAAATCTTACTAAAATTAACTCCAAATGGCTTTGTGGTTAAGAGCCTTCTTTGCAGTGAGGTTTACCCATGTCTCTCTTCTTAATCAATTGAGTCAGATTTGCCACCAGAATTTTTATTTTTTCCATATAAAAATTTTTTAAAGGAAAAGTGCAGGTAGGAATGAAGGCAAGTAGGCAGACAAATGGGAATAGAGAAGAAGAAAAAGCCTTTCAATTTATTTTTTATTTAGTTGTTTACATTGGTTGTTCCTCTGGACCCAGGGTACAAACCCAGGTTTTGGGGATGTACATGGACTGTGCTTCTGTGGAGGCAGTTGACCTAACTGTTAGTCCACCAGAGCATGACAATCTCTCAAAATGTTTTAGAGAGTTTCATTAGATTGGGTATGCAGGATAAGGAACACTGATATTATGCAGACTTTAAAAAAATTGAATTTTGATGGTTCCTATAATTTGAATTTTGCTTATTCACTCTAGATGACCCCAGGGTTTTGGTCAGGTATTGTTGGACATACACCTCAGTGCTCACTGCACCAAGCTTGAAGGTTCTGTGTCAACCAGTGCCTGCCGGGGTCTCAGTCTAAACACAGCTCCACTTTGAGTGGAGATTGCCCTCCGGAGGGTTCGAGCCCAGAAACTCCTCGCTCAGGGCTTCTGTCCATTTGGGTTGGACCCTGTGCTCTGGGGACAAGGAGTCTCTCCCCCAGTATCCGCCTGGCATTCAGTTTCCATCCCTGGAGTCAGGGCAGCCCTTCCTAAAATGCTTTCGCCCAGTTCTTAGCAAGTCACTGCTGGGGCCTATTTCCAAATTCTAGGGGCATCTTTGCTACAACCTTTCTCTGTGTGAGGTACTTGTTCCAAGACTGTAGTCTTACAAGAAAAGATTAACTGAAGCCTCAGTTTCAGTGATCTGGGGCCATTTGGCTGGTCATCATTTCTCCCTGTAGCTCCAGGATGCAACACTGGCCTTGTTGGAACTGCTCTCCGCAGTGAGAGAGTGAGACCGTGGTAGTCACAGTCCCTCTGTTAATGGCTGTTTCTAAGCCCCAAGTTAGCAATCTAATCAGGGAGGCTTTCTCCCTCCACCTGCACCTCTCCCTTTCTGTGCCGTTTCGTTGAGGAGTGTCCCAGAGACCACAGCTACATGAGGGCGGAGAGGCTGAGGGGCCCTCTGACATGGACAGCTGGGCTCACTGTGGGAGGTGAGCCACATAGGAGAGATGAGAAGTTAGAGAGGATAGAATTTGAGTCAGGAGATCTAGGGCAGCCATTAAACTCTGGGGGTCTCAGTTTCCTGATCCTTAAAATGGGGCTGGAGTGGGAGGAGGTTCATGCCTTCCGTAGGCCCTGCAGCCCCTAACCTTCTGTTATTATGCTGTCCTGAAATTCCCAACTCTGACTCTGTTTTGTGGCCCAATTACGAGCTGCCTTTGATCTCCCTAAAATAAGATGAGCTATTTTGGACATTGTTCTCTGTGAGAGAGATGTGTGCTTAAAGCTATAATAGAGGGTGTGCTTTTTAATTCGCGGGTGTTTCCTTTTCCTGACTCAGACATACTGTGTTTAAGTCATAGCATCCCCCTCCCACCCAAAAGGACAGCCTCAGACTGGCCCCCCACACAGACTGGGCTTGGTGACGGGTCTCCTCAGGGTGTCAGGCAGGATTCCTCCCTGTCCTGGGAGCTTTCACAATATCCTCCTCCTTGTCCACTGATCTGAAGACCACATCACTTGATGGAGAGCCTGAGGGATCCCAGGGGATAGGTGACAGAGCGCCTTTTCTGGAGTCTAGCTGCGGAGTGTTTTTCCACCAGGCTCTGCTGAGTTTGAGTCAAAGTGGAGGAAGGGGCAGACCGCTGCCCTAGTTGTGCATTAGCGATGTCACATGTACACCCAGACACACACCCTTGCATCAAATGCTGGTGGGCTCTCTTTTGGCCTCTTTGATGGTCACCCATGTGACCCTGAAGAGTTCCTCTCCCTGTAGGGAGGTGGGGAGGTTGGGCGGGACTGCTGAGGAAGATGCGGCTGTCTGTCCCATTCTGTCCTGGCTTACTCTACCTTCATGTCAACTATCCTTGAACATGGACATAGCCCACCGTCCTTGTCCTTCTGTTGTGACACTGTTTTCTAGTGTTTTGAAGAGAGGGATCTGTGCTTTTTCATAGAGTGTCAGGACTTGACTTAGATAGCAGACCAGGTACCACTCCTTCCACTCACTGCCTGAGAACCACCTGGCACTGGTTCCCCCAGGGAGTCGGGCACTTTCTCTGAGCTCCCAGGGGCTGCTGCTGCTCTGTCGGCCACACTGCACACTAGGTCCTGGACCTTGTGTTCCTGTTCTGCTCCCACTTAAGATATTAGCTTATTTTTATTACCTTCCAGAACTGCTAGTCCTAACTGCCACAAGCTCTAATTCTCGGAGTGAGGGGAGGGTTCTGATGGGGAGACAGACTGCAGTGCCTGGCTGGGCCGGAGCCTGTCCTGTGTGCCCCTGCACTGTCCAGAGGCCCCGCCACGGCCTCAGTTTAAAAGCTAAGAGCCTGTTTTACTATAATTATTACCTGGCAGTTCTAGTGTATGGAGGCCTCAGAGTGAATGAGTGGTTTGGTTGGTGGCATCTCTGAATCCTCTTGTCCCAGCCAGAGAGACCAGAGTTAGGGCCATGCTGTTTACTGTCCGGCAGTGTCTGCTGCATTAGGATCTGCTCCAGTGAGCCAGGAGGCGCAGCACTTGCTTATAGCCTGCACGCCCTGTGACACAGACAGCATCTGTAGAGGAGGCTTCAATTGCTTTACCTTGTCTGATACATAAAACATTGTCACATGCCAGCTTCTCTGAAACAAATGACATTTGGGATTGAAAGAATAACAACAGACTTGTTCTCCTCCCCCTTTGCCCAAGGGTCAGTCACTTAAAGAGAATACTGAGCCCAGCCAGTCTCCTTAGTTCCTGGTTGACCACTTGCGTTGAACTGTTCCCATGTGATGATCTTTGGCGCCCTTTGTGCCTGATCCTGGGCTGGGCCCCTTTCTTCAGGTCTTCCCAGGTTGTACCTGCTTCTAAAAGTGCCTCCTAGACCTGCAGTGTAACTTCCCAGAAAGCCTCTCTTAGGATGCTTTCCTCTTCTTAAGGCTTAGAGATTGTCCCCAAATAGCCCAGCAGGGCTGCGAGCTGCCCTCAACAGTGCTTGCCAGAAGTTGGCCCCTTGCAGACAGAGCTGCAGGGCTTCTGCATACCCAGGGGCTGCTCTTCCAGCCACTGCCTGCTGTTCCCTTGGGCTCTGTCTCCTCTGCCTCCTCTGAAGCAGAAAACCTTTTGTCTGTGGGTGTCTATCAAGGGGTCCTGGCTTGCTCACTTGTTGTCTTGAGCAGGTGGAGAAGTCACCCCCGAGAGGCTGGCTGACACACCCAGCATCATGCCAGGTGTTGTTCAAAGGTCAGTGTATGATGCTGCGACTACCTGCCTGCAGAGCCAGTTATTTCTAATGGAAGGGAAGGGATGCAGAGTGAAGTCAAGTGACTTGCCCAGATTTTATCCAGTGTCCTGTCACGTGTTCTCTCGACTCAGTGTAGTTTTTGCTGTGGAAAGGGTTGTTGTAATCTTACCTGTTAGGAACATGCTTGCTGACTGTGGTTCCCCTGCACTGTAAGTTCTGGGGAGCAGGACCATGGCTGGGCACGCTGCCCACTGGCTCTCTGCCCTCACAGTCCCTCTCACATGGTGGGTTCTCTGTGGACTACAGAGAAATGACCAGGAGGCCAGCCAGCTCTGTGGATTTGTGCATTTGATCCCTTACTCCAGAGGAGCGGCTCCCAAGGTCAAGGTGTTGCTCAGTGTAAGCCCTTGGCCCACAAAGATGCCAGAAGTGGCGAGAAGGAGGGGTTGGAGGAGCATGTGGGGACCTGGTGTGACCCTGTGAGTGGGGTGAAGATATCTCCCTCTGAAAATGCTCTGGACAGAAAAATGCTACCTTCCTCCACAGCCTCAAAGCATTTCGTTATCAATGCCAGCTCAGTACCAATACCACTCTTGGCTTCTGGAATCCTCACTGTTAACATCATTTGTTTTGATAATCCTGTGACCTTGTGAGGGTGCTGGTTTCTTTAGGCAGCTGCTTTTGGCTTTTCGTCTTGTGTTTTATCTATCTGAAGGGGTTTTAGGTATAAAGATTTATGACACAATTCCCTACATAATTTAATGCCCCAGTTCTCCATAGGAAATGATTTTACTACATTTAGTCTCAATAGCATATTTACAGGGAAACTTTATTATACCTCCAAGTGATCCCATGTGAGCAAGCAGACTTGCTTATGGAGCTAATGTTAAGCACTTGGTTGTCCTCCTGGAAAATTATGCCTTGCAGAATCGTAGGAAGACAAGGGAAGCTGATGAGCCTGTAAGTGTAATGTGTGACTGGACTTGAGTGTCCCATAGCTGTAGTCAGGGTGCGCCACCCCCACTGTCACCACCTCCGGCCTGGGCGTCTCATTCCATGGCAAAAGATTACATCACAGTGCATCTTGCCTTGCCTTTTCCCTTTATTATAAATCTGCTTCATTGGTGTTGGGTTGTTTGATAGCCTTTCCTGGCTTAGTAGTTCACCACTGTGCACTTTAAAAACTTGAAAAGTTTAAGCAGAAGCAGTGTTAGAAAAAGTGACACAGCAGTGATGCGAGGGAGAAGCCAGTATTTGGTTTCTTCTCTCCTGCCTTTATATCTATATCTCCCACATTATCATGTGTGAGGCTAAGACTTTGGGGAACTGGGTAAAGTCCTCCCCTGCCCCCAGGTTATATTTCCATTTATGACAGTCTTGGCCAAATGTGGTTTAATTAGTGCAAGACACTAATTAAGGAGGGCCTTGATGTCATCAGGGGTCCATCACACCTGATCCAAGGCGTGAGGGTCCTATAAGGTGGGCAAGTTGGTGGCGGGGGTTAACAGTGACAGGTGGGCTCCTTTAGGCAGGTGTAACCAACTCTCCCTGCAGGGAGAAAAGGGCAGGCTGTGGACAAGTGTGATGAGGTGGTCCCTTTAGTTATAGAAATAAAGTTTTCTCTGCACTGGACCTGTCCCAGGGGATGGGTGCCAGGAAACAGTAAGTTAGTGCTGACTGTGGGTCCGTGTAGACTTCGTCCTTGGATGTGATCCAAAATGGTAGGGGCAGACCCTACCCTTTAAAAGAATTGAATGACTTCTAAACTCAGTTTTTCTTTATTATACTTATATTGCTTTTTTTAAAATATAAAATAAAAATGTAAGTAAATATAATACAGATATTTTGGATGTACTTTATTGGAATAAAATATTTATTAGGTCATAGTGTCCATAAAAAAAAAACATAGGAAGAATAATAACATAGCAAATGCTTACTCAGCTCAAGATATTTTCATTACCAATGCAATTTAAAATTACATATGTCCCCTCCCCTTTTCCTGAGGTTACCTCTGTCCTAAATTTGCTGTCTATTATTACTACCCACTCAGTTCGTTACATTTTGTGACCCAGTCTGCATAGACGTTGTGATGGGGGTTGGGAAGCAAGCACTGTTTATCGATTTTCAGTTTCGGTCTTGTGATGCTCGTGGTCAGGAATAGCTGTTTCTTGAAACTGGGCTTGTGGCGGCCGGCTGCCCCAGGTGGTAGAAGAATGGTCAGGTTCAGTGTAGCGCCTGTCACAGGGCCAAGACCTGATGGATCATGCTCCTCCCTGTCTGTCCTAGGCCTGCTGTGGCGTCGTGGCTGAATGCTGGGTGGGCAGAGGCCTGTCCTGGCTCTTAGTGCAGAGCACAGCCTGGTCTGTTTGCTGCAGAATGTGTGGGACAGATGGTGTGCATATATATTCAGTCCTGTGACGTCTCCCCTTCCTTCCCACTCTGCCTGGAGCCCTACCTTTTCCCATAGTGGTTGCCCCTCTGCCTCCTTACCTTAACCAAACCGTGGCTGGTTCTCCCAGTGGAGTCAGAGGCCTTGGAACGCAGTGGGGGCCTTTCTCTGCACATCCTCCATCTGTTGCACAGGTGGACTCCAGAGTACCCTGTGCTGTCCTCTCCACCTCTTGTCATTGCCTGTCACTCTAGGTCACTGCAGTGTTCGGGGCGCTGGGCATCCACCTGTGAAGCCTTGGCCCCCGACAACTCCCTTGTCTGCAGTGATGGCTAGTGTCATAAGCGTTTAGCGTCCTCACCCCAGGTCATTTCTGAAACTGTCCCTGTTCCCCCGCCACGAATCCCAGCCCCTGGAGACAAGTCTTCTGAACTCCACCGCCTCTGCTGCTTTGTAGCTTGTTCTTGCCTCCTCCTCTTCTCCCACTGGGGCTTTATATTCACTCGTCCTGCCGAACAGAGATTACCGAGGCACTGGTCACTGCCGAAGAGGCTGGGTCTGGGGTGTGACGATTTTCATGTGGTGAGGGAGGTGAGGAGATATGCGCAGAGCACTGTGAGACTGGGGACGGTGAGGTGCTTAAGGCAGAAGACCAACTTGAGCAGAGTCTGGAGGGGTGCAGAGAGGAATTGGCCCCAGGGATGACGTGGGAAGGACATTGCAGGTAGGCTGAGAATAGTGCGAGCTACTGAACAGCTGACTTTGGGTATGTTTGTCCGGTTATTGAATTTTTGCATACTCTTATTGTAAAGGATTTAGAAGAACACCGTCCAGGAGATAAAAAAGACCATCGTGGTATACTTACTACCAGTGTTCACATTTTAATTTAGTTTTTGTCTGATCTCTTCCATTTTATGCATATGTGTTTCTGTGTAGTTGTATTTGGGATCTTTTCACTTGTCAAGTTGTTACGAACTCCATGATCTTCATTTCAAATGTCTATCTAGTAGTGCACCGTTTGGTGGAAGCTCCATTTACAGGTATTTAGGCCCTTAGTGAATCTTGCACTTGTGTATACGGTGTGTTATGGCAGAGTCAGTGCTGCAGTGAGTGTCCTTGTCTGAGAGCCTGCCAGATAGTAGTGCAGTGACTTCAGTCCGATTCTCCCTGTGGCTGCTCGTTTATCGCAAATATTGTTCCCCACCCCCAGACACACACAGTGGCTGAGCAAACACCATCTGCTTTGTGGATGAATGGCCTGGCCAGTTCTAGATGAGCATGACCTCATTCCACTAAGAGCTCTAGCCTTCCTGCTAACAGAGACCATCCCAGCTGCAACCATACGAGGGCCCTTGCTCCTTTGAGGGCCTGTGGATTCTTAAGAGCTGGAGAAACAACATTATCTTCTTTGTAAGACATGCTAGATTAAAAATAAAATACATGTTCATAAAAATGTTGATGCTCTCTTTAATATATGATAATCGTGCAACCAGGGAATAGCATGAAATAAGTTTACAATCTAACATTCCACTAGCAGCAGGTTGCATCTTTTGTATCCACTATCTTATCTATGTAAAACATGTAAATAAAAAGAACTGACTTTATTAAAGTGTGATTATGGGTAGAGTTCCCCCCACCCCATTTATTCTCAATTTTGCAGTAAGGAAACTATGATAATGCTGTTTCTCTTCAAGTTTCTGTGCCTGCTGACTGTCTTTGGCTGACTACCTGGTCTGATTCCTTGAAAGCCCTCCGGTGGGTCGTGGACAGCTGGTCGTGTCTGGTGCTCCTTTACACCAGGGCTGTATATGGTATTTCTGGTGATGGAAACCCAACTCTGGGTTCCTTCGTTTCGTTGATTTCAGGATGAAAACATCTTAACTAATTTGAAAGTATTTTGATTTTGAATGTGGCTTTTGAGCCTTGTGGCTCAGGCAGCTGAGGCGCTGAAATGTGGATCATGTAAAGCCCAAGGGCCTTAGTTTGAGACCCTGGAGCAGGGTGAAAAGCCAAAACAAATGAGGATCCTTCTTCCTTCTCTCCCTTCCCTCCATTCTTCCTCCCTTCTTCCCTCCTGCCCTTTTTCCTTCTCTCTCTTCCTTCCATCCTCTCTCCCTCCTTCTCTTCCTCCTTTTCTTTCTCTCTTTCTTCTAATGCTTTTTCCTCCTCTCTCTCCCTTCCTTAAAAAATGTGACTTGGGGAACTTTTTTCATTCGTCCTTGAGTGGATGATCCAATGTTTTATGGTTATAATAGAATACTCTTTTCTTGAGGTAAATCTGTAACAGAAAATAGAACTCTGTTTGCGACACATTGTCTAAAGTACTAAAACATCCTATTTGCTCATCACCTGAATTAAATGATTTTTTCTTCATAAAAATTACTTGTTTTATTAAAAGTGTTGCTGCTTATTAAAATAAGGGGAGGGAGGTCTCCTGATGAGAAAGTTCAATTACAAACAGAAGGGTTGTAAAGCTTCCCATCACAGCCTCTAGTGGGAGGTTTGCCTCAGCCCCACCATGAAACACAGCTACTCCCCAGGGTTTCCTGCCCAGAGGTTTCTCTTTGCTGATTCCTCCTTACAATGAATAACTTAATTTCTGGCCTTTTTTTCCTACCCCGCCCCTGCCTTGTATCTTCCTGGATGGTACTACAATTATGTCGACTGATTTATGTTGTTTATGGAATCTCATTAATAAATTAGGCTGCATTTTATGAAATTGCACAATTATGGCAGGAGCTCTTCTTACATGATGGTTTAAGAATCATGTATCCTGGTGATGTTTTGTGAAGCAGCAGTGCTGCTATGAACTCTTCTAGGATCCCGAAAGGCTGGGACGTTAGAGAAATCTTCCTCCTTGTCCAGGCTGATGCTGACATGTTCTCTCATCTCCTCCCCCTCTTTTGCTTTTTCCCCAGTCTTATAGCCTACATTTTACAATCTCCTTTCCTTGCTATTGGTTGTTATCTGAAGGAAAGCCTCCACTTTTCCCTTTTTCTCATCAGTCTGTGCATCCTCCCCTCTATCCCAAACAGTGACGCAGCTCAGGTAACCTAGAACATGTGGAAACCATAGGATTCACAGGTGAGCCTGAGAAAGGAGACCCGGCATTGGTCAGGGAGGGGATTCCCAGTGTTGCCCAGAGGTCCTGCAGTTTGGGATGGGTGAGACGCCTGATCAAAGAGCTTTTAGATCATGAGGCCAGATTGCTGCAGACATGTTAGAGGAATCTAGGAGCAGAAGTCAATTCTTGGAAGCCTGGGCTGCATGAAGCCAGCTAGTTCTTGCTCTACTTCTAATGGCCTCCACCCAGAGGCGACTGTCTTGTGAGGAGTCTGTATGCCTTGAGCTGGAGTTCTTGTACCAGTGACTCAGCCACTGGCAGAGTGGGCGAGGGGAGCCTGGAAGCGAGCACCTGGCTAGTCCACAAGCATTGATTGCATCCATTGGCTGCTTTGGATGCCAGCGGTGGTGGGAAGTGCTGTGGAGACATGATGCAGCATTTACCATCCCTGCTCTAAAAAAGGGGTGGAGGTGCTAGTTGATTGAGAGCTAAGATGATATTTTTTAAAACTTCTAAATTTTAGAAGTTTTAGGTTTACAGTAAAGTTGCAAAGACAGTACAGAGAATTTTTTTATCCCCTCTCACCCTGCACAGTGAACTCATATCTATACATGACAATTAATGAAAGCACATGCTTTAGAGTTTCTTAGTTTTGTGTTTTTTGTTTTTTGTTTTTTTTTACTAATGTGCTTTTTCGTCCCAGGAGTCTACCCAGGATTCCACATCATATGCTTTTTTGCCTTATCTTCTTAGATTCCTCGTGATGGTGAGTTCCTTAGACTTCCCTTGGTTTTGAGGACTTTGACAGCTTTGAGGAGTAATATGCAGCTGTTTGTAGAAAGACCATAGTTTGGGGTTTGATGTTTTTTTCTCGGGATTATGGAGATTATGGGTTTTGGGAGGAAAACCACAGCCCTTCTGGTCACATCATAGCTGAATGCATTCTGCTAACAGGGCGTGTCACTGTTGGTGCTGACCTTGATCACCTGGTTGAGAAAGCGTTTTTCAGATTTCTTCACTGCAAGTTAAGGATGTCACTGTGTGCAGCCCACACTTATGGGATAGGGATTAGGCTTCAGCTCCGAGGGCATGGGGATATCTACATAAATTACTTGGAATTCTTCTGTAGCGGATATTTGTCTTTTTTACTCCATTTATTTACATGCTCAGTCATGTATGTAAATCAGAATAGACTCATGGATATTTATTTTATACTTCAGGTTATAATCCAGTACTAGGTTATTTTGATGCTCAAAGTGGTCCAGCGTTGGCCATTGGGAGCTCTTCCAGTTGGTTCCTATATACCTCTGACACACCACTCTTATTGTGTGTGCAATTTTTGTTTATTTTGACACATGCTTCTTTTTTTTGGCACTGTGAGATTCTCCAGGCTCATCTTGTATATTTCTTGCCCCAGCCCCAGAGTCAACTAATTTTCCGAGGAACACTCATTCCTTTTATTGGAGAATAGTGCTAGAAATCAAGTACTTGGCACTGAGTGGCTAGTTATTGTAATTTCCGCTGATGTGCACTTCATTCCAAATTCTCTTTCTGATATTGTCTCTGTAAGTGTGATATTTTTAATTTTGAATTCTTACTGGATTATGGTGGAGATCCAGTAAGTAGGTCTAGAATGAATGATTCCTGCTCCCTGAGTCCCACAGTGACTCTTTGTCAAAAGCAATAAAGTCTAATCTGACAAAAGAACCCAAGGGAAGATGAGTTTTAGACACATGATGGCTAGGTAGACAGGAAACATGGTGGGACCTCCTTAGGGAACAGAAATTGCCTGAGGCTGAGGTTCGGGGAGAAGACTAAGAGGTGAGGATCCTGCAGGCTAGGTGACATGGGGTAGGGAGTATTTTAGGAACCCTAACGTGGAAACTACAGGAGCAGGGAACTGCGTGGAAGCCTGGCACCCCAATCTGAAGACTTTGGACGCTTGCCTTTAAGTGAGTGCTTGTATGATTTTGTGTGTGCACGTGTGTGTGTGTGTGTGTGTGTGTGTGTGTGTGTGTGTGTGAGTGATATAATGTCAGCTCTCAGCCTCAGTAGGAGGCCAGTTTGGAGTCTTTTAACTTTAACCCTGTGTGGGTTGATAGTTGGGGGTAGAGAACAGAGGGCGATGAAATCAGAGATATCTCAAAGGAAGAGAGGTCAGAACTTGATGACCGACCAGTTTGGTTGCTGGTTAGAAAGAGACGTTAGCTGTATCTGACCTCCTGAGAATGGTGAAGCCTAAAGGGAGAGAATTCAGGAGAAGCCAATTATAAAGGGAATGTGGTCTCAAGGTTTAGTGGATGCCAGGACTCCAGGGTTGGGGGCTAGTTGACTTGGAAATCTGGGTTTGGGCATCAAGCGTCAATAGAAGTGAGGGAGAGGGACTGAATAACATCCATAGATGATTTAGTGGCTTGAACTGGCCAGGGCAGTGGAGGCACATTCTGTGGCCCATACCTGACCTGAAACTATCTTTGTTTCTGTCCGGGTAGTTGTTTTCAGTGTTAACAAAGAGAGATGTCCTTATGCTAAGTGACTCTTATGGGCACTGGGATGCTGAAGCACCAAGTAGGAACTGTCATTTACATAAAGATCTGTTGAAACCTCTGTCTCAAGTGGTTAAGGGCCTTTTATATGGTGATTTGGACCCTTCTGCTGGAACCCTGTGGTCTAGCCTGTCTCCTTTGACAATTTCATTTTAAGGAGAAATTTGAACCTCATATTTTCTTCTTGTCAAAAAGCAAACTCTTTTTCCTTCCCTTCCTGAGGATGAGAAGATGCCTGGCCATGTGCCTCCTGTTGCCATAACAATGGGTGTGTAGTTTGTTTCTGTGATGGAGATGCAGTGGAGGCACCTTTAACTATTTGGTCCAAAATTTTGTCCTTGGATGACAGGGTATTTCATGTAGGGTTACTTTACCTTTCCCCACTCAACTACCAAATTTGGACTTCCTTTTCCACTCCATCTGTATGGAATTAACGTCTCTGCAGACCCATGTGAATATAGAGTGATGGGGATAATCTAGAAAGACGCCAGGAGATGGAGTTTATCCAGAATTCTTTGTAACATCATGAAGTGTGGTGGCTGGGACTGAGGCGGGAGCTTTGGCGACAGGGAGAAGTGAGGGTATCCGGGTGTATCACCAGGACCTGATGGATTGGATAGAGGGTGGAAGGGACTAATAGTGACACCAGGAAGACCCCATGTTTTTGACATGAACCACCTAGAGAGTGATGATTCTATTTGTTGAGCTGGAGAAGACCAAAGGGAAGCAGGAAGGGAACAGATAATCCCAGAAACGTTGGAATCTGCTTGAAGGACTGGGTTTTTCTGCTGGTTTACTGTTTCTAACAATGCTGCTTATCACGGGAATCTAAAAAAGAGGAACAATAGTTTCAGAAGCAGCCCCTGACTGGAGAAAAAGCCCCCGGTCAAGATGAAGATGCTCACGTGGGAGGGGTCATACCATACACACCTCATAGAGGAAACCCAAGTCTGCCCCACTAGTGTCAGTTAAAAATGGAGGTAGAGCTTGGGGTTTTGGACAAGGGAGCTTTATGTTCCTGGTTAAAATAAGATACTTCTAGAGGTATTTGCAGTTTGACTTGCTTACTGTCCTTGTGTTGACGACTTCCTCTTTCTCATGGTGTTTGAAACTAGGACGCCACATCTCCTTGTCCTTGAACCCCACTAACCAGGGACTCTGGGACTTCCTAGTAGGATGAGGTGGAAAACAGCGGAGGTGTGAAGAGACGGTGCTCACACCTGGCCAGGTAACACTGGGAATTGTACTGTTCAGTCCTTTGTGTGTCACAGCAGATGGTGAAGGGTGTGTTTGTTTTCCAAAATTATTATTTTACAAAATGTGAGCTTTGTTTTAGAAAGCAAAACACTTTTCAAAGAAAAGAAGCTTTTTAATTAAAAAAGATTGCAGTGGGGAAAATTAAAATGAGGCTGCACTTCTCTATGTTGATGAAACAAAAACCCAGAACCCAAACTGGGTCAGACAGACAGTAGTGGGAACAATGTGTTCTGTCTGTATCTAATTGCAGCTGAGACCCAGTTAATCGAAAACAAATTGTATTTCCAAAAGGGAGTGGGAGGTGAGCTTTGTGCTGTTTCAGAGGATGTTCACATTATGGGTAGTAACATAGTCAGATGGTAGACTTTTGAAGTTCGGGGTAGACTCTGTTTCCAGCAGCTGCCTCCCTGAAAGCTGCTGTCCCTGACCCAGGAGCACAGTAAACAAAAGGCAGCGGGAGGGTCTTGAGCGTCCAGGGGTGGGACCTGCTGAGCAGAAAGTGAACTAGTGCCTTGGAGTCCCTCATCCCATGGATATTCCTTCTCTTTACAGCTTTCATACACATGTGCACCTGCTGTTATCTGGATGGTTTGGTTTGCAGACAAGAATATTGAAAACTGATCACCTGACTGCAGGTAGAGAGTGAAGCCTTCATGTGAGTAGATGTAGTAACTGCAAAGGAGCAGCAAACCAAGCACATTTCATATAGAAATGAGTGACCCCGTATATCCTAGTAGAAGGATAGATGGTGCCTTTGTGTACAGTCACGTGCCTGAATTGTGTTCATATTCTTCCCCATGCCTCCATTTTTCGGTATCATGCAAGTTAAGGACATGATTGTGTTGTGGGTCTTTTATTCAGAATGGTCCTTAAAATCAGGAAGACTACATTTGAAAGTTTTTTTCTTTTCAAAAATAAAAAATGAAAGGAGGAAAGGAAAAAAAAACCTTTCCATCACATGATCTCAACCCCTATTCTTTACCTCTTTTGCAACCTCACCCTTGCTATCTAAATCTAAGGGTTTATTTAAATTTGATTTTATAAGGTCATTTTTGTTGAGTTTCTGTATTCCAAATATAGGTGAAATAGTCCAATATTTGTTTTCTTCTTTCTGAGTCATGTCACTCAGTAAAATACCTTCGGGTTCCTGCCATGTTGTTGAAAATGGCAGGGTTCCACTTTTTTTTTTTTTTTTTTTTTTGTAGCTAAATAGTGTCCCATTGTGTGTATATGCCAAATCTTCCTCATTCATCCATCCATCAGTGAGCACTTAGGTTGATTCCATACGTTGGCTATTGTAAATAGTGCTGCAGTAAACGTAGAAGTGCATATATCTTTTTAAGGATTATTTTCATATTCTTTGTATGGATACCTAGAGGTTGAATCACTGGGTCATACAGAAGTTCTTTTTTTTTGAGAATTATCCTTATTGTTTTCCAAGTGGCAGTACCAGCCTACATTTCCACCAATACTTTATGAGGCTTCCTTGCCATGTCCTTACCAGCACTTGTTCCTTATCTTTTCCATACAGGCCATCCTTATAATCATTGTGATTTTGATTTGCGTATCTCTGATTAAATGATGGAGAACATTTTTTTTCATGTACCTGTTGGTTATCATCTGTATATCTTTTTTGGAGAAGTGGTTTTTTATTTCCTTTGCTCATCTGTTGATTGGGTTGCTTGTTTTTCTTGTTGAGTCAGATACATTCTTTATATATCTTGCATATAAACCCCTTGTCAGATATATGAAGTGCAAATATCTTCTCCCATTAGTACAGTGCCTTTTGGGTCTAGTAATAGTTTCTTTCTTTCTTTCTTTCTTTCTTTCTTTCTTTCTTTCTTTCTTTC
>RJWH01001587.1:0-20089 GCA_004363575.1 Solenodon paradoxus
TGACCCACTTCCATAGCTCCCACTGACCCACTTTCATAGCTCCCACCGACTCACTTCCAGAGCCCCCCCCTCCAGTCTTCCCCTCCCTTTTCACAGGGATCAGACCCGCATCTCTCACCCTCTAGTCCTGCTTTCTCTCTTCGTCCTTCCCAGGTACTCACCAGTAATTTTCTCCTAATATCTGCTTCAAGAAAGAACTAAATTAACACAGGTGGATTCTCAAATGGTCACCTGATCCATCCAACAGGCTTTCAAGGATTCTGGGCGCTTGAAGATGGAAGAACAATCCCCGCCCCCACTAAGATGTCGACATCTAACTCCCAGCACCTATGCTCTGTTACCTAATAAGGCAAAGGACTCTGCAGCCGTGTTAACTGAAGGCTCTTCAGATGGAAAGACAATCTGCCTGGATTTCCTGCGTGAGCCCAGTGCAATCACGAGGGCCCTTGTAAGGAAGGAGGGAAGCCAGAGAAGAGAAGGCGCTACGCTGCTGGCTTTGAAGATGGAGAGGAGCAGAAGCTGGAAAAGGCCAGGAATAGATTCTCCCTGGAGGCTGCAGACAAAACCAGCCCTGCCCTCACTTTGACTTTAGCCCTGATTTCAGTCTTCGATAAGACTCATTTCAAACTCCAGAACTTCTGACCTGCAGAACTTAGAATAAATTTGCATTGCTTAAAGCTATTGAGCAACAGGAGATGAACACAGTTGTGAAAGACAGGGGCAGTAGCTGAATCGTCACATCGACAAAATTTTAAACCCACGCTCCTCAATCACAGGATGCTGTATGTTCCAGGCAGCCTCAGCTGGACCAGGTTTCACTGGGGCCGCTGCCTGAAAGGCCTACTATTGAGGTTAAAGCATTCATTTTATCCGTCTCAGGCAGATTAGCAAGGACCCTTGTCAGAGGATGACATAGCTCCCAGTTTATTCTGTCTTGGGCTCCTTGAGCCCTTGAGTCCCCAGAGAACAATGCATCTGTGTACACTCCTAGTGACAACGTCAGAGGCCAGTCCTGGTTCAAACCCCAGCTCTACCAGTATTTATTAGCTGTGGGACCTGGGCCAAGTCACCTGTTCCCCTGAGCCACCATTTCTTTCCCAGAATAATAGGGCTGATCATGCCTCCTCTGGCAAATCTCTGGAGAGGAAGGGAGGTCAGCGGGGGTACGGGGAGCTGACAGAGTGATAGTCCCTGCAAAGGGGCCAGAAAAATCTGCTATGATTAGGGATGGGATTAACCAGCCTTCCTCAAAGGAAGAAACAGGCTCAGATGTCTGTATTGGTTTAATTCACCAATTCCACAAATAACCTATGGCAGTCAGCTCTGTGCCCAGTCACCCAGGTGCTGTCCCAGAGCAGGGGACCACAGTCCTCTGGGAAGGACTTGGTAAATATTGTAGGTTTTGCAGGATATATGGTCTCTGTCTCAAAGCAGATGAGAATGGGCATGACTGTTTTCTACTACAGCCATAGACATGAAAATAGCAGCCTGCTTACAGGCCAAAGTTTGCCAACCCCTGTCCCAGGTCCTAGACACACCTCAGAGAATAAAATAGACAGGACCCTTGCCTTCATGAAATTTCCCATCCACATTCAATATTTTTCTTAATTAAAAAAAATAGCATTTTACTCCTCTCCTCCTTTGTGTCAAGACACAAGCGTTAGAACCAGACTTCCTGGCTTCCGATCCTGGCTCTGCCGTTGCCAGCTGGATGACTGAGTCAATTACTTAACCTCCTGTGTAAGCTTCAGTTTTCTCCTCAGTCACGGGAGGTGAGAACAGCACCTATCCAGAGGGTGCCGTGTGAATAAATGAGGCAGCTGTCAGGTATGCATCAAAGCCTCAATCGGTGAATTGCTTACCTTCACAAATGAAAATTCAGCATGAAAAAGACACAGGTATCTGGGAGTTCTTGTCCCTGGTACCTCACAATGCTCTCCGAGGTAGGATAAGTATGCCCATTTTAAAGATGGGAAAATGAAGGCTGGAGGAGGTGACATGACTGGTAACATCACAGGGCTGGGAAACTCCCCAGCCAGATATCACCCCACATCTGGCTCCAGAGTTAGGAGCAGTTGATCTCCCTAATGCCAAAGCATCAAATAAAAATGTAAACTTTATTTTGAACTCCTGCAGAGATCCCCCAGTGGGGGAAGGGTGTATGTGCTGGCTCCCTGCAGAGGATTTAAAATGTCAGGATCACTGGTGGTGCAGGGTGGAGATCCATGCCTCTCTCAGACCCTCCCTCCTTTCCGCCAAGATAGTTTTGCCCAGGCACAAAGCACATGAGATCCAAACCCTGATGTTGTCACGAGTCTGGTCCATTCCCCATCATCACACTCTTCACATCCCTTTGAAGAGAGCAGACTCCTTGGGTTCTTCTCAGCCAGACTCCTGGGGGGACCCTCTGGTCCCCAGGCCCTCCCTCGCGGGCCCATGCATCCATTCATCCTTTCCGCAGATTTTTACTGAGCACCTACTCTGCCCCTGACCCAGGGAACGCAGTAACAACCGAGGAAAAGTGCAGCCTCTGCTCTCAGAGAGCCCCTGTCCAGAGTAGAGGGCTACTGTAAAATGAGGGCATTAGGGGTGTGGAGAGATGGAAAATTACTGGAAACTGTGAGGGAGGGTGGGCAGGCCAGTTGTTCAGTTTCACTCTTATAAGAAAAAAAAAAAAAGAGTCCCTGAGATTGGTAACGCGTATGTAACACCACTGAACTGTATGCTTAAGAGTAGTTGAAATGGTAAATTTGATGCTGTGTGTATTTCATTACAGTTTTTTTAATGTCTGCCCTTCAGTGATTCATAAACCTTTCTGTTTTCCATCTCCTCTCAAAGTGTCTTATCCCTTGGCAACGAATTATGCCTCATTCACCAACTCTTACTGAGGAATTAAATGTTCCCAAAAAGCTAATTGCCAGATACTTGAATCTTAGTCCTCTAGGGAAAGAGAATCTAGTATTTGCTATGAGCCCTCGGTAGAAGCTTTCACATTTAATATGTACACAAAGTCGGCCAGGTAGGTATTTTTCTTCCCATCTTACAGGTGAGGAAATGGAGGCTCAAGGAGTCTGTGGCATCATCTGACGTTTCACAGCGATCAAGTGGCAGACCAGGATCCCACACCTGGCTAGTCACCATGCCTGTGACAGTTAGCCTGGTCCACACTGTCTTCACATCAAGAGGCTTTTAAAATAGAATTCTCCCCTCGGAACTCTTTCTTAAAGGGAGCACATACTCCCCAGTGAATGCAAATTAGCCACAGGATCATCATCGCTGGATTCTACCAGCATTTATCAAAGCATCTGCTAGGCAGTGTTAATTTTCATTATTTTAATAGGTCCGACATGAAAAAAAAGGATGCACAGACAAATGTGTTTGGGAAAAACTGCACTGAATGAAGACCAACATGCTTTGACAAGCAGCCTTCTCAGAGCCTGTGACAAGCAGGTTTACATCCGCGAGAGGGTCTAGGAGGTGTCTAAAGTGGGTGGGCAGGAGCGGTGGCGGGTAATCTTGTAGCACTGAGCCCTTTGGCTGTGAGAGCTGATGCTATCTCCAGGTAGACAGTCGGAATTGAGTTGAATTATAGGACACCCAACTTGTTGTGGGGGAACCCTGCTCCCCGACCTCCTGCCCGCATTGGAATTGGGACTAGAAGCTTTGAACAATCCATGAGGCAGGCAGTGTTATTAACCTCATTTTACAGAGAGAAAACGGAAGCTCAGATACACTGTGAAAAGATCCAGGGTCTGCCAGCCGGTGGCAGAGCTGAGATTTGAACCTGAGGGGAAGCCCCTGTGTAGACCGTCTCTGTGACTGTCCACAGGCTGGCTGCTCCCAGCTCCTGCCATTCAAAACTCCACTCCGATTTACAAATGGATTCAGAAAACAGCTGCTGCAGCCATGAACTTAAGAATCAGATCGACAGGAAGCAATCACAATCTTCAAACAATTCCGTGACGATACTTAAGAGCCATACTGTGAAATCCAAACCAGATGTGTTTTACCCCGAAGGATGGCAGTTCATGGCTGGAAAGGAAGCATGAAATTTGCAGAGGAGAGCTCTCTGCCCTGACACACCCTCCACCTGCCTCCCCCAAGTGAGAGTCCAATTCCCCTCTAGCACTGTTTGCAGAATCTGTTTGCAGTTGTGAGAACAATCTTGAAACCAAGTTCAAGCGCTTTGCTTGAGTGTTGAAAGCACACTTTTCAGAGAACAACAAGGCTTCCTGGCAATAAACTGAGCAAATCCACAAAGTGGCTGAATGATCTATACCCAGAGAAGCTAGAAAAGTCACAGAGATAAGAATGACGCTTGACAAAACCAAAGAAACCGGCAGATGTTTAATGAAAGCAAGTGTCCTAGCTTCAAATGAGACAAACACGACACACTGGTGTCATGCAACATGACCCTGTGTTGTGGGGTCAAAAGAAGCAAGGGCGATGTTAAAATTTAATGTCGCCCGGGGGTTCGAACTAACAACTATCATTTCAAACTCAGAAGCTTCATTTCTGCAGCTCGCAATGTCTCCCTGTCTGACTTACCAGTCAGAACCGTTTGGGATACGGCTGAACGAAAGCCAATTTTAGCAGTTTTTAAAATGAAAGTGTACTATTTTTCTATGGCTTCAGTTACACCTCCCTGGAGGCCCTCAAATAAAAAATTCAACACATGCTGTCTCCCCACTTCACGACTCTGATTTCCTCTGTGTTGACTTTATTTTCAAAAGGGGTCCTTTCTTGCGCCAAGTCCAGCACTTGGGCTAGCCCCACCTTTTATCTATCTACCCCTAGGAGAAGCAAACTTCTTCCACATTCATGCAAGATTTTGTCGATATGAATCTCACTTACACAAATCCTAAAGCTGAGAAAATGCAAGAACTGAAAAAAAGCTGTTAATAATGAAGAGTTGAGGATTTGGGGTGCAAGTGATGAGATAAGAATGATGGGAAAGCACCAGGCACATCAGAGGTGCTCAATGAAGGTTTGTTTCCCGGGCGGCAGAGATGGCCTGCGTATATCCGTATCCCCAAGGGGCTCTCAGACAGCACACACCTGGAACTTTCTGAGGGCTCCTCTCAGTCCATCTGTGGGGCCGGTTAGAAGTCACAGGGAGCTCGTCTGTCAGGCCTAGCCCGGTTACTCCACAGGGGTGGGCAGTGGAGAGCAATACCGCAGCTTCTGAGCCCCTGGTGGGATAATTCTGAGCTGTGTTCTATGCAGTCCCCCAGGGTCACCAGCAGAACTGAGCACCAATCGTGTCAGATATAACAAAGCATTGGGTGCCATCTGTACCAAATCCTTATCTCAGGCTATGTTTCTGGGGAAAGTCGTTCTATAACCAGCACAAACACAAATAGCCTAGAGCCGAAGAATTTTAAACAGAAATGAAGGTGTGCAAGCGTGTTCAGTCCATGGGTGTCTCTGTCTTGTGTCTGCATGCTTACTGCCTGAGCAGCAGTGAGCACACAGTAGGTGTTCGAGACATGCTGGCTGAATGCATGGAGGAGCAAAATACTTTAAACTCCGCTTTGAAATACCACACCAACCCGCAAATGCTGGCAGTGACGAGTTAGGAAATTATAGATAATAGAATTGGGTGGGGAAGGCGAGTAATGAATTTGGAATCAAGACGCATGGGTTATGGATCCTTCCTGGCTACAGAGTGACTCTGGGATCCGGGGAGGATGCCCCCCTCTTCCTGATCTGCTCCATCCTCACCTGTAAATGGGGTTAGATCCTGGGAGCTGGCGGCTGGGGGTCAAGTCTCACCTTGACCACTGACTAGAGTGTGAGTCTGGGTAACGTACCAGCCCTAGTGGCATGCTAGCAACCTGAGAGCTGGTGACTCTGTGTCCTGTGCTTGTCTAGCAGCACTCTACCCACTGGCACAACCAAAAAATGCCTCCGGGCAGTGCCAAACATCACCCCCGTTTGAAACCCACAGCCAGCAGGGGAGCCCTCCTGGGATCGGCATGAGGACTAAATGAGCAAACAACTAGAAATGTTTGACAGTGCCCGGCATTATCGAAGTGCTGGATGTGTGTACTATTATCATCATCATTGTGATTGTTTTTGTGTCCTGCCTTTTGGACATCTCCAAACTGTAGATGGAAACAGCTAGTGTCGCTCATGGTAGAAATCACTTTTAAGGTTATTCTTCTTGCCCCTCAGTGACCAGCTGAAAACTTTAGAATCAAGAAGCCCTGGGGAATGAATGCCAATACTGATTGTTTCAGGCTGGAATGAATGTATAGGATTGCCTGATAAAATACAGAACACTCAGCTAATATGAATTTCAGATAAACAGCAAGTAACTCTTTAGTCTCAATGTGCCCCTGGAAGATTGTATGGGACACAATTATCCTATAAAATCATCTGCCATCCGAAATTCCAATTTAACCGAGTGTCCTGTGTTTTTATTTGGAAAAATGGCACCCTTATGAATGTATGCCTTTGGACAATTTCACAACCTATCTCAGCTTCAGTCTCCTCCTCTGATGGATAGAGGTAAACATTCCTACCTCACTGGGTTATTGTAAGAAATGGGGGGGAAATGATTTGGGAAGCATAGCACCTGCCACAGAGCAGCACAAACAAATGACAGTTCCTGTAGCTACATCTGCAGGGACTTCAGTGTTGGGTTTGCTGCTGACAAAGGAGGTGAGGTCCTCAGGAGCAGAGCTGGTCAGGCACATTGCTGCCTCCCCACAGTTAGCAGGCAGCAGGGAGGAGAGTGCGCTTAGGAGGCAAACACCCTGGGTTTGAGATTCCAGCCCCACCATGTACTGACTGCACAACCTTGAGCAAGTTACTTAATCTGTGTCCCTATTTCTTCACCTGGAAGACGGGAATGATAATAGAATCTACTAGATAGGGTCACTGCAGAGTCTAACTGCGTTAACGATTGGAGACAGCTTGGTGTCTGGCTCCAGGGAACTGCTCGCTAAATCCTGGTTGAGTGAACAAGTGAGTGAGTGAAGGCAGCGAAATGTTTACTTACCCCATCTCAGTCCGTGCAAGAATTCACTACTCTCTCTTAACAATATAATCACAGAGCTCTACAATTTCTAGCATTGCCCTCAGATTATAGATCTCACCTCCACAACCACATTTAACTCCCCTCTCTGATCCTGGTCAAGTAAAGCATGCTGTTTCCAGCAACAGCACGATCCTGAGTTAGTCTCACCCAAGGAAAGCAGATGGGCGAGCAGTGATTTCACTGCGTCGCTTGGAATTTAATAGAGCCAAGATGTGGCCTGGCTGCAAGAGACAAAAATTAAATGGTGACCTTTTCAAAATTTGCTTTCTCTGATGCAGATGCTAGCCCATGGCTGCAACTAGACATTTATCATGTCTGATTAGTAGATTTATGGTCAGACAATTCTCAACGCACAGAAAACAAAAATCCGCTTTAATTCAACTACGCCCAGCCCCCCGTTCTTAACCAAGCTTCTTAATGTTTGTTCATTGTGACCCAGCCGCTGTCCATGCCTCAGACACACAAAAAATGTCCCATTAAAGATGACTGCATTTACACTGCAGTTGTTTTTTTGCCACCATCCATGTTGGGAAGCTGGGGGAAAGGAGGGTACTGAGGGCGGGGGTGAGAACTGACAAAGAAAAGGAAGGAAAACATCCAGAGTACTGAGGAGACATGGGAGACTAAAGGATTTCCACCTGTCCTGTCCATCATTCTTCACGCTCCTCCACTCTATGCCCCTTAGGGAATTTCAGGAAGTTACTGAGATTTGCAAAGGATATTAAATTCCATGGCCACAATTCCCTACCTCCGCAGAACTTGCATGCACTCGGATTTCTCTGACAGTCGACTCAATCAAAATTTAGTGAACTAAGCATCTATTGCTACAATCTGGGATGCTATTCAATTCAAAAATTATTTAATAGGCATTGAGTGTCCCAGGATAACTGTCCTGAAAGGGAAGAGATAGAGGGAAAGGGAGGAGGAAGAAGGGGACAGAGGAAGGGGGAAGGAGAGAAGGGGAACGAAGAGGAGAAACAATTCAAGAGCATCTGTGCAATGTAAAATGAAGCTGTGTGGTGCAGCAGTTAAGGTCACTGCCTCCAGATAGAGCCCGATTTTGAAACCCAGCTCCACTGTTTCCCAGCTGCGTGACTCCTGAAGAGTAGCCCAGCCTTGCTGGCCTTCTAGTTCCTTCTTGGCAAAATGGAGATCATTGGCCAGAACTTATTATGACAGAATGTATGTGCTGAGAGCGTTTGGGTCCCACCCTCACTGAACCCAGTGTGGGGCGTCAGGGCAATGTGTGGCCCGCAGGTTATGTGGCTGGGGTCGATCCATAGACCTGAGCCCTCTGTGTCCCCCAGCACTTCCAGCTATGTCCTTACAGACTTTCTACAGGCCACGGAAGGCTCTCTGGCATGCGTGTAGAGCCTCAGGTCCCTGGGTGCTAGCCCCTTCCCAGCCGGGAGGTAATCTACTACCGCCACCCTTGACCCCTAGCCCAGGCCCACTCTGGAGGCCAGCTATCTCCCCTTCTCACGTACATACCCTTCTGGCACTTACCAAGCAAACCACTTGCAAAAGAACCCTTGCTGTCAGGTCAGTTTCTTAATAGAGGCTCAGAGAAGATTAAGGCAACTGGCCAAGAACACACAGCTACTAAGGAAGCGGTCAGTGGGGAGCAGCGTTGAAACCAGATCGGCTCATTCCCTAAAGAATGATCACTTGTCATGTGGTCTCCCTAAAACTAAGGCTATGTCAGCTGTTAGGGAGGGAAGCACCAAGCAAGGAGGTTTTTCCTGGGGACCCAGAAAAGAATGCCAGCCTCAGCCTGTATTCTCCATGCCCCACTGATGATGGGTTTCACTTTCTCTGGCCTCTGGAGTCTCCTGATCACAATGCAGAACAAAGGGTTAATGTTTTTCATTCTCCATCGCGGGACTTGAGGGAGCATTTCCAGAAGCCCATTCCCCAAAGCAATGGCCCTGTGAGATGTGGGTTTTAAAAATAAGAGTCCTAGGGATAAAAATAGGTGGGGCAATTCTGGATTTGCCATCCCCTGTGGATCCTGACCACTATTAATTAAAGGCTCTGGGAAGACCTGCAGTTAACAACCCTGCTTACCCCAATGTTTTCCAGTCTTTTTTTGATTGTGAAGTGCTTTTGGGGTTATCGATCATCAAGATCCCTATGAAACTAGTGTTTCATGGGGAATATTTTGGCAAATACTAGATTAGGGATTGATTAGAGATAAAAGCCTTCACTTTGATAAAACCAACTCTTGGATACTTGTAACAAAACTGAGGTCTCCAATAGGGAATGGACAGAAGGGGAGCTGGGGGAGAAGGGAGAAGTGGTGACGGGACCCACTGGACATGTTGAAGAGCACTTGGCGATTTGGTAGAGGGCAGGGCATGTTGACATATATCTGAGGAACAGGGAACCTTTACATGTGATTTTATTTTAATGTGTAAAAATGAAAATAATTAATAAAAAAAAAAGAAAATACTATGCTGAGCAAAAGAAGTCGACACAAAAGAGTTCAGAAAAAAAGTTAAACCACTTTTGGATTATTTTCTACCAAAATTTCAATTGATCTATATACTCAAACAAGAGCTATCACTTGATGAGGCAATGATAAAGTAGAGAGGATGACTCAGATTCAAAACCTGTCATCCCCTCAAATTTAAAAAATATGGAATTTTGATCAGGATGGCCAGTGAAAATGAAAAATTTAAAAATTGCAAAAATAAAAGCCTTCATCTTTTTTATCATGTCAGATTGAATTAACATGGGTGACTATCTAATGTGTGTGGACCTGGCCATTGGGATAAGATGTGACTGGGTTTAAGTAGCGTATTTGGTGCCAGTAAGCCAACACCAACTAGATCTATCTAAGAAATATTTCGGTGCCCATTGCAGGTGTTTATTGTCAATATTACAAGATGCCAAGAATTCAAAGGATGTCAAAGAACCAGATGGGATCCTGGAAAAGACCATCAAAAACTTCGCTCCTCAGGTTCACTTCATCCCCGCTCTTACTGTTGATCATGACGTGTGATATGGAGGCAAGAGGGAATTGACAAGAGATGAAAACGAGAAGTGAATGTTACATGGAAAGGGGTCTGACTTTAGCAACTAGGGGAAATGTTGATTTATTCAACATTTCAAGAAATATCTATTTGTGTCTAGAATTTGCCCCCAAAATAATATAGGAGGGAGAAGGTAAGCAAGGGAAAGATTAAGCAACATTGGTATGCGTCGATAACTACTGAAGCTGGGTGATAGGTTCATGCAGGTTCATCACACTATTCTGTCAACTCCCTTGGGGGGTAGTTTTGCCTCCAATGAGAGACACTGTCCTATAACAAAATCTTTGGGTGAAATCAAGGCCACCAAGCAAACATTACATGATCGGTCTTTCTCACAGCTAGATATGACTGCATGGCTGAGTTCTGGTTAATGAGATGAGAGTAGAAGGGATCAGGGCTACTTCTAGGCCCTGTTTTTAAAGGAAAATGACTGCCCTCCATTTTGCTTTCCCTCTTTCCACTGCCTGGAACGCACACGTGATGGCAGAGGCTGAAGCAGCCATCTTGGACTATAAGATGAAAGTCTTGAAGACTGAACAAGATCAGAGGAGGCCGGTGATGTTGATTATACAGCTCTACTAGTCCTGGACTACCCACTCAAACTAGCACATTAAAGAGAGACAGACTGCCGTCTTGATGAAGACACCGCATCTTTATACGTATTTGTGAGGCCACGTTACCTCACTGTTCTACTTTCGTTCTTCTGCGGGATGGTGTACACTGACCTGGATTACTAGTTATTTGTGGCCCCTGCTAAATCAGACACTTCCTCTGGCTACTGTCAAAGACCATCAGGCCTTACACAGCCAGGACCATAAAGTCCCCTCATTGATGACAGTATGTTTCCCAGCATTCAGTAATCTAGACAGAGTTGTCTGTCCTCACTGCATTTACCCCGAGAGACCCCAGAACTGTGAACTCCAACAATGTACTAAAGGGCTGATGGGATAGATTCCCAGGAGGAATGACAAGTATCACTATAGTGTCCATAAATTCAGTGTCTCCCAATCTCCAGGTAGTCATGTACCACCTTTAGGTTTTTTTGTAACATCTGCATATAAAAATAACATTGAGGATACCCTTGTGGCTCAGACGGCTGAGATGCTGGCATGTGGACCATGCAAAGTCCAAGTACCTGGGTTTGTGACCTGGGACTGGGGTGAAACATCAAAATCAATAAATCAATAAATATATAAGTACACTTCTTCCTCTTCTGCCTTCCTTCCTTAAAATGCTTCTTCTTCCTCTCCATTCCTTCATTCCAACTTTCCATTAAAAAATAACATTCATAATCACCTGCACTTATATGACATTTACAATGTATCAGGTATCGTTCTAAGTAAACTTCTGTAATCCTTCCATCCTCCCAAAGATTCTATGTGTTAGGATTATTATCTCTATTTTTACAAATAAAGAAAATAAATCATAGGCATGTGCTGCTGACCTCATGGAAGTCCTCGACATGTATCCCAAGGGCTCAGGTTTGTGACCCAGGGACAGAGGGAACAAATTAGATGAACAACTGAAAATAGCAATAAAGTGTTTCTTCCTTCTCCATCTCTTCCTGACTGCCTGCCTGCCTACTTGCCCTCATTCCTGCCTGCACCTTTCCTTTAAAAAATAAAATGCGTCACAGGGAGTAAAGGACACACAAATACACAGCAAAACTGGCATTCCAACCCAAGCAGCATGACTTGGCACTTAACCACCGAGTGGGATTGCCAGGATCACAAACTCTGATCCACAGCCCAAACGCAGTCCTGTATTGGCACGGAGTCAAGCCCAGGTTAAAGTTTAATAGTGGATGACTGCTGTCAGGCTATAATGGCAGAGTTGAATTTTTGTAAGAAAAGCCATAGGACTCAGAAAGTCTAAAACATTTAACATTTGATCCTTTCCAGAAAAAAAATGGCTGACCCCTATTTTTTTAATTAACTCATGGTATTCAAATAAAATTATCTTAGAGAAAGCTTTTCTAGCACTTCCAAAATTGGTGATATGCCAATACACATTCAAAGGTAAAGGGGAAAAAATGTAAAACACAATGGAAATTCAATGCTAGTAAATGCCAGTTAAGCATTGGCATGTGCCCCCAGGTTCTGAGTCTGAGTCGCCTGTCCGTTTGCTAAATAGATGGATGAGAACACAAGTGAGAAACCCACACGCCCGGCTCAGACCTTCTCCAAGGCGTCGTCCAGAAAATGGAAAGCAGTTTGAAAAGAGAATACTCTCTTCTCTGTGATTCACAAGGCTGTGTAACACCACATTCCAAGTCCTCTCACCTCCCATCACAAGCTCTTCTCGACCCCGGTATACATCCTGCTTTTCAGGTGATTCCAATCGATTCATTATTCGACTCACAAAGAGAACAGCCATTGACAGGGATGTCATCCTCTCAAGCTGGTGACCGCTTTCCCTTTTAAACCAGCGCTGAATATGAACTTCGCTGCCAACTGAGAACCATGACCTTCAGGCACCGGGTGCTGGCTCCTGACATGCCACTTACGTCCGATAGATGGTAGGAGAGACTACACACATGCAAAGCAACGGCGGGGGAAAAAGATAACAGATTCCAAATTGCTTGCTGAGGGGTGCCTCACTGAACCAACACGGGAACCCAGGCCCTACTCCAGGTCTCGAGATATCTATCCATCAACCCTGAACTGCAAGAAACATATTGTTGGTGCGGCCTGGTGGCATAGCAGTTTGGTCAGCCAGCCTCCAGAGCGCAGTCCACATACCTCCCCAGGACCCAGCTTCATGCTCCAGAACCAGGAGGAGCAGCCAAGATGAACAACTAAATAAAGTGCTTCTTACAAGAAGAAAAAGAAACTTATTATCTCCAAACTCAAGATCACAATGGAAGGCTTGCTGTCTTTCACCAAAAACGTTACTCCTTATGAAAACAAAGTTAAACAAAATTGTTGCCATAAGTACAGCTGCGAAAATGCTTCTTACTAAGGCACCTAAGGGTTAAAACAAACCTATCCTGCCAGCAGAAACTTTTTTTAATTTATCTTTGCTTTTCCAAAAATAACTGTCTGTTCAAGTGCGGGTGAACCAAGATGGCAGAACACCCTGAGCTCAGGAATGACATCTAGCCAATCAGGCACCAACCTCCAGACCCCACCCAGACCCCCAGGGGGTAATGACTCAGGGCAGCTCCAGGACACAGCCTGCTCATCGGCACATCCCCCTTTCGAACCCTCTAAAAGTCCTCAGAGAGAAGAGAAAGTTGAGGTGGTCTTTGAAATGCAGTTCACCATCTCCTGAGGTTGCCGGTATCTGGATTAAATTAACTCCTTTCCAACAACACTTGTCTCCTTGATTATTGGGTTTTGAGCAGCGAGCAGCTAAACATGGATTTGTTAACAGGACGGCACAGCACTATTTTGAAGATGATTCATAGAGATCTAGTTTGTAAATACACATTCCTTATATAGCTTACCAGGCCCCACATGATCCAGCCCTGCCCTCCTCTCAGAGTTTACCTCTCCTTCTCCCTCTTGTCCAAATGCCCCAGATGCACTGGCTGACATTTATAGGTGGGCTGTTCTCTGAATGATGGGGCCCTTAGCTTGACCCACTAGATGCCAGTAGCACTGACACCCTTAGTTTGATGATGTCTCCAGGGATTTTCAAATGACCTCTGCAGAGGAGAAGACCCCTATGGACTGTCTGTTGTCTTCGCTTATTTGAAGAATATACAAGTTGATAAATCACTCTGAGAGACATGTCTGAAATATGCACAGCCCTCCAAGGAGGGTGGGTTCCACCACTTGGAGGTCCTTTTAGGGTGTATTCACTATGACAGATTTGGGGCATACCTGCCTGAACCCAGGCTGGGGCAGAGCAGAATTGTTTGGCATAAGGATGAGGAATGAAGTTTGAAGCTTTGAGAAAGTGTTAGAAGAGTCAGAAGGCTGAATCCCTCAACCCACTGAAAAAGAAACTCTTCCTGCTCCCTCCATCTTTTCTCACTTCCATTCTTGAGACCTTTCCCCCAAAAAATCACTTGAAAAAGAATCTCAACCTCAGAGAACTCTAAAATGGAAATAAATCATTGTGAGCTTTAAGGAGTTTAGATGGGCATCACTAGCACTCTGTCAGGCACACATGAGACTCAATAAGTATTCATGAAATGATTGGATGAAGTGATGATGGATGGATGGATGGATGGATGGATGTATGGATGGATGGATGGATGGGTAAATTAGTGGGTGAACAGGTGGACAGGTAGACAGATGGAAAGTAGGATCCTTTACCCTATGAGGGCAAAAATTAAATGTACAGACTTCACACTAAAGGAATAGTAGAAAATCATCAGATAGACCTGAATTTGAATTTTCTCTGTCTCTTCCTACCTGTGTGGCCCTGGGAAAGTTACAATACATCTTGAGCTGCAGCTTATTCACCTATAATATGGGAGATAGTCATAATATCTACTTTGTAAGGTTTTTGTAACAAGCCAATGATTGAATGTATATATAAGGCTCTTGGCACATAGCAAGTGTTTAAAAATAGCATCTATTATTATTACCAGCATTTTTATTATTATTGACCCAATTAAAAGTTAAATACAAAGTACATTCCCCTATGATGTCACAAAAGAGTCAAATAAGCAAACGCTGGTTTTTTAAAAAAAGCAAACACCAACTGTTAATTGTTCAAAAGGGAGAGATTAAGTTCAGGGAAGTGAGGTTTCCTTATGGTGAAATTAAGCCCAACACAGAAAACAGATTAATTTCTTAGGGAAAAAAAATAATGGTTTCATCACAAGGAAATGCCCAATATGAGGTCTGTGAGCTGGGAGCTCCCGAGAAGCATTTATCAATGAGCGTTTTAATATCCTTGCCCTTTTTATCTAGAGTCAATCAATAAGTATCTCCAGGTACCCTTCTGGTGTGTGATTAATTGTTTTCATTATTTATGATTTGCTACATGCAGATGAGATAAAGTTTTGACATCATCCCTAAACACCAGAATAAATAGCCTCAAAGGTTCTGAAGTGAGGTGTTAGGCCAAGTCTGGTGCATCAAGTAAGAATAGACGCCATACAGCCTCTTCGATAAGTCACGTTGGAATCACTGGGCAACCAACCACAGGCAAAGAATGAAGCTAGACTGCTCTCTAACACCATTCACAAAAATTAACTTAAAATGGGCTAGAGACTTGGACCTAAGACCGGAAACCATAAAGCTCTTAGAAGACAACACAGGAAAGTCATTCCATGACATCAACTTTAGAGAGGCTCCAGTATCAAAGGAAACAAAAAGAAAAATGAACAACGGGCTCTACATCAAACTTAAAGGCTTCTTCACGGTGAAAGAAAACATCACAAAAACAAAAAGACAACCTACGAACTAGGAGAAGATATTTGCCTTCCATATTTCCAACAAGGGCTTAATATCTAAAATATACAGAACACATAAAACTCAATAATAGAAAAACAGGCAATCCAATCAAAAAATGGGAAGAGGAATTGGAGAGATATTTTTCCAAAGAGGATATGCAGATGGCCAACAGACACATGAAAAGATGTTCCTACTTGCTGGCTATCAGGGAAATACAAATCAAAACAACAATGAGATAGCACCTTACACCTGAGAGACTGGCTATTATCCAAAAGTCTGGAAACAGCAAATGTTGGCGAGGATGTGGAGAAAAGGGAACACTTTTGCACTATTGGTGGGAGTGCAAATTGGTACAACCCCTGTGGAAAATATTATGGAGAGTCTTCAAAAGTTGAATATGGAAATCCCATATGATCCCACATCCCACTTCTGGGTGTTTATCCCAAAAGACACAAAAACACTAATTCACAGAGATGTATGCACCCCCATGTTTATTGAGGCCCTATTCACACAGCTAAGAACTGGAAATAACCTAAGTGCCCAATACCCAGAAGAATGGATGAAGAAGATGTGGTCCATATACACAATGGATACTACACAGCCCTTAAAGAGACGAAACCCTGTCATTTGAATCAACATGGATGGAACTAGAGGGGATGATGCTAAGTGAAACAAGTCAAAAGAAGAAAGATAGAGACCAGATGACTTCACTTATAGGTAGAATGTGAACAGACAAAACAAAGGAACAGATGAAACGAAACCAACCCTTGGATACTTGCAACAGAACTAAGGCCACCGATAGGGACTGGGACAGGGGCGTTGGGGGGGTGAGGTGGCAGAGCCCACTGGACAATGGTGAAGATCACTTGGTGATTTGGTGCAGGGTGGGGTATATTGACATATATCTGAGGAAGAGGAAAGTGCACATACAGGGAACGTACACATGAGCTTATTTTGATGTATAAAAATCAAAGTTACTATAATAAAAAGTATTAGTCAAATGTCATAATAAAGACATGAAAACTGTCAAAAGAAAGAAAAAAGAATAAACGACACACAGCTTCTCTTGTCAACCCACTCTCACTGCCAACACCTTGGTCCAGATCATGTCCTGGAGCCTCTCCCTGGTCTCCCTGATTTCTTCCTCACCCCCTGCTGTAGATGCCCCTCAGAGCTGCCACCGTTAAAATAGAAAGCAGATCATGTCAGCTCTCTAAAGCCTCCTGTGCTCCCCATCTTGATCAGAGTGACAAGTCCTGCTCTGGCCCCAAGGCACAACTCAGTCTGCCCCACCCCGCTACCATCTTTGTCTGCCCTTGCTTGCTTCGCCTTCAACTAGAATGGCTTCCAGGCTTTTGCCAAAATATTCCAGGAGGGCTCAACCTCAGGGTCTTTGCACTTGCTAGTCCCTCTGCCTGGGGCTCTTTTTCCCATTTGTTAATATGCTTCGCCTCCCACTTCCATCAGGTCTCTGTTCAAAGTCAGTGAAGCCTTCCCTGACTTCCCTACCTCTTTCTCCACTGCAGTGCCAATCCTGGCCTTATACCATGTCTCCCCCCGCAGACATCAGCACCCTGTGAGCAGGCACCCTGCTCTATTCTGTCCCCTGCTGTGACTCCAGCTCTTAGAAGAACATCTGGCACAATAAACAAATAAGTACTGTCCTAAATGTAGTCTGTGACATGGACACAAACAATAGACAACATTATGTGTGTAAGACGTTTCTATTATAATTATACAGTGAAATATACTATCCATGTATATGTAATGTATGTGTATTACAATTACCTGTCACATTTAATATGTGTATCTTCATTCCAGCCACTATAACAAACATAACAGGCTGGGTGACTCAGATCACACACGTTTACTTCTGGCACTTCTGGGAAAATTCAGAAGCATGATGCTGGCATGGTCCATGTCAAGGGAGGGGTCATTTTCTGACTCATGGATGACTGTCTTCTTGCTTACATGTCAGAAGGGGTGAGAGAGCTCTCTGGAGTCTCTTTTATAAAGACATTAATCTGTAATGAGCTCTCCACCCTCATGACCCAACTGCTCCCCAAAGGCCCCACCTCCCAATACTATTACATGGGGATTAAGTTTCAACATATGAATTTGGGGAATACATGAGTATTCAATCCATGAGAACATACAATGCATATGGATGCATAGTATGTAAAATATATGTGTGTAATATACATATGTATGGATATATCATTTTAATCTGTAACATGATAGATCTATATTAAATATAATTATAATTTATCATAATTTAAATATAACATATATAATTAAGATTAAAAAGTAGGTGGTGAATATTCACTGAAGGAATCAGTTCATTAAATAATGGCTCAGATTCACTCCCAGACCAACTAATCTGAACTCCGAAATTTCTTTTCCTTCTATTCCAGCCCTTTTAGTTTCCCACAAGAGCCCCTAAGGCGCCTCATTCTCCCACCACATCTTTGCTCTGCTGTTCCTCCTTGCTCCAGAATGCCTCTCCACCCTAAAGTCCAAATCCTATTCCTGCCATCCTTCTAGCCCCTGTTCAGGGTCCCAAGTCGTCTGGGAGAATTTCATCAGAATCCAGCCTCCATAACAAATTCCTTTGTCAACAAGACCAACATTTACAGTCTATGCCATGCAAGCTAGGAGGTGATCAAGTCCAACTTAACATTTCCTCACTTCTTTGATCATTCTATGTGTATTAGTCACTCCTGTGTCTGTCCAGTAGAGCTCAATAAATATTAGTGGTTTTGTCCTGAGATCAGGGATCGAACTGTAGGATTTGTCACTCATATTCCCTTATAGCACCTATGTCTATGGTAAGAATTCAACAAACAATTCTTGTAATTTCAAATGGCCTAGAGTCAAATAAATGACTATACAACAAATATTTCACTTCCCCTCTTCCCCAAAGTCTATCCAAGGTCTTTCCCTGCCTCTTGGATGCTGGACTTGATCACAAACCTTCTTAGCCAATGGAACATAACAGAAATGACAAATTGACTCGGGTTTTAATAGGCTCGCTCTGGCTGCAGTACTGAGAACGAGTTGATGGAGAGAAACTATGGCTGGCAGAGGGTTGGCCCAGCTGATAGCTTGGCCTAGGTGATAGCGATAGAGGCAATGAGAAGTGCTCAGATTCTGGAAATGGCTTAAATGTGGTGTAGATAGGATTAGCTGGTGCACTGGGTGGGGGATATAAGAGAAAGAGAGAATGATGAGTCCAGGTTGAAACCCATGCAGGTGGAAGGATGGAGGTGTCACTTAATGATGTCAGGAAGGCTATAGAAGGAACAAGGCTTTTGTTTGGAGACTGGGCTTCATTTTGAGCATGTGAAGTTTGAGGTTCCTAAGAGACATTCTAGGAGAGACACTGGCTGTGCAAGTCTAGAGTTCAGGGAAACTGCCATGCTGGAGGCAATGAATGTGACAGTCGTACACACTGAGGTGGAGAGGAGGAGGGCTCCAAGGGAGGACGGAGCCCTGGGGTGCCATACTGTTCAGAGGTGGAAGAACCATCACAGGAGACTGGGAAGGAGCAGCAAGGGAGGGAGAAGGGAAACCAGGAGTCTGTGCTGTCTGGAAAGGGTAGGGAAAACTCAAGATGTGCAACGGCTACCTGTAATTCTCCTCCGTGGTATCCATCCTCCTTCTTCCAGAAACTGTCCCTGATTTTCACTTGCAGATCAATTCCTTACTCAGACCATGGCGTCTGGGTGGGGATCTTCTCGCAGCTCCATGCATTGAGCATCATGACCTTGAGCTGTTCGATGAAAATGTGCTGTCCTGGAAGGCAACTGACCTAGGGATGAGCATGTGACTTCAGCCTTGCCTAGCAGAGTGCATCTCAGGGGAAAGTCTATTTTCCACAAGATTTGAACTTTGCAGGGAAATAGTTCCCTTCCCATCAGCAGGGCAGCTTAGCTGAGCATGAAGCCCACACAAGAAAGGAAAAGTCTGGAAGTAGAGAAAGTAGATCCTGGCCACACCTGAAGCTTGGAGCGCTCGATTTTTCAGTTATGTAAGTTTTTAAGTTTATGCCAGTCTGGCTTAGATTTTTGTAACTTGGAAAAATTATTCTGAGTAATTCATCAAGGGAATGGATAAAAACACGACGGTACATTCAGCCTATAGAATATTTAGTATGTCACTAAAAAGAAGTAGGTAGATCCAAACCCATCAACCTGAAAATATGTTTATGATCATTAGTAAGTTTTTTTTTTAAAAAAAGCAAATCATACTTTATACTCACTAGGATGACTATAATCAAAAAGACAGATGTTGTACTCACTAGAATGACTATAATCAAAAAGACAGACAATAACTAGCTTCATCGAGGATGTGAAGAAACCCTCAGGCATGACTGGTGGGAGTAAAAATGGTGCAGTCGCTTAAAAAAGTGATTGGGCAGTTCCTCAAAACGTTAAAGAGAGAATTACCATAAGATCCAGCAATCCCGTTCCTTCATACACACCCAAGAGAATTAAAACACACAGCCATATAAAAAAAACATTCATAGACGCTCATAAATATTGTTAGCATTGTTCATAATTCCAAAAAGGAGAAACAACCCAAATGCACATCTACTGATGAACAGATGAAATGCGGTTTCTCGGTAAGATGGACTGCTATTCAAGCATGAAAAG
>RJWH01001587.1:20189-55221 GCA_004363575.1 Solenodon paradoxus
GGAGGGAGGAGGGGAGGAGGGAGGAGGGGAGGAGGGAGGAGGGGAGGAAGGACTTTCTTTATGTATTTGTTTGTGCTGCTTCCCCACCTCTTTGCTAGATCATGAAGCCAGATCCTTGGGTTGCATGTGGTCCACCCCAGCCTGCTCAGCCCCAGCCACCAGGGCACACCTGTTCTAAATTTAGATTGTGATGATGTGGTTTAAGGTTCACAATCCTGTGAAGACACTAAAAACAGTGAATTGTACAGTTTAAATGGCTGACATGATTGGTATGTGGATTTGATCTAAAAAAAAAGCTGCTTTTACCAAATAAATGGCAGCACAACATCCTAGTATGACCCCATTTTGATAATAAATGAATGTGATTAAAAACCAAAACAACCACGTTGGAGTCTCTAGGTTACAAGATGGAGATTATTTAATTCCCCAGAATTTTTCTTGAGATAAGCAATGCATGTGTGAAGAAGACGCACTTAGACCAGTAACTTGGGGAGGATGGGAGTCGGGGGATGCCCAAGCAGCCACGTGTAGGCCTTGAGCTGCCTTCAAAGGGCATGCCACCCCCAAATATGACACTTTGAAACGTGGATTGTTTTAAACTAAAGGTCACTGACAAGAAGCAGATGCAGGCAAAGCTCTAAAAACAGGACACACCTTTTCCTTGTGTAGAGCTGTCTCCCTCTCCTGCACAGAAAAAAGGAGACTCAGAACAGCTGTGATGGATAGAGAAGGCACCCCTGCAATCTGCAGACAACGCTTATGACACAATTCTTATTTACCAGACTTTTCCTGGTCACTTTCCCATTACTTTCATCCCCTACCCAGACATCTGAAAAGAAACCCCTTTTTCCTATAGCTGAAGACGGTAAATCAGCCCAAGCTCTAACACCTCTTTGAGTCACTCGTCTTACAGGCATATAGCCAAGCAACAAAGCGGGATCCAATGAACCTCGCCATCCAGCATCCAGCTGATCATACACTGAGGCATCTATGACATTCTGTTAACATAGAGTCTAGTTACAGATAAAGTTGGTTCAAGAACACACAGCTAACGGACTGAACCGGCGTGCCACTGACACACGGGAGACTTGTGACAACCCGAGGAGGCAGCAGATCCCCTATGACGCCACATACCTGCCACTGCCAACGCCTGTGGACTTCCCCGAACACCTCATTTTCCCCCAACATTGCCCCCTCCACACGTGCCTCGCCTCTATACTCTCTGAACCCCTACAACTGGAGACGTGGATCTGAGACACTCAACAGTTGTCTCTTGATAATAAACCTAATTTCCTTTCACCCACCTTCGTCCTCTTGAGCTTTGGTTTTCGGGTAGTGGAAGGGTCAGGTCTGGGTTCCCTAAAAGACACCCCCATGTGTTCCATGCACAATGTTAATAGGCTTCTTTCATTTTTACCTTGTTGATGGGTCTTAAGGAAAAGGGTATTTCCTTCCATTATGACTTGCAGTGTAACCTCTGGCCCTGCCTCTTCTAAGAGGCTCTGTGACTGCCACATGATGCAGGTGGAGAGATTCTTGGATGCGACCCCAGAGATGTGGTGCATTCTGTAGCTGGCCTGGGGGAACACAAATCTCACCGAGACTGGAAGCTGACCTCTGGGGTACACATATACAAACAGAAAAAAACTCAGAAAGGAAAACAGCACACCATTCACAGGGGCCACCTCTGAAGGTGGGATTGAGAGCAAGAAACAAGATTTCGCGTGTTTCTTTGACATACATCTGCCTTGTTGAATTTGTCACAGCGAACATGAATGAGCTGGTCATTCTGAAAGGTGACAGAGACAACTCAAGTGCAGCCTCCTCCAGGCCGCCCCCAAGGCTGATGCAAGCTCGCTGCTACTAAACGACTGTTCTTGGGACTCCAGCACTTGCCACTGAAGGAGAATCATTTTCTGGGGAGTCCTGTGGGCAGAGGCTATTGGGCGTGTCTCTCTGATACTGTGAAAAGGAACTCAGTAATACTATCTGGGGAATGAATGGATGAATGAATGAATGGAGAGGGGTGTGGGGAGGAGCTCAACGCTGCCACAGCAGCACTGAATCCCACCAGCCTTGGCCCAAGCTTATCCTACTGAGACTAGCTCAAAGACAAAAGTGGCCATTTGGGGATGCTGGGCCACCCCAAGGTGCCTGAGATTAATTACATTGCCACCAACACCTCAGCAGCTCAGATTTGCAAGTCTTAATTACATGTGGGGACCAGCAGGAGTGCTCCTTCACTAAATGGACTCCAACGGCAATCTCTGCCCTTTTCTCCTCTCTTCCTGACTCTGCTGGCTTCCTAAGGAAAGCAGGGGAAGAGCAAAGAAGAGATGGGAGATTGAAGGGGTTTGGGTTGCCAGAACTCTTCAATGTGAGCTGCAGAGTTGAAGGCTCAGGAGTGGAAAATGTCCTCTTGTATTTTTAGGAAACGGCTCAGCCAGAGGTGGCGGTAAGGAGCAGGGTCTCAGCCCCAAGTCAGACCTGCTTTACATGTTCCCCTCAGGTGGACCCAGGAAGGATGGGATGTTTCATGAGTTCTGAGCCAAAGGGGACTGAAGCCCCTTTGTTTCTGCCAGCCTCCCGAGTTTTAGCTACTGGATCAGCATTTGACCATTTATTTTAGGGCATCTGAGAGATGATCTCCCCTAAGTATCACTCTGGGAGAATAATTAAGAGACTAAGTGAGAAAAGAAAGGAAAATGTGACTGAGATGAATGGAAAAGCAGACCCATGCGCAGCCCAGCTTGACACTTTGCAGCTGTGTGACCCTGAGCAAAGCCCCACCTTCTCTGAGCTTCAGTGATGCAAACTTATTCTTTAAATCCTCCCATTGTTTGGTGCCTGGAAACGTCTACCTTCTCAAGATTTTCTCTTAGAATTAGGGTATTATTGTCACAAGGACTCCTAAGATGACAAAGACAAAAAACAAAAACCTGTAAAAGCCTCCAACTCAGTCTTAAATGTTCAAGAATGGAGCTCTTTATCAGAGATAAACAACCAGTTGTTTAGCAGGGCCCTGATAACACAGCAGATGGGGAATTTTTGATTAGGGAGGAAAAAGAGAAAGAAGTTCAGGAAAGAAGTGACTCAATGCACCCCAAAGGCTCAGGGGGTGAACCCGTAACTGGGAGCAGTCCACACATAGTCCCAGGAACTGGGTTTGCAGCCCAGGACCAGAGGAAATAACTAAATGAACAATTAGATAAACAAAACGTTTCTGCCTCGTCTCCCTTCCTGCATGGTGCCTGACTGCCTTCCTTCCTCTTTAAAAAAAAAATTGGGTTGATGACTGAGAGGGTCCTGGGGACAGGATCCAGGCCTCAGTTTCCCCATCTCAAACAGGGGAGGTAGGGGAGAAACCTTAGTGAGGATCTTCTTAATTGCCATGCATCATGTTATGAGCATCACAGATTATCCCATCATGTTTACAGAAACCCCATTTTACAGATGATGAAACTGAGGACCAAGAAGTATAAGTAAATTATTCAATATATCCACCAATATATGGGAAGCCAGTTGGAAGCTCCAGATCTTTAGTTGACAACAATGGATAGCTTCTGGTTCTTCAAAGGCACTAGGAGCCTCGGTTAGGGTTGAAAAGTGGAGGACATGGCAAAAGGAGGGAGCAAAATGACCTCTAGACAAGCTCAGGATAATCCCAATCACCCCAGGATCTTCCATGTTCCACAACCAAGGTCTTTATGGAAGACATAGCATCTGTGCTTGAGTGGGCCCCTTGGAAGGGCTGCTGGCATGGAAAACCTTCCCTCCTTCACTCCCTCTGGCTCCAATTGGCCCAGCATGGAAGCGGTTACCATGGAGACCACTTCTCCAGTGGCCAGAGCAGGGAGCTGGGACTGAGTAGAGAGAAAGGGCTGGCACAGGGTCCGCGGGAGTGAGCTGGAGGCCCTGGGGAGGGAGTGCCAGGGTTTACCAGATGGCTGGGGGCAGGAGGCCAGCACCTCTCCACAAGCCAGCTTCCCTTTTAGGCTAGGATCTGTCGGTGTCTCTCAAAGTGACCAAAAAGACAACAAAAGCACATAAAGTTTTGCGCCGGCTCCTATGCAAGGTCACTGGCATATAGTATAAGAACCGCCAATCAGGAAGATTAGAATTAGCTGAACGAGAAGTTACTTTTTGGTTGGCTATTATTTTAGCGCTCATTAAATGTCCTGTTTATTTCTATATCAGTATCGGCGATAATATTAGTGGTCATAAGAGCTATTATTTATTCAGCACACACTATGTGCCAAGTAGGAAGGACCTAATATGCATCAACTCCTTTCATCTTCACCACCAGGCTATGATGTGGGTGCTATTATTACCCCCATTTCATATGAGCCATATTATCCCATTTCACAGATAATGAAATTCAGGAAGTTTCACTCATTAGCCCAAAGGCAAACATCTGGTTATTAATTTCCTCTTGCTGCTGTAACAAATTACCATAAATTTAGGGGCTTAAAACAAGGCAAATTTATTCTCTTACAGTTCTGGAATCAAAAGTCCAGAATCAGTTCCACAGAGCTGCAGTCAACGTGTCAGGAGGGCTGGCTCTGTCTAGAGGTTCTGAGGGGAGAATCTATTCTTCCTTGGCTTTTCCAATTTCTAGCAACTTTCTGCATTCCTTGGCTCTGGGCCCCTTCCTCCATCTTCAAAGCATATCACTCCAATCCCTGCTCCTATTGTCCCTATAAAGTGGAGGTTTGTGTCCTCCAAAATTCTTGCTGAAACTCCATCCCCGACGTGATGGGATTATGGAGCTGGGAGCCTTTGGGGGATGACGAGGTGATGAGGGTGAAGCCCTCAGGATGGAACAAGCGACCCCATAAAAGAGGCTCCACAGAGCTCCCTCACTCCTTTCCACCTGTGAGGATACAAGCAGAAGACAGTTGTCAAGGCACCAGATTTTATAGATGTCAAATCTACCAGAACCTTATTCCTGGACTCGCCAGCCTCCAGCACTGTGAGAAATAAATGTGTGTTGCTTATAAGCAGCCCCACCAGGAGAATGTTGGTGTAACAGGCAAAAACAATTGTCACAATCTCTCTCCCAACTCTCACCCTCCTGCCTCCCTCTTGTAAGGATCCCTGTGCTTACAATGGGCCCAGAAGTTAAGCCAATCTAAGAAACCCCAATGGAGGGGCTATGAATTAGTTCAATAAGAAATTGCAATAATGGCCTGCCCTGGTGGAACAGGGGTTGGGCGCAGTCCATAAACATGCCAAGGTTCCAGGTTCGTGTCCTGGGACTGGCAGGAACAACCAAGATGAACAACTAAAATAAATAAATAAGAAGTTGCAGCAAGGACAGTCTCCCCATCTCAAGATCTTTGACTTAACCGCACCTACAAGAGGCCCTTTTTGCTATATGAGTTAGCCCATGGGTTCCAGGGATTAGGCCACGGACATACTTGGGGGCCATTATTCAGCCCACTATAGCTAATAATGGCAGAGCCAAGATTCAAAACCCCAGTCTCACTGCGAAGTCTGTTCTGTGAACCACCCGGCCAGCAAGAGCACCCCCACATACCTCATTTCCAGAGAAGGCCTTGCCTGGGCTCCCCAGCTAGCACACTGAGGGAGCATCAGAAAACCAGGCCTTACACGGACTCAGTGAGGCAGCTGAATTCATGCATCAAGTTGGAGCATTCAGGTAGCAAAACAAGAAAGAATGCAGCCCTAGAGTCACAGCTGTGGGGCTTCAGTCTCCACAATGATCTCTACCAGCTCTGTGACCTTGGGCATGCACTTTGCCCTCACCAAGCCTCAACTTCCCCATCTGTAAAATGGGCATAATTAGCAGCCGTCATGGGGCTGTTGTGCAGGTTGAATGAGGTCATGGAGAGAAAGGGCTTAATGAGAATCAATAGGAGCTGTTTTAATTAACATTACTACTTCTACTAGTATAGAAAAGGCGCAACTTTGTCACCAAACAACTTGGAGTAACCTCCTGACTTATCTTGTCTACACCCTAGATGCCCTCCTTGGACTTCACCCAGATCTCAGAGGCTAAAAAGTAAACTTCTCCCCTGGGATCCAGACAACCTTCCAGTGACCTCCTGGGGCCCAGACACCCCTCAGAGAAGTCTGAGGGGAGACAAGAGAGCCCAAGCCCGGGTGGAAAGTTTACAGGCTGGAAGTGCTAACAAGTTCCTCAGAGGAAAACAAGGAGCAGCTTCCTTGCTCCAAGAAAGGGGCGGGAGTCCTGAGCTGTGGGGTAACAGCGCACTTAACCTCAATCACCCCACAGCCTTTCAAAAGCCAGATCTGTGATGCAGAAAATGAGACAAACACAGGGCTTGTTTCAGCCTGGAATATGTGCTAAAAGCTGTCATTAAAAAGGCCCGTGGAGTATTTCTAAATGAATAGCCCACCCCCCAAAAAATATTTTGACAGGCAGGGCTGAATTATTCAATAGACTTTGCTCCTTATTTAAAGCAGAGCGTGGGCTGGTAAAAGGTTGTTTTGTTTCCACTTTATTTCTTCCTGGCGTCTTTATTGTCCAATTTCATTATGGTCCCAAGAACGCCACGCTGCAGAGCAGGGAAGGGCGGCCCCCAGGCGGTGTGCACCATCTCCAAGGATGCTTCAGCCACCGGCCATGTGCGCATCCATCTAGATGAAGGAGTAGGAGGGACCCTCACACCTACTGCAGGCTGCTGATTTCATTGAGGGAACTCCGATTATTTTTCCCTTTTTTTCCCTTCCTAGCTAGAACAATGCCGGTTATATAAGAGTATTTCTATTTGCTAGAACTAAACATTGAAGTGAGAAATACTGATAATGATCTCTCTCCAAGATCCTCTGGACAGGATGAGAGCTCATCTGGGCAGCATTAACTCACTCCCGGAAGAGAGGCAAGGACTCTGGGCACAATTCTTACACCTTTTAGAGGTGTAAAGCTTACGTGACTGTTTTCAGTTGAGTTAGTGGTTATATGACCACACGTATTTGTCTAAACTCATAAAACTATGAGACCATGAAGAGTTCTATCAAGTCAAATAGAAGGACATGACTATGGTGCTCCCTGGTGGAACAGAGGTTGGGCGCAGTCCACATCCATCCCAAGGTCCCAGGTTCACATCCAGGAACAGGGAGAACAACCAAGATGAACAGCTAAATAGAATAAAGTGTTTCTTCCTCCTCCCTCTTCCTGCCTGCCTATCTCTGCTCACCTTCATTCCTGCCTGCACCTTCCCTTTAAAAAAAAATAAAAAGGCATCATTGCAACTGATAAATAAAATTGATGGATAAACTTAAATGCAAGAAGGGAAGAATACGCGGGAGCTGCCTACACAGGTCCCTGCAGTATTTCTGCTTGCTGCAGATCTTAATTATGCATTTGCTGAATCAGTATTTGTTAAGCACCTACTGTATTCAAGGTACTATTCTGGGCACTGAGGAAACAGCAAATGATGGCAAAAATCTTTGTCTTCAAGGAATTTACATTCAAGTAGAAAGAGAGAAACCATAAGCAAGAAAGTATAGCCATAAAACAATGTCAGACAAGTCTAAGTGTGAGGAAGACAAGAAAATAAACTCTGGGAATGAAGAGGGACTGGGCAAGGGCCTATTTTAGATAAATCAGGGAGGGCTTCTGGAAGGAAGACTAGGACCGGAAGGAAGAGAGGGGCCAGAGGGAAGCAACAGAAGGGGGATGACAAAGAAGGGGGATGATGAGGAAGGGGATCAGATGGGGAAAGTGGGCAAAGTCAGAATATTCAGTACCTTGTGGGCTGTAGAATAGCCTGAGTTGTATTCTAAACACAATGGGAAGCCACCTTGCACACAAGGATGTAAAAGAGGAGCAATTATCAGGTGGTTCAAGGACAATGCGGAGAGTTTGCTGGCCATTCTATGGCCACAGACGCCAGGATTGTGGGCCTACTATCTATCAGATTTGCATTGGGGGCTGATTTTCCAGAGAGTGGGGGGGTGAATTTCTTCCCATCTGCGCTAGGCTACTCAACAACAGGATGTAAGATGGCAGGTTGGCTTGGTCTGTAACTTACTCAACATATCTTACCAGGCAGCTCTTCTAGTCACTGTGCTAGAAACCAGGGATCACAGAAGTGGAGACAGCAGACCCGGGCCCCATCGCACAGCTCTCAGTGCAGCCGGTGGCAGGCCGGGAAGTACCAGAGATGTGACAGCACCAAAAAGGAGCATCTGGTGTGGATCTGAGCAGCTCTGGGGGCGCTTCCCAAGGAAGTAACCTGAGGGAGACCAGGGGTGGAAGAGGAGAAGGAACAGCATTCTGGACAGACAGCCTGTCATGTGTAAAAGCCCAAGATGACAGACAGTGAAGGAGCAGCATGATAACCTGACTGCCCCAGAGACTGGGGGCGGAGGGCATTCCAGGAGTCACATGGGAAAGAGCCAAGCTGCCGGAGCAAGAGTGAACACACCGATCTGCACACTGGAAAGATCAAGCCATCTTCACAAGGTGAAGACGAGACTGGAAGGGGTAAGTGAAGCCAGGGGCTGGGGACTGCAGCGAAGATGCAGGCGTGGTCATTCGGGTAAGAACGGTAGGAGCTTCACCTGGAGAAGGGGCACTGCCGATAAGAAGAGGAGGTTGAGCTATCGGTGAGCTGGGTTCAACGGCACTGGTGGGAGGCTGGGACGGGGAGAGGCGAAGACCAAGGAGAGCACTTCTAACTTGCAGATCAATTGTACGGTAATGGCGCTGGATAGGAAAGCCTTTGAGGGGCTGGGCAAGACGGGCCTGCTTACTGAGCACTTGAAATGTGGCTGGTGTGACTAAGGAAGTGAGTTTTTAATTTAATTTTAAGCTCAAGATTTGATTAATTATTGGAAACCCTTTAATTACGTTCAGAACTTAGGTGACTCTGCTTTGTCGATTGTAAACATTATGAGATCTAAATCCACATCAAATATTTCTGAAAAAAAATTTTTAGCATCCAAATTGAAATGTGCTGTGTCAAAGATACACCAAGATGCCAGCATTTTGGACAAAAGGTAAAGGATTATGCTTCTGCTTCCTGTCTCTTTCCAAAGCTTACTGTCGCCCCAGTGAAATTATTGGCCACTTGCTTTTCACAAGCAGGCTTCCCAAGTCTTAAATCTTAGCATCTAGGAAGCCAGTGTTTCCAAATATTTTAGCAAGTTAACATCCCAGTTGAAAGCAGATGTCTTTAATTAATGAAACAAATAATTAACCTTGAGAACAAAAGTGTTCCCCAAAGTACAATACATGAATTTGCTAATTTAATGCAATAAATATTTACTAAGAATATTTACATGGGCAGGACCCTGCTTAATAGATATATTCAGTAACTATTGCAATGTAACAAGCCAGGTTTCAGCCAATGATCATTTAGTTCTCAAGAATATGCAGGTCAGCTGGTCAAGGTCAGCTCCGCTGCCTGCCAGGCTCTGCTCCACATCTTTCCCTCTTTGGATGGGTGATCATCACTTCCTCCTCACTCTTTATGCCAAAGCAAGATATGCAGCGAAATCAAATTTCAAGTATGGGGAGACACAGGGTGGCCCAAAAGTTTTGTGCTGCTTTAAGCTTTAATAACTTTGGGAACTTATTTAACTTTAAAAAAAAAATACATTTATTTAGTGTTATAAATTTGCCTAGTGACTCAGCAGTTAAGCCCGTGCATGGGGAGCAGTCCACACACAGCCCAAGGTCCCAGGTTCACAGCCCAAATCAAGGTGGGTGGGGCAAGAGGGGCGCAAATAACTTGAAAAACTAAATAAATAAAATGCTGCTTCCTCTGCTCTCTTCCTTCCTGCCTGCTACTGGCCACCTTTGTTCCTACCTGCTTCCCTACTCTTAAAAAAAAAAAAAAAAAAAAAAAAAATGGAATACAGTGTTTTAATTCTTTAATTGCCTCTGGTTGAAGATGGCAAATGTTAACCAAAACAAGTCACTACAAAGTCACAAGACCAAGGGCTCAGCTATAAGAATGAACAAAGACTAAGGAAGAGGGTGCAAGTTACTCACACTGATTCAAAGGTGCGTGTGCAGGGAGCTTGCATTCTGATTGGACAGAGTTGGAGGGAGGCTAGTTGGCACTGACTGTGAACTTCAGTATTTAGATCCTTAATGAAAAGCAGCCAGGAGGCTAACAAGCGCCAAACCTTGGTTTTCCACAGGAAGTCATGCTGTTTTCCCCTCTAGGGACACTGATGCTGGGAGCTGCCAGCAGATGCAGATGGGAGGTCCTCTCGAGGTGATGAAGGGGGCTATTAGTCTTGGATTCTGGGAAGCGCACGTGGGTCTCACCGTGAACAAAACCTCTGAACTGCCCTCGCCACTGTTCTTTGTTTCCAAGTAAACCCCATTTGTTGCTGAAATAACTGATGATTCTCTTGGAGGTTAACTAAAGGAACACTGTGCTGTGCTAAAAGAACTGTGTTGTGCTGGCTTCAGCCTGTGAACAACCAGAGTTGCGGCTGCTGGGATTTTTCCTTAGGGTGACAAAATGCCCTCAGCAGGTCGTCACCAGGAAACTGGACCTGGACTTTACACAGCACACCTGACCACACAGTGAGAGAGAGTGAGACAGAGCTAGAGAAAGAGAGACAGAGAGACAGACAGAGAGAGAACTGGACTGGAGTCCTGTATTTATTGGGGCTGAAAAGAGTGATTCAGGGATTTGCAGGCTCACTATGAGTGAATTTAAAACATAAAAGAGGTAAGAGAAAGAAAAAGACTCCTCTCCTCTCCTCTCCTCTTCTCTTCTCTTCTCCTCTCCTCTCCTCTCCTCTTTCTCTCTCCCTCCCTCTCTCCCTCTCTCTCCCTCCTCTCCCTCTCTCTCTCTCTCTCTCTCTCTCTCTTCCTGACTGGTGAGTTATCTAAATCAACCACCATCTGTAGGGCGGCAGCCTGCCTCTCTCTCTCTCTCTGCTGTTGAGTGGCTGGCACTGCTTATTCAGCTGGTCTCTGTGAAGAGGACATCTTTGTTGTCAAAGCTTGAGCCAGACACTTGCATTCCAAAGAGAAAAGTCACCTACGGGGTTTCCACAAACGAATACAAATTGCAATATTTCAGAACCCATGTCTGAAAATAAACATGAGCCAGGCAGAGATTCACATCCTTTCCCACCCACAACCACACAATGAAGTGGATGTATTATCCCCATTTCACAGATATTACAAATCAAGTCAGAAAAGGAAATCGGTTTTGCCAAGATCGCACAGTAAGTGACAGAAACCAAAATTTCAGGTCTACTGATTACAAAACTTGTGCTCTTAATTTTGACTACTGAATTGCTGATACTACATGTAATGATATTTCAGAGAGAGAAACCTTTTGTTTTGGGATCCCAGAAGTTTGAGTTCGATAAGTAGAAAAATAAGAGTGGGAAGAAAGGCATAGAGGATGGAGGGAATAGAATGAATGGATATTTAGAGGCAAGTTTTTGAGATCCAAAACGTGTAGGAAGACACACGTCAACCACTTTGGCTTCCCAGAAAAGTCAAGAACAGATCCTGGTCTTCACTGAGGAGTCTTTACTGAGTGCCATAGGCAACAGGGAGGCACAGAAGGTTTTTGGGCAGGAGTGTGATTCCATAGCAAACTGCCTTTCCGTTTAGCCATAAAAAGAACTTCCTGCTGAGCAAAGAACAGTATGTTTAAGAAACCAGGGCAGAGTCACAGTGAGGCATTTTGGGGGGAAGAAGAAAGTAGAGAGAGAAGCCAAGAAAAAATATAATTCACTGGTGTTTGTGAATTTAACCAAGAGCCACATTCAGGAAATCCTTTATTCATCTCTACAGTGAGACAGGAAAAGCATTCCTCCTCCGGGGCTTCAGAACTTGCTGCAAACCCTTCAGACACTCCAATTCAGGTAGGTGATTAAAAAGCACTTTTTACAACTGAGTGCTTCTCTTTCCTCTAACTCTGCTATTTAGTTTGTCTTGGAATTAACACAAAACTGCATTAGCCACCAGGAAGGGAAAGACGTCACTGCTAATTTTTTTAATATGCCTTCTTAGACTGAAAAAAAAAGGGGTGGGGATAATTGTATACATAAGTATAATGGCTCAATCCCTGTCTTAAAAAAATCTGAACAATTCTTCCAATTTCTACTAATTCTATGCACCTATCATTTAAAATTATTAGGGTAAGCGAAGGCAAGCAGGATATAATGAATAGATATTTTCAATAGAGAATGCAGTTGAGCTGGAGAGGCAGTCTGAGAATGGTGTAGTGTCAGAGCTGGAAGGAACCCAAAAAATTATGAATCTGAACCCGTTCACATGGCAAGTTACACCCTGAGACAGCAAACACCTTCTCCAAGTCACAACAAGCTGGGACCTTGGTGTGCAGGGAAGTGGCATCTGTAGGGGCAAGTGTATTTAATGTGGCTTTGAGTGTTGACAATCTTAGCCCACTGAGCTAAGCACTCTATATGTATTCAGGCATCCTATCTATTCCTGGTTAAAATCCTATGGAATTGATACTGTCTTCATCCCCATTTTACAGATGAGAAAACCAAGATTTGAAGACATAAAATTGCTTGCCTGAAGACTCACAGCTAGTAAACGGTAAAGCTAGAATTTGCACCCACGTCCACCATAAATATATGATCTTTTTTGAAAGAGTAAATGCAAATTATAATATTAACGCTGAGGGAGATCAGAATATGACCCCTCCCCCAAAATATGGAGCTGAAGGTAACAGAAAACAGCAGACCCAAGAAGAACTCCGCTCTGCCCTTTTCTTAAAAGCAAGCCACAGATTCCCTTTGTAAAGGTGACAAAAATTTCCATTGTAAGTGTCCCACTGTCCAGTACCAGAAAGAGGAGAATGACTTTTATCACTGGAGATGAATTGAGTCTGCATAACCAGCCTGACTAAGCAGCACTTACCGTAATGCCATACGTCATCCAGCTGTCTCCCCATAATGAAATACCCATTGGACTCAAACCCCCTTTTCCTTTGCCTAGCCACCTTTTCATGGTTTAACACCCTTTGTTCAAATGGTATCTAGGAAATGAAAATACAAACACAAAAAGACTACTTTTGTGTTCACGTTCATAGCAGCATAATTTACAATAACCAAGATACGAGAACAACTTAAGTAAGCAAGGTACAGCGCCACGCTGAGTGTGGTGGGTACAAACAAGTCTACAAATTCCCTGACACTCCCCATTTTGAGAGGCGGAAACTAATCCTCCTCCTCTTCTAACAAATAGAATAAAGCAGAATTGACGGTGCAACTTCAGAGACTCAGAGGAAACTGACTGGGCGGTTTCCATCCCAGTCCTGTCTCTTCTGGATCACTTGCTCTGAAAGAGATCAGCTGCTGTGCTGTGAGGTCCAGAGGCAACGTGCATGAGGCAAGGAACTGGGGCCTCCAGTCAACAAGGTGAGTGCATCACCTTGGAAGTGCATTTTCTGGCCTGTCAGCCTTCTGACGACCCAGCCCCTGGCACATTGGGACAGCCACCTCATAGAGATCCTCAGCCAGAACCACTGAGCTAGATGGCTCCCGAAACATGGACCCTCAGAAACAATGAAAGATAAAAAATGCTTGTCACTCAAAATAACTACAGAGGGGGTTGATTTGTTATAGAGCAATAGATTAACTGATACACTAAGCCCAGTTTCTCTGGAAAATGGGACTATTGGGAGAGAACAGGGGACATCTATAAGAATATGTAAAATGTCTAGCAGATGACTGGCATGTGGTGAATATAACCACTGGCTTCCTTTCCCACCTTCCCCTTAAACACACCTGAGAGTTTATCATGGGAATGTGTAGAAAACTGACTTCTACAACATGGAGAAAAGTTCAACTGTCCCTGTATCTTTTTTTAGAAAGCAAAACACTTTTTTAAGTGGATGGCTCTTGGAATAATTGCCATTAAAATCATCCTCAGTAAACTAGAAAAGCTTTATCAACACTCTAGTAAATTGTTCAGAAAGAGATCAGGTAGCAACTATGCCACTTCACCTGCCGTGTACCCTGGGAAAGATCACTTAACCTCCTGGAACCTCACGTTCTGCATGTAAATATAGGAGTGTCTGTTTCAGTCACTGGAAAAAGTACCTATTTAGAGCTGCTCATACCTTGGGTTTCCAGATGAGAGTCAGCAGTTGTGGGAGAAGACCAGAGTTGGGTATCTGGCAACCTTCTATAACCAACACACACACACACACACACACACACCGTCTAGACAGTATGCTGGGGAGAGAGGATTGGGAGCAGGGGTGGCATAGAGTTTCCATAGCATGCCCTTTTCCCTTCATGAGTGCTTTTGTTACTCTTCATAAAACTCCCCTCTCATACATAGGTTGAGATTGGAGTAGGGGTCCCGGTCCTATGTCATGACTGACGGTAGCCCTGCTGCGTTCCTTCCTGTAATGAGAACACCTCCCTCCTCCTGCCTCCTCTTCCCCACCAGACAACAGGGGTGTCCCATCTGGAGATGGACAGGTTGGAGCCAGGGTAAGGCAAACAGTTATTAAACACTAGATGGAGAAAGCAAGTACCCCTAACAAGCAAATTGAGAACCCAGCTGCCTAGAAGCTGTTAGAGCCAGTGGGCTGGGGGCTTTGTGAAAAATGGAGGGGAGTCCAGAGACAGTGCATGCAGGAAGGTTAAAGAACTTTTGGGGGGACAGACTTCGAGAATATAGGAGCTCCCCCAAACTCCCTTCCCATGACAAAGGTGCAATTTTTAAAGTAACTATCACTCACATGAGCCATGTTAAAGGGCATAAAGAATGATAAATGCCCCCCAGCAGCAGACTAAGAAATAAATATGCCCTGTTATCTGGAGGCTCTGTGTGCTGCCCTCAGCAGGACACACCCCGTTCCTGCGCAAGAAAACCCCACTATGAATCTGCTGCTTCAGCCTCGTGGACAGATATCTTTCTACTTTTACTACCGATTCGTGTCATGTGTGTCCCTAACTGGATATGCATGCTCTGCATATGCTTAAATGTTATATGAACAATATTCCATAGGCATTCTTGAGCAATTTGCATTTATTTTTCTTGCTATTATGTTTCTTGGGGGATTCGCCCATGGAGATTCTCAAGAGCCCTTGTGTGCTCATTTTCAGTGGCATGATTCTAACGTATAGATCCATTTTCCTGTTGATAAGGGGCAAATTTACATCCTCACTGCCAAATACACAGCAAAAAAGATTATAAAGGGAAATGCAATTAAATATTGAAGGTGCCTGTTTTTGAGAGTTTTGTCATAGGAAATGAGCCAAGCATTTTTCAGACTTGCCTCAAAGGGCTGCCCTAAGGATTAAGAACAGGACAGGGATGAAAATAAAAGATAACATTTTTCAAGTATTTACTGCCTGCCAGGCTTTGGGGTAAGGGTTTTGCATTAACAGTGCATTTAATCTTCAACGCTGCCTTATCAAGGGAGCAGCTCACGCTGTCCCATTTTCCAGAGGCGGAAACTGAGGCTCAGAAAGACAGTCTCAGAAGGAGAGTTCTGTTCTGAGGACAGAGTGGGCCGTGAACTCACATTCCCTGGCTTAACTCTAGACCCCCAGCCACAAAAAGGTCCAGGCCAGTGTGTGGCACAGAGCCAGCTCTCAATAAATGGAAGATGTGGTTATCAGTAATAATGGCTATTTTTAAGCCCAGCAGGATTATCAGAGCTGGCATTAATTATTCAGCTCACCTGGGAGAGTGAGTTGCAGTAAAGCCTGTATTTAAATTACAAGGAGGGAAACAGATGACTGAGTAGATCAACCTTTCCCAAAATCTGATTCTAATTATACCCCCAGGGACTGCCCTAAATCTGCAGACATTGAGAAAGTGCACCACTATGATTCAGAATGTGTGTTATGCAATGTCTTTTTGCCAGGCTTATGGTTCAGGGTTAGGTAATAGCGCACTTATTTCAGATCACGTGCCATGCCAGGCAATGGGGGTGCAGTGCCGCATCCTCCGTGTGTGCTAACTCACTCTGTCCTTTCAGAAAGCCAGGAGGCAGAGACTGTGGTCGTCCCAGGGTCCACACCAGAGGCTGAGGCTCAGGCTCAGGGGGATAGAACCACTTACCCAGAGTCACTGAGATAGTGGCCTCTGCCCCTGCTCCCGCCTCCAAACCTTGTAATGTCTCGAGTGACAGGGGTGCTAGGAGCATCCTTGTTAAAAAATTTTTTTTGGTCTTGGTCCCCCATTCCTGACACTAGAGATTCTAAGACCATTGGACTCTCTGGAGTGAATGCTTTTATGCTAATGAGATGGCTGGTGGCCCCTGGAGCTGGGGTAGGGGTTGGGGCTGGAGACTAAGAAGACCTAGGCTTGATTAGAGGGCAGGAACTTTCAACTTTAAACCCCCTCCCTGAGCGGCCAGAGATTGGGCTCATCACCAATGACCAATCATGTATCGACCACGCCTCGGTGGTAAAACCTCCTGAAAATCCTAACAGGCCGGGTTCAGGGAGCCTCCAGGCTGGTGAATGCCTTCATGTGCCGGGAGAGTGGCACACCCCAATTCCACCTGGACAGATGCTCCTCGCTGTCTCCACCTCTTCACCTGGCTGCTTACCTGTACCCTTTATGACATCCTTGAAAATAAGCCTGTAAACGTAGTAAAGTGGTTCCTTGGGTTTTTGAGCCATTACAGCAAATTGTCAAAGCTGAGGAGGAGGTTGTGGGAAGCCCATCTGTAGCCACCTGGCCAGAAATACAGGTGACGACCTTGGCCTTGCAGGTGGCATCTGAAGCCAGGGAGGTATGTTAAGTCTGAGGGACTGAGCCCCTAAACTGCGGAGTCTTTGTAACTCTGGGTAGCCAGTGTCAGAACTGAGTTACAGGACCCCTTTGGTGTCTGGAGAGCTGGAGAACAGCTGGAGGTGAGGGCAAACCCCACACATTTGGTGTCAGAAGCGTTGTGAGTAAAAGGAACAAGTTTTCTCTTCTAGTGGCGGAAGCAGAGGGCCTGACTGTCGACCATTCTGCAGGGGAAAGTGGGACAAGCATATACCTCCAACCACTATGAAGGTTTGGGGACGCTACATTTTGAATTGTTTTATTATCACAAGAGGGGAAAAGGGTGATGGGCCATCACTAATATTTTGTTTTATATGTGGTTTGCTTTATATTTGCTTTATATGTGGTTTATTATGCTATTCCAACAAGTATAAATTTACTTTTGCAATCACAATTTCCAAGAGCGTGCAAAAACAAGCAGGTAGGCACGTTGTCAGGGGCCACAGTATCCCAAGCTCTAACCAACCCATTCATTCACAAATCCAGTTCAGATCAGTCGCCAGTACCCAGAGTCCCATTTCAACCCTGGACAGCTTGATAAGAGAAGCACTCCTTCAAATCTTAAAGTATCAAAATGTATGGTGCACCCTGGTAGAGCGTGGTTAGGTCACTTGCCTCTGAAGGAGCACAGGCCATATACCTCTGGGTTCGAGTCCTGGGTCTGGGGGCAACACCCAGTGTGAACAACTAGAAATAAAATACAGTGCTTCTTCCCCTCGCTCTTCCTACCTGCCTGTCTACTTATCTTCATTCCTGCCTGCACCTTCACTTAAAAAAAAAAGAACCACATAAAATACAATTATATATAGAATTGTAAGTTTTTTACCATTGACTAATTGACATGTTACAACATATACCATGTTTCATAAAATGAAATGTATCCTTTTTGATTATAAAGTCAAAGTCATAGAACCAGAAAGTAGGGTTGTGATTGCCAGGGCCCAGGGCAGGCAGCAGGAGGCAGAGGAGACGTCTGTCAAAGGATCTAAGTCTCAGTTACAGGATGAATAAGCTCTGGGGTCCACCATGCAGCATGGTGATCACAGTTAAAGACGGTAGTGCATACTTGAAATTTGCTAAAAGTAGATCTTAACTCTTCTCATCACACACACAAAATAACTATGAGAGGATAGATGAGTTCATTCACTTAATTTCACTATTATATTCAATCATCATCGCATTGCAAACCTTTTTAAAAAATCACATTGTACAACCTAAATAGACCTAATTTTCACTTCTTAATCACATCTCAATACAGCTGGAGGCAAACCTGACTTTTTTCAGTTTTATGATTTTCTTTTCATGTTTCAAAGGCCTCGCTCCTGTTCAGGGTGCAAAGGTTCCCAAGCCCTCTCGGTGACACACAGATCAGCCGGCTCGGCTCCAGCACATGAACAGAAAATCTCCTTGTCTTGCAACACAGACACAATGTGTCACGTTTTGTTCTCCACACTCCAGTAGACAAATGATGAATGGCTGCCCCGCCCCAGCCGGGAACAGAGAGGCTAATCACGCACCTCTCACATATCTGACGGGAAGATGTTACACATCCCTATTACCAATTAACCTTACCTCTAAAAAATTGCCATCGCTGCAATTAATAGAAAGTGACTGTCATCCTAATTACAAGGTTACCCAGGAGCTCTGTGGTAGGCAAGGAGATTTCCCTTTTAACATCTTCCAGTTGAGCTTCCTGATCTCTTTGGCATCCTTTCCATAAGTTACTCTCAGCTCCCATTGCCTCCTTAAAGCTGTTCCCATGAGTTCCTGCCCTGCTGTTGCTGTAGATAATTTTTACTGAGCACATACATGCTCGACACGACCTGGCACTACCTTCCTCCTCCTGCCCTCTGCACAGATTCATGGTCCCTACCTGGTGCAATTCTTCTTTGTACAGTTTCCAACCTTGCCTCTTTTCAGGTCTAAGAAATTCAATGTTGCCAGATACTCCAAACAAGGGACCACGTCCCTCAAGGTACACCAGCCAAACTCACATGGGAGTGCTCTACACATCTGAATACTAAGTCATTGGTGCCTATTGAGAACTGGAAGCATTCAAGAGAGAAAAACTCATCTTCCCCACCAAGCACCTTTTCTTCTTGTTACAAACCTATATGGATGGCATGCCCTAGTGGAGTAGAGGTTAGGTCAATCACCTCCTAAGGAGGCAGGCCACATACCCCTGGGTTACAGCCCTGGGACCCGGGGGAACAACTAGTGTGAAAAACTAAATGAAAAGTCAAGTAAGTGCTTCTCCCTCTCTCTCTTCCTGCCTGCCTACTAGCCTTCATTCCTGCCTGCACCTTTCCTTTAAAACACAAAACAAGCCATATGAGAGGCACCATTACACTACCAGTGTCCCTCTTTCATCATTCCTTGCATTTTGAGCTGACAACTTCTATAAACGCCCATGATTCTTTCCAGGGCTCTCTCCGACTGCCGAAGCATGCTAAGCCAGTAAGTGGAGCTGATGCGCCAATGATATGACGCCCCCTCATGTGGATTCTGAGTTAGACTGCCTAGGTTCAAATCCCAACTCCGTCCATTATTCCAGGAATAGATGTGGAATTAAGAGATCAGAAAGTAACCCAAAATTAGATCCCGACAAGGAATGAGAGGGTAAGTTGTGAATGAAATAATTATAGAACACCAGAGCCAAAAGGAACCAGTCACATTGACCAAAAGGTATTAATCAAATGAATCACATCTTTCTTATGCAATTGGGAAAACTGGGATTCCAGGAGGAAAAATTATTCGTCCAAGATAACAGAGTTGATTAATAATGGTACCAGGACCAAGACTCAGGTTTTCTGACTCCCTTTTATTCATTGAACCAAAATACTGAGCACTGTTATGTGCCAGGCAATACATATGCACTGAAGACACAGCACTGAACAAGACAGACACTGGACCTACTTGCAGAGAACTGAGATTCTAACAGGAGATGATAAATATTACATGGGGGAAGTACCAGGAGCTGGGGGAAATAAACAGTGAGAAGGAACCCATCCTACTGATCTGGGAAAGTTTCCTTGAAGAGGCATTAAAGTGAAGACCTAGAAACAACTGAAAGGACAGATAGGAGGCATTCTGACAGAACCGCATATAAAATAGCTCTATGACCCTGGGCAAACTGCCTCATTTCTCTAGACTTCAGATTCCTTATTTCTGAATAATCATTGACACAACAGATGACACCCAACAAACATTTGACCTTGTCTTCCCCTGGAAGTCATCCTTCCAACCTAACATCATGCCATAAGGGTAAAAATAATAGTTAATGATACGTACGGCCTACAAAGCATAAGTCATATTGGTCTCTTTATCTAGTCTGTATTTACTGAGCACCAGCTCTCTGCTAAAAGCTTTTGTAGAAATGCACATGTTGTCCCAACTCATCAATGCAAATAGAGAACGTATTGGCCAGCTTAGGCTACGTTATGTGACAGTAACAAACACTCAGATCTTGGTAGCTGCATACAAGAGTCTACTCCTCCCTCACACGGAGCCTGCTGGGCGGCCAGGTAACTGAAATCCAGGTTAAAATGGTATTCTGATTCTAGCTTCAACCCCGCACAGGGGGGAAAGCAGAAAGACAACTCACACCCACTTCCCCAGGCTTAGGCCGGGACAGCGCACTGGCCAGAACTCATCCTGTGGCCATGCTGAATGTGAGGGGACTGGAAATGCAGTGGGTGTGAGGAGCGCTACTACCTCTGCCACACACACACACACACACACACACACACACACACACACGTGTGAACACACAAATAAGGAGAGGATTGCAATTATGATACATATCAGGAAGGGTCTGATTGTGGACCTGGCTCAGGTTCCTGGATGAAGACATCAGAGAGCAGCGCATGCACACAAAACCAGAGATTAAAGAAATAAAGGAAGGTCTAGCAGAGACCTGAGTTCTCAAACCCAGGTTAGAAGTTCTGCCGAGTGATCCAGCCCTTACAGCCCAGCAGTTTCCAAGTAACAATTTCATTTCTAAGCACCAGTCACCAAAACCAGAGCAGAGCACAAAAATGCAGCCATCCAGTTCCCAGGGCACCTGTGAAATCAGCCAGGCATGGCCCAGTGCCCAGGCTTTGTTTCCTAGGTCCCATTCTGAGAGTGAGCATTTCAGTGTGTCACAGCCTATGCCTTACGTGCTCTGGGCTCAACTCACATGCAGTGAAACGCAACGTCTCCAACGCAAATGCCCACAGGAGCTCTAATGAGAGGGGTGGTCTGAGGGAGCTGGGACAATGAGGGAACAATGCCCATGTAAAGGCTTCACCATCACCCAAGTATTGCCACTCGGATTATTTTTAAATTTCTAAGGGAAGTAGAAATCTGGATTTTGGTGTGAGCTCTCTTGATTTTTAAGAACTGTAGGAAGAGGTAAAATAAAACACTTATAGGTTGAACAAAATAAATGTGCTGTCATATTCATCCAGTTGGGTCCCTCGTTACCTGGGCCCCCATTTTCTATTCAAGCTCTGAAACAATGCAGCCTGGACTCTTAGGCCAATTTGAGTCTGTGACCCTGAGCCCTCATGTCTACCCCTCTGGGGGACACATGAAACCAGGAGTGGGTGTCCCTGTCCTTGCAGGTTACAAGGACACAGTGGGCTTTCCAGTATTCGACAGCTTTGTGGGATTCTCACATCGTTGATAAAGGACTTTTCAAGGTCACCAGATGAAAAGGTTGGCTGAGCCAGGACTGGAACCCTTACCCACAGGGTGATTTCCAAGGAGGGGCGGGGGGGGGTCACACCACAGCTGGGACACTGGCATGTCCCTTGCTGGCTTGGTGACCTTGGGTAAATCTGTTAACCTTTCTGAGGCTGTTTTTCCATCACTAAATTAAATGATATAGTGATAACAGTACCAAGGTGCTCTGAGGACAAAAATCCATGAAGAAGCAGGACAGAATTGGCCCAACGACTGCAGGGAATATGTATTATTTTTCACTCCACACCTTCGATGAGCCACTTACTGGAAAAACAGACGAGGTCTCTACCCCCGTGAAGCAAACAGTATAGTGGAGGCAACGGACAATGAACAAGTACACAAGTGGATTTGTTTTTTATATTTTATTTTTTAAAGGAAAAGATGAGGTGGGAATAAAGGCGAGCAGAGGCAGGAAGAGAGAAGAAGAAGAATCAGTTATTTATTTTATTGAGTTGTTCATCCTGGTTGTTTCCCCCAGTTCCAAGTCATGAACCCAGGTCCTTGAGATGTGTGTGGACTACACTGGTCAGCAAACTTAACCATTAAGCCACCAGGATGCACCAAACAGGTGGATTTGCAAAATATTAATTACCATGATGAAAAGTTAAGCCAGAGAAGGACAGAAATTGAAGGAAAGTATCATTTTAAATAAGAGGGTCAGGGAGGACTATCAGAAGAGGTGACATGAGTGTTGAGAACCTGAGGAACTGGAAGGATTCTGGCAAATCTTCATGACTAAGAACCTTCCAGACTGAGGCCACCACCTGTTCAAGGGCTCTGAGATGAGGATACTCTTGGAGATGTTGCAAGAACAGCAGGAGACCTGGGTGGAAGGAACCACGTGAACAGGGCTTGTTTTTGATTTGTCATGGGAGCAGTTGAGGACAGATACTTGGACTGGGGGCTAAGCAGGTGCTAAAGTCCCCAAGAATGTGGTTAGCCCAGAGGAGGAGTAGAAGAATTAATAGTGAGATAAAGGCCAAGTGTAAAGTTGGAGAGGAAAGAATGAGCCAGGCCTGTGAGCAGACAAATCTTGGGGAGGAGCCTCAGGTACACAGGCTCTCCTGACTCTGACCCCAGCCCTTTCTGCTCCAGCTTCATTTCTACTGATCACCTCCCACAAGTCTCGCTCTCCTCTATATATACCAGAAATCTCTACCACATTTTCTCCTGCCTCAGGGCCTTTGCACATGCTGCTCCTTCTACTAGGAATTCTCTTTTCCTAAAACCACACCCCTTTCTCCTCCTCTCTGAATCCCTATCCGTCCTTCAGAATTCTCCTAGGTGCCTGCACCTCCAAGTAGCCCTTCCAGATCCCCTGATGAATTACAGCCCCTTATTAATGCTCCCCAAGTCCCTGTGATGCTCCCTGTACGCACTTGGCACTTCAGTGAAATTGCCTACCTGTCTGCTTCCTCAAGTCCAGTGATTTCTTGATGAGAACAGGGTAGGGTCTAGATTCCTCAGTTCAACCACAGGTCCCACATACCAGTTAAGGTTCCTCTTGGACAAAGTACAGCTATAGAGAATGTAGGGGAGAGAGAAAGAGCAAGCAGGAGACTCACGTGGTGTAAATAATGCACCTGAACACTGAGCTTCTCTCAGAATTCCACCTTACCAACATTTCACTGTCCTCTCCACTTACAGTGTGGGTAAAAGGATCATTTTCAGTCATTCACTTATTGGACAAAATGCATTGAGCAGTTTTTTTGTATCTAGCAACAAAAGGGATGGTAGACAGAACACAGACCCCCAAATCTCACTTTCATATACCTCAGTTCTCTCCACAAAAGCATTTACTCGGCCGCCTCCATGTGCCTAGCACTGGGCTGGATGCAGTAAAGGATACAGAACTGTGAAAAACCCTATCACTATCTTCAAGAATATAACTAGATTCAGGAAGAGATCACTGTGCAACAAGGGCTCAGGGTCGAGAATAGCATCCAACATTCACCAAAGGTTCACTGTGAGTTGGGAACTCTGTTAAGGTGTTTACAGCCATTCTCCTAGCCTTCCGCTCAACTCTGCAATACACAACCATGCATTCATTTGACAGGTATGCATTATATGCTACCCTGAGTCACACACTGCTGTAGGTCCCAGCAAGTCAACAGTGCCCTCATGTAGGTTGTCTCCTATAGAAAAAAGAAAATAAATAAACACAATGCAAAGTCAGAAAGTAATAAATGAGCTCAAGTAAAAAAAAATAAATAAAGCATAAAGGAATGGGAGTCTCTGCAGTGTGACATTTGTACAAAAATCTGAATGGAGTAAGAGAAGAAAGGAATGAGCCAATTCTGTGAGCAGACAAACTTAGGGAGGAGACTCAGGTGCACAGACCTTCCTGAGTGGCCAACCACACAAGATAAACAGTCCAGGCAGAGGGAACAGCAAGTACAAAATCCTATCAAGTAGGTACCATTGTTTTCTTTTTAGAGACGATGACACCATGACTGAGAGGTTGAGTCAGTTATCCAGGAGCACAATGCTCAAAGGTGATAGAACTCAAATATCAACACAGCTGTGACTCCAACCTCATGATCTTTATCTCTGCTCTGAACTTTCACTCTCAGAAGCATTCCAAATATTAAGACTATGAATTTGCCTCTACACACAGCTCTAGCTATAGCTTAAAGGTGCTGATGAAGACTTTTATTCCCCTTCTCTAGATATTTTTTACCAGATTAATTTCCCTTAGACCCAATGATTGATTAAATGAAGTCTTAAATTTCCAGACATTCAAAAGTTTTCTCTTTCTCAAAGGAAATAGAGATCAAGTGAAATGAGGGTAAGTAAAATGACAATTGACAATATTTAAGCTCTGTTTTTAGCCTATAAGGGCACTTTCATTCTGTCTTAGAACCAATTAAATGAATTTGGTAGAAAGATAGCTGTCCCATTTTACACAGTTCACAAATGTAAATCCCTAAGCTAGAAATATGGCTAGCAAGTGGCAAAAAAACCCCACTTTGCACTACTCCCTTACTATAGCTTCACGAGGGATCTGCTGGGTGGAATTTTATGCTAAACTATTCATATGTCTAGGAGAAAATACTGTGTAGTAGTAAGCAGTAGGACTCTGAAATCACCCTGCGATTCAAATCATCATTCCCCCACTTTCAAATTGCCTTTTCATGACACATGAGATTTCACTAGGGAAAAATTTCATGGAATTTTTTTTCTTTTTAAGTTTGAAAAATGATAATACGTGATAATGATAAAAGTCTAATAATATTAGACTACCAGCAGCAAACTTGGGCACTTGTTTAAAATTTGGGTTCCCCAACCCCAGCTCAAACTCGTTGACTGTTTAGAGAGAACTATGATTTTGTGTATCAACAGACATCCTGGGTAATTTCTAAACAATCCAGAGTTTGAATCTGACTTATCCAGAGGATTACTAGGCATTACCGACTTGGGGTTTGAGCTGTGTTGTCTCTCTAAAACAGTCCTTTACCTCACAAATCCATCGTCTGGTTCTTTACTAACCCCACTTGAGTTATTAGCAGTTTGAAAAGAAATGCAGTTCAACATGAGGGTTTCCACTGGGAATTATTCCTTAATAAATATCGCTATATAAGAAATAATCTAATAAAACAGCTGAAACTCATTATCATCAACACACACATGCACGCATGCTCACTTCAAAGACTTGAACAATAATTGGCCCTCCTGGGCATGCTCGGTTTTGTTTATTTCTTCCTAGGAGAGTCACTTCACATAAAATGGAAATAACTAATTTAAAGTTCTATCATTAATAACGACTGCATGAGTTCTAGCCAGGCTGTGTGGAACCAAGGGTGTACAATCGTGAGAAAGAATCCTGTCCTTGGACTTGTGAACATCACACCTGGGACTGACAACTTCTGGGTCAGTGGTGGAGTCCTGGGATGCCATGTTTGCATTAATCCACTCGAGCTGAAGCACACATGTGACCCTGGCTGGGTCAATCAGATTCTTTCTCCTAGCTGAAGTGGAAGATGTCAGTTCAGGTTCAAAGATGTGACAACCTGAGGACTTCCTGGGACTAGGAAGCAAGAGGTAGAAGTCCATGGAATGAGAGGAATGAGACTGCCAGGGGTGTAGGCAGGGAAAGAAACTTGTTCCCCTGCATCTGGCCCTGGGGTCCCCTTGGTGCCCCAATGCTCTTATACTCCATTCTCCTTTGTGCTCAAGGTCTGATAAATCCATTCCCAAGGAGACTCCAAAATACAAAGTCTCACATTCTGACATGTAAAGGAATAAGCAGGTGCCTGCTAATTTTTTTAAAGGAAAGGTGTGGGTAGGAATGAAGGCAAGCAGGCAGGCAGGAAGAGAAGGGAGGAAGACACATTTTATTTTTATTTAGTCGTTCACCTGATTGTTGCCCCTGGTCCTGGGTCCTGCTGCTTTTCGTCACACAAGTAATTTCCCAGAGCTGCGGTTTCCCGCATTCAGCTTCCATAATGACTCCTGAACACCCTTCTGCCAACACTGGTTAAGAGGATCTTAAGAGTCTCTAAGCCCTTAACTATTCTGTGGTTGAGGGGTCTGAGTAGCTATGGCAATGGCCCAGAGTAAAGTCATGGCAGTAAAGTCAAACAGGCATAACAGAAACAGCACAGGATTTTGTCCACATGTCAGTTATTCTCCAGAATGGCCGGGATGAAGGCATCATGGACAGCTAGTCAGCACCAAGGATAATGAAAATTCTTCTGATTAAGAACTTTTTCTCAAAAGAATCCCAAAGTCCAACCACCTTGAACCAATAAGTATCCTATACAGCGACTCCAACCTCATCCTTACCATGACATCCTTACTCATGGGGAAGCATGAGAACGTCATCAGCAAGTTAACATTCCCGCCCCTCAGTGCCATGACAGATATGACGCTGACCATAAATGGTGCGAAAAGAGGTGGCACGCTTTTTCCAAGAATTCTCCACTTATTCTGGAAATCAGCATGATCCACCTTGTAACTGCCCCATTCCCACCTCCTCCTAGAGCCCCAAACTGTTAATAAGCCTGATGTATGGCAGCACATGGGTTTCTCACTAACTGACTCCTGTGACCCTACCACTCTGACAATAAACTTCTCTTTCCCTTCTGACTGTCAGCATTTCCCTGAGTCTTCTTTTCATTCCTGAAGTGAAGGTCTCGAAGACCCTTCCCACTGACGTGAGGATACTGACAGCCAGCAGGACAGCAGAGCCTGCTTAGCATTGCAAGTAGGAGGTTGCTAAATGCACCTGCTCTCATGCGTGGACCAAGCAAACAGTAATACAGGGAGCAGTGCCCCCTGAGGGACACCCAGAAAAGAGATGAATAGCTCCTACACACCAGGCAACCGAGAAAAGACTCCCTGAAAGGATGCTGACTACAGGAACCCATCTTCTCCCTCTGGCTCACTCTAACAATGATACCAAGTTGCCAGCATCTTCTTGGAAGGAGCTTGTCCACATGTCTAGCATCCCAACTTCTATGACCGCCATCCGAGGGACAGCCTGAGCTCTGATAGAAACTGTGGCTTGCCTTTGCAAGTTCCACAGGAAACAAAGACACAATTGTGAATAGATGTGCAAGCACAACTACAGCAATTCCCCTGGAGCCCGATGCAGAAGTAGCAAACAAAGAAAGTCCATCTCCTAGTCTTTCCCACAAAGAGCATGACTGAATATTTTACAATCTTCTGCCTGAGGGTCCAGCTCTCACCAGCATGCTGCTAGGTACCAGCTGTGAGCCTCCCCAAAACCCAGAAAATCCAGTGGGTACTTCCCGTGCTCTCTCCCTCCGGACCACTCCACTAATAGAACCATGTCAACGTAACCTCTCTAGAAGGAGCTTGTCCATACATTCAGCATTCCTACTTCTATGGCTGTCCCCTGAGGTACAGGCCCCAAATCACTTAGCCCTAATAGCCAGTGGGTCTTGCATCTCAAGTCCCACAAGATCACAGCAAATAAGTAGTTTTTAATGATGTACTCTCCTTGCGACGATACCCCTGGGGGTTCAGTACAGAGGGAGCAGGCAAAAAGTTCATCTAACAGTTTCTCACAAAGGTTTGAGAGGCAACCAGAAGCTTGGTTGACAAGGTTCATCTCTGATACAGATTGGTCTGTCAAAACTGGAAGAGGTTGCTGTTTTATCTAATGCACAGAAACCAACAGAGAATCAAGGCAAATGACAAACAAGGGGAATATTTTCCAAAGAAAAGAACAAAATATGTCTCCCCAAAACTGATCTAAGTGAAATGAAGATAAGTGATTTGCCCAATAAAGAGTTCAAAACAATCGTCATGGAGATACTCACCAAGGTTAGGACAGCAATGCATAAACAAAGTAAGAATTCAACCAAGAGGTAGAAAATAGTAAAATAAACTAAACAGAAGTCAAGGAGCAGGTGGATTCAATAACTAAAATGAAAAAATTTAATAGAGAAGTTCAACATCAAACTAAATCAAGCAAGAGAAAGGATCAGAAAAAAAATTAAAGAGAAAAGATAGCTTTAAAAAAAACACCATTAAGCAGATCAGTATAGGCATTACCAAAGTCCCAGAAAGAAAAGAGTCAAAAACAGGCAGGAAGCTTATTCAAATAAATAAAGATCAAAAAAATCACTCACTTGGGGTAAGAAATAGTCATATAAATCCAGGAAACCCAAAATATACCAAGTAAGATTAATCTACAGAGAGCCACACCAAGACGCATTATAATTAGATTGCCAAAAGTTAATGAGAGAATCCTAAAAGCAGTAAAAAAAGAGCAACCTATTAGGTACAGGGGAATCCCATCAGACTATCAGTGATGTCCAGTAGAAACTTCCCAAGTCAGAAGAGACTGAGATAATAAATTCAAAGTGCTAGGGAAAACCTACCAGCCAAGAATACACTACCACATAAAGTTTATCTTCAGAACTGAAATAAAGATAAAGATATCTCCAAATAAAAAATTCCCAAATCATCACCACTCGAGAGACTTTACAAGAAATGTTGACCCCTGGTGTCTCAGGTGGTAAGTCTGTGCCTGGCGAGCAGTCCACATACAGCCCCAGGACCCAGGTTTGCAGCAAAAGGGCCAGGAGAAACAACAAACATGAATAACTAAATAAATTAAAATGCTGCTTCTTCCTCTCCCCTGCCTATTGCCTGCCTGCCTTCATTCCTGTCTGCCTTCCTCCCTTCTCAGAAAAAGAAAGAAAAAAAGAAATGTTAAAGTCCTTCAAGCTGAAACAATAGGATGTTAATTAGTAACATGAAAATATATGAAGGCATAAAACTTACTGATAAATGTAAATTATAGTTAAATTCAGAATACTCCAATATTGTAATGATAGTGGATAAATCGTTAAAACTTAAAGTATTAGTAATATCTATAACTACAGTAATTTGTTAATAGAAACACAACATAAAAGATGTAAATTTTAAAATCGAAAACATAAAACGTGGAGGAGGATATAAAAATTTAGAGATGTTGTGTGCAAGGTTATGTTGGTATCAGCTTAAAATATACTGCTAAAGCTATAATATATTTTATGTAAGCTTCATGTTAACTACAAAGCAAAAACCTATAGCAGATACAGAAAAGAGAAAGATAAGGGATTAAAGCATATAAATACAAAGGATCATCAAATCACTAAAAAAAAAAAAAAAAAAAAAAAAAAAAAAAAAAAAAAAAAAAAAAAAAAAAAAAAAAAAAAAAAAAAAAAAAAAGAGGAAGAGAGGAACAAAAGAACTACAAACAGCCAGAAAACAATTAGCAAACTGGTAATAGCAAGTCCATATCTAACAATAGTTACTTCCAATGTAAATATACTAAGTTCTCCAATCAAAAGACAAAGTCAGTGAATAAAAAAAAGAAAACAAGACCCAACTAGATGCTGCTTATAAAAGGCTCACTTTAGCTTTAAGGAAACATACAGAATGGAAGTGAGGGGTTGAAAAAAAGATGTTCCATGCAAATGGAAACCAAAATAAAGCAGGAATAGCTATATTTATATTTGACCAAATAGACTTTAAGCTAAAAACTATTAACAAAAGATAAAAGTTATTATATGATAAAAAAAAAAAAAACCGGGTTGGGGGGTCAACTCCACAAAAGGATATAACATATATATGTATATAAAACATTTTTTCCCAATGTAAGAACAATTAAATATAAAAGGCAAACATTAACAAACCTGAAGGGAGAAAGACAGCAATGAACAGATCATGCAGCTATAAAATTAATAAGGAAGCAATTAGACTTAAACTGTACATTAGACCAGATGGACCTAATGACATCCCATCAAGCAGCAGCAGCAGCATACATTAGTTTTTCTAAGCACATCTAGAACATTCTCCAGGATAGAGCATATGTTAGGCCACAATGCAAGTCTGAATAAATTTGAGAAAGTAGAAATCACATCGAGCATCTTTTTTATTTTGTAATTTTTTTTAAAGGCAAGGTGCAGGTAGAAACGAAGGTGAACAGAGGCAGGCAGGAAGAGACAGCCAGAAGGAGCACTTTATTTCTCATTTCATTTTCACACTGGTAGTTCCCCGAGTCCCGGGGCCTTGAATATATGTGGGGCTGCTCCCAGAGTATACAAGACCGCTAGGTCACCTGGGTGCACCTATCAAGCACCTCTTTAGACAAAAGCAGTCTGCAACTAGAAATCAATTAAAAGAAGAAAACTGAAAATACAAAACAAACATACCTGGACCTTAAACAACATGCACCTGCACCACGAATGAGTCTAAGAAGAGCTCAAAAGGGAGTTTTGAGAGTCACAGAGTCACCGAAACAGATCAGAATGGTGTTTGCCCGGGATTCAGGCGTGGCGGAAATAGGGAGAGACTGATAAAAAGGTACAAACTTTGGCACGCCCTGGTGGCTGAGGTGTTAGGCCTACACCTGGGGCACAGTCCATGCATAGCCCAAGGACCCAAGTTCGCAGCCCAGGACCAGAGGGAACAACTGAAATAAACAACTAAATAAGTGGAAGACACTACTTTCTTCTTTCCCTTCCTGCCTGACTTCCTTTACAAACTTTCAGTTTTAAGATGTATAAGGTCTGAAGAGCTAATGTATGGCATGGCTATAGTTGATAAAATTGTCAAGTGAAATTTGCTAAGAGGGTAGAACTTGTGTTCTCACATTAAAAGTGTGAGGCGACAGAGGTGCTAATTAACCTAATGGCGGGACTCCCTCCACAATGTAGACATACATCGAGTCATCAAATATACTTTAAATATATGATATTTTTTATTTGTCAGTAGTACCCCCAAAGAAACTGAAAATGCAAAAGTCCAGGCTTTAGTCCTTTAGTTTTTAACTGGTGAACTAAGGCACCCTGACTGGTGCAAGGCCACACATCACCTGTGCGGTGAGAAAGAACAGGGTCCCAAGTCTCCTGCCTCCTAGTACAGAGCTGCCACAGACATCAGAGAACTATGGAGAGTGCTTGTCATGGCCAAGAGGTCAAACTCAGGGATAAGGAGAAACAAGATGCCACATTCCCATCTGATTCTGAGAAAGGAACTTAACTTCTCTATGTTTCATTTTCCTCATCTGCGAAATGCTGAAAATACTGACATCAGCAGGGCCAGTGTGAAGAATGAGACGAGACACTGCCCTGTACCTGGCCAACGGACCCTAAACCATATCTGCTGTTGCTGGTGGTGATGATGCTGTGTGATGGGACATGCAGACAAAAGAACTGAATGAGAATAAGGTCAGACCTCCCTCCCTAAAGATGGGAGACCGCAGGCAAGTGAGGATTATAATAAGGACTGAAATTTAGAGTCTTCACCCAGCTACTGGCCTCCCTCTAACAACTCAATTATTCAGGTAAAGTAAGTTTTAATTCCAGGCAGATTTCACAAAGCCACACAGCAGGTCTCTGGATCATTTGCCCATGTTTGCCCAGGGAATACAAATAGAGCCACTGGGAGAGAAGTTCACTCCAGGAAAATCAAAGTGTGCTGATTCACGAACAGAATGTGATGCGTGCCAGACGCAGCCATAAAGGAGAAAAGTTACCCAAAAGCCTCCCACCCAGGGATTGGTTATGTGAATTCAGCTGTTCGATGAAACATTATGTACTCATTTAACATGTCCATGGCACGCCCTGGTGGGGCAGCGGTTTAGTCCACAGTCTCCAGCCGAAAAGTAGTTCACATACATTCAAAGGACCAGGGTTCACGTCCCAGCCTGGGGAGGACAAATAAGATGTACAACTAAATAAATAATCAATAAAAGTGGCTCTTCTTCCTCTCTTTTCCTGTCTGCCTACTCACCTTCAGCCCTACCTGTACCTTTCCTTTAAATAATTAATTTAATTTAATGTTCATGATGGGAGAACAGAGAGACAGAAAGTGCTTGGGAGAATACTAACTGAAAAGAAGAGGCAATGAAGATGTCACTTCGAATATAAACAACTCATATATTAAAAAAGGACTGAAAGGAAAAGCACTAAAATGCTCAGAGTGGTTCTTTGGGTGTTAGGATAATGGATAGTGTTCACACTTTTTTTTTCCCCCAAAATCACTTACCGAGTTTATCTTCACAATAGGGGGAAAATACACACTAAGAATTAAATATTTGAGGCACCCTGGCGGAGCAGCAGTGAGGTTAATTGCTTCCAAAGGACACAGGTCACATACCCCTGGGTTCAAGTTCCAGGTCTGGGGGGAAAAACCAGTGTGAACAACTGAAAAATGGAAATGAAATATAAGTGCTTCTTCCTCCCCTGTTCCTGCCTGCCTGCCTGCTCACTTAGGTCCTGCCTGAACATTTTCTTTACAAAATGAAGACAAACATTTGTTGGTGTGTGTGAAGCAGTTCTAGATCTGCAATAAACATCAGTGAACATCCAGTCCAAAACGTCTTACTCAACGGAACAGGACACTGGTGCCCAGAAAGGCGAATTAACTTTCCCAAAGGCACACAGCTCATGAGCAGCAAAGTGGGAATTGAATTCAAGTGTTTTAGTTCAGGTTCAAGGCCCGCAGTCTGCTAACTCAAGCAAAATAAAGAAGGGAGGAAAAGGAAGGAAGGAACAGAGGGAGGGAAGGTGGGAGAAAAGGGGAGCAGGAGAAAGGAAGGGAGGGAAATCTTAAAACTCTTCCCAAGCTGCCTGTTTTGGTCATCCCACCCTAGACATTTTATCTGTGGGCCTGTTCATTTCCATAAAGGCTGATCATCTTAATTTTATCAAGATTGCAAAATATTTCCTCTCACTAATATCCCCCAAGATAAGAAAACTTGCAGGAAGTAACCAAAGAACCGCTTTTGCCTTCTAATTTAATTGCTTCTGTTCTTATCTATTAGGGCGCTCACCAAGAACTTGAATTTAAATGTTCCTCTTCGAAGCTGGTGTGTAATGCCACAGACGAAGAATTAGAAAAGTTAATTTTGAATGTCAGTGCAATTCCTTGGGAGAACATGCTTTTGTAATTTACATTCCCAATCCATTAGTGCTTTGACAGTGTAGGAATTTAATATTTTAGTCACATCTCATATCTTGCAAACCAATTTGCACAAATTTTCTAATAAAAAAGCTATCTTGATTAAACTATATCAAAGTGCAAGCCAGCTAACTCCCCCAGCTTCCCTCATATTCAAATATATAAATGTTGTTCACTAAGTCTTAGCTAAAAAATGGAGGCAATCAGGCACCCTTGTGGCTCAGGTAACTGAGACAGCTGGGGTGTGGACCATGTAAAGTCCAAGGACGGGGTTTTGCAACCAGGGGCACGGGTGGGGAACCAAAATGAACAAATGTTTTTAAATGCTTCTACTTCCTCTTCCTTCTTTCCTCCTTCCTTTTCTTCCTCTCAAAAGAAAATGGGTGGGCCCTTGTGGCTTAGGTGTCTGAGGTGTGGACCATGTAAATCTCCAGAACTGGGGTTCAAGACCCAGGGTGGGTGGCAGGGAATGAAAAATAAGCAAGAACTTTAAATGCTTCTTCCTCCTATCCCTTCCTTCCTTTCGCTCTTAAAAATATATTGAGGGGATTATTTCAGTCTTAGAGCTTTAAGGAAGAGCTTGGAAGATAAGAAAGATGAGAAGATGGGGACAGGGGAGACAGAAAGAGATAAAACGAAAGGGAGAAATTAATAAGTCAAAAAAATGGAGAGATCAGCAGAGAAACAGACCAAAGTTGAGACACAGGCAGAGATACATAGAAGAAAAAATGAGAAAAGAGGAAACCGAGAGACAAAAAAACAAGAGGCAGAAACAGGAAGACAATGGAAGGGAGGGGAGGGGAGGGGAGAGGAGGGGAAAAGGAGGGGAAGGGAGAGAAACTGACCTTCTTTCAACTTAATGCCTACATTTTGTCATCATCATTATAAAAAACCACAAGCACCCCATGGCCCAGGTGCAGGGTGTCCACCAAGTTCAAGAGCAAGGTGAAAATTCCATGGGTTAGGTTCTCAGGCAAGCGAGAAACGGAATAACCAACATGACTCTGATTCCCAGGACTCTGCGCCTCGGACCCGGAGATACAGCCAGAAGCTCATCCTGGAGCAAAAGCATCAATTTTCTGCCTCCTGCGCAGACATTCCTAACAGGGAAGCAGAGTGAAATTTCACACAGTTCGAAAGTATTTCATATGAAAAGGACTAAGGGCTGCAAGCGGGGGAACTGCCAAGTTCAGGGTGACTTTCAAACCCACATGTTTGCTCTCCGTGGTGACTTGAAGATATCAGAAATGGCCATCAATACAAACTGAAGCTTTGTGTGTCCCCCAAACTTCCCTGGCTTTCCCAAGCTCGGGCTTGGGTCTAGATTTGCTCTGTCAGCTGATACTTATAAAGAAAAAAAGGAGACTATCAATGAACAATTTTTGATCATTTGTTGTATGACAGGCCCTGGGCAAAACTTTACAAGACTTATGTCACTCCATGCTCACCATAAAAACTCTGCATTTTGGTGACAGCATATTTAAGTATGAAAACTGAGACTCAGAGTAGTTAGTTGTCTCATCTAAGAGCGCATTGCTAATGAGTTGGGGAGACAAGATTCATTGAACCCCCAACCTAGCTCTGACTGTGAGGCCTCTCTGCCAAGTCTCAACTGTGAAAGCTCATTCAGATTGTAGTTCCAAGTGGCCAGAGAAAAGGTTCTGAAATCCAACATGATCCCTTCTTCCAGGGTGCTTTCAAACTGTCTCTCTGCCTGAATGCTTTCCCCTTTCTCCCCTCTCCTCGATAAGCTTTTAAGTCTGCTCACTTTTTAGATTTCATTCCAATGAGCTTTTCCCTGATTTATTTGCCCAGGTGGTCAAATTTCCTTATGATGCTGTCTCTCTCATAGCACAGTGTGTACGCTCCTAAGCTTACTCACTGCAGTGACAACTTTATGTATTTTTTATTCTTTGATTAATCACAGATTGGGCTCTGCTACCTATGAAGAACTCCAAAACAGAGGGGCTACATTTGGTTTTGCTCACCCCACTATTCATAGCACCCAGTGGAGCCATTGGCCATAGGAAGTGTTTTCTATATATGTGTTTGATTACTTAATGAGTGAGAAAGTGAATGAAATAACTAGAATTACATGTCAAAATCAGATTGAACTATGTAGATGGGGAAATGCCA